>JADLZN010011800.1:0-155953 GCA_018155175.1 Sinocyclocheilus anophthalmus
ATGTAAATGTAAAATGTCTCAAAGTTCCTGCCATATATCATATTCTAAATATCCAATTAAGGCATATGTAGGCGAATAATGCCATTTTAAATAGGATATTTATTGTAATCGGGTGTCCTAGTTCAGTTCAATGTCATTTAGATTAAAAATATAATGTCCTTTGCATTAAATTAAGCAGTCAAGTTTCATTTAAAATTCCCACTATTAAATTTAGTCTGGTTCATGAACAAATAATTCACAAGGTTTGGTGAAACGGTTCAACTGTTTGAATGAAAAGATTCAAACAATGATTAATTTACAAACCTGACATTGCTAATAATGATTGCAAATTAACATTTCTTGTTGCAAATGTTAAATTTGCTGAAATCTGTAGTTGGCTTAACAAAATGTTATTGGCTGACAAAAAAATGGCAAAACAACGTAGACTTATTGAGACCCATTAGAGCGGTCTTTGAACTCAAAAGTGCTTATTTTTATGCTTCTCTTTTCTTTTTTTTTAGTTTTTCAATAATGGACTAAAAAAGTATGGTTCAATTAGGCTAGCCTGATGTATTAAAACTCTTGAGTAAAATGTGATTGTAATAGCTCTACAGAATGTGTGATTTTAGTGTATTTTCCCATAAGCTTTTTAATCTCTTATGCATTCCTGTTTCAGTTCAGTTCTGATATTTTATATATGTGTAGTTTTTAGAATCGAGATAACAGCTGGAATGTTTCCTCAGTAGCACATTGTAACCCATATGCTTATAATCACATTAACTGATGTGTTGCAATAACAGAAAAGATGATAGCTTAATTTATTTAAACTGTTACTGAATTTAAACTGATGAATTCACAGGGGTGAGTGAGCTTTTCTGTTATCTTTAGCAAACAGGATGTGAGGTACAAAAAGTATCAGCTGCATTATACTGAGATATGAAAGGACTAAGAGCCATATTGTTGTCTTGGCTTAGAATTCTGATCCACGTGGGTGACAAAGAAAATCTTAGGGTGCTTTCACACCTGTAGATCGATTGCTTTGTTCTGAAACAGGGATTAAAATTATTACAATGTTGGTTTTTATTCTTGGTGTGGTTCGCTTACACATGGCAAAGTTTCTAAACGGACCAAATTTTTTAATACAAGTCTATAATGTTAGCAAAATGTTGTTCATTGGTCAAAGTTCCACGGTTTATTTTCAGGGATTCCACTTAGCTGTCATGGCTGTCATCCGTCAGGATGGAACGACAACAGCTTTGCTGGCTTATTGTTGTTTTTTTTGTAGCTGTCATTATATTCATTTATCATTTTGAGCAGGAGTCCAGGATTCATCGGGAAATTTTTTTTAAAATACACCTACTACAAAGAAGAGCAATAAGACCTTTAAGACCAAGAAAAGTGTGCTTTTATTTGATGGTGAAGACGTTGCTCACCCACAGACATTCACAGGTTTATTTTGAAGTATTAGCAAAACAACACAGCTAATGCTTTTCATGGAACTAACGTAATTACCCATTATAGATGATATAGCCGGGTTCGTTGGTCCGTTGGATCGGATTGCTTTCTCGCTACAAACGAACCGCTCCAGAGTTCGTTTTCAATCGAGCCGAGACCACCTCGTTCAGGCAATCTCGGACAGATTGTTTTGGCGCGGATCCGAGCACGATTGCCATGTTCACATATGCCCAAACGAACCGAGCTAAGGGGGAAATGCGCCAGGTTCCGAAACAACTGGCCAGGTGTGAAAGCACCCTTATTCTTGGCCTCAACAACTTATTAACCCTTGTGGGAGTCTTGGTGTGTGTTCTGTGAAACAGCAGCTCTGAAGATGTAAACCTACTTGATGATGCCTAACAGTACTCACGGTACTATGACTTCAAGATCATGCAGAACATTGCCAGATACATTTGTGCTCATCTAAAGCAGTCAAAAGGCTTGTATAAAAATTAAAGACCAAACTTTTGACTTTTGCTTTCAGTGGGCTATTTCAAGTGCTCTTCACCAGGTACTCAACAACAAAGCGGGAAGCAGTACATACTTTTAAAGACAAACTTCTCAAATGGACCAACCTTTGGTTGCAGTGAAGATGATCACTGAGGCCCTTTTTCCATCCTTTGCACAACATAAACACAAATCTCAGGTTCCATGACTAGGATGGACAACAAGCCACAGTTGATGGATTTCAATTTGTTTTCCTCCTAATTCTGTGGTGTATCAGTGTCCAGTGTGGAGAGAAGGGGAATTTTAGTATTTTGTCATGGAAGAAACCATTGCCTAGGCTTGAATGGAAGCATGGAGACAGTACAGTACAGGCCTAAATTGGCACTCTGTGACTGGAAACTTACCCAACAGAGACACTCTTCAGTAAGTTAAAGTTCAATTAAAGTTCACCAAATGACTGTTAAGTGGTGTTTAGAAAGGGATGATTTTCTGTGCCGTCTTATCCTAAGTGAATGAGTGAATGAGACTTTTTGTAGCTTGTTGTAATTGTTTGATCTGTAAAGTCTCTTGGGATTGGTGACCTTAGTGCTCTGAGATCCCATGTTGGGATTGACAAAGAGTCGCAGTTGATGGCTGTCCTGTTTTTTGCTTAAAGCACGATCGCGTGTTATTTAAGGATTTCGACTGTTTAAATGTGGGTGAACTCTAATGAGGTGTTTGAATGCCAGAACCGTGTTTTTGTGCATGCAATGAAAGACAAAAAGACTGTTTTAGTACAAAAAAAAAAAGAAGACGAAGAGCGTGGGAGGGGCAGGAGAACATCTGTTCCACCGGAAAAAAGAAAGTCATCAGATTTGGAACAAATTAGGGGTGAGTAAATGATGACAGGTTTTTGTTTTAATCTTGTCTTTACTTCTGTGGAGCTGTTACAGGTGTGTCCAGTATGGGCGGGAGAAGGGGAACTTTAGGGCACTTTGGTCAGGAGAAAGAAGAAATTTAGGGCATTGCATCTATACTTCCCCAGGGCGTCTATTCGACTCTCAGAGCGTGTCGCTAAACATGCAGGAGTGCGAATGATCAGTCCCTCACATCGGCAGGAGCGGAACGGAAGGGAAGATCACACTGGGGGAAAGCAAGCGTTCTGGGATGGTGCTATCAACACAGGGGGAGGGTGGAATGAAAGTAACAAGTAGTGGAGGTAGAGGAACGGGCAGCAGAGGAAGGGGGTGGGGGAGGGTGCGAACATAGATTTACGTGATTTGAACCACATCTTCACCAAAAAACACAGTCCATCCAGATCCTTAGGAAGACGTGGGTGGTAAAACAAGGCTTGTACTGTTATGTCCTTCTCTCGTTTCTGGGTACTGGAAATGGGTAGGTGATGCCGAGACGCAGGTGGTTTGGGGACGCGTTCTTGAGGGCTTGAACCAGTCAAGAAAAAAGAGACTACTACCCATCAAGCTGTCATGTGAAGAACTCAATAACTGGTGAAATGTCCTTCTGTCCAGGATGTTTTTTGGCTCTTAGAGACAGGGGTGAGGCCGGTCCTTCCTTCATGCATATGCAAGCACATCCTGAGAAAGAAGCTTGGCTGAGTGTCAGACGAGCTCTACAAAAGATTGGTAAGAGGCTGAGGCTTGACAAGAGGCTGAGCTCCCTGCTGGCCAGGAGGGTTACAAAGTGGAACAGAGGGCCTCTGCATTTTTTGCTAATATCTAAAGCTGTTCTCTAAAGCACTGTTTACATTTCATTCACTTGCACAGCTGAAAAGTACATAGCTTTTTTTCACGTTCCTCTTCCACTGCCCTTCCCTTTTCTTTCTCTTTTGACTCTGCGAGGTGTATTCTGCCATTTGGTCAAAGAATGTGTACCACAGGAAATGATATGGTCTAATGGGATTATTAGCTGGTTTGTCCCAAAGGACTCTTTCACACCACTGGTGCGCAAGCAAGATCACCCGCTTGCAAGAGGTTTTCCTTGGACTGCCCATCTGGCTGGAAGTGTAACACCACCATTCACTGTTTTTGCATGCCAATTATTATTGTTAACTAAAACTAAAACGATAAAAATGATTTCATTACTTGAACTAATCAGCTAGTGCTAAGGCAGACATTTTCATTTCTAATGTTTGGCTTAAAAAGGTTGAAATCTACTAAAAACTAAACAAACGAAACAATAAAATAAATGTCATCCTACATGAACAACCTAATAAATATGACAAAAACACAACAAAATTGCTATTTTCTTAAACACTAAAATACTTAAACATATACAGTATATATACACACACAGTATATACGTGTATGCATATATACTATAATAGTATATCAATGATGATAAACAACAACAACACTGGTGCCAATTAATTATTTGAGTGAATAAACTCCAGACAAGAATGCCAGATGGTTATGACAATGTAAGATTCAACACAAATGGATTCTGTTATACATTTATGGATACATGCCATTTTGGTTTGGGTTACATCACATTCTGTCTAATTTTAAGTCATAATGTTTAATGCGGCCTCCATATATTTGTGATTTCATGGCTAGTTTCAGAGGAAGTTCTACGAACAGTAGCCGTCCCGCTGAGATGAACCTGATCCAGGTCAAGCTCTCATTCCTTAAATGGAGGACATTTCTTAGCTGCTTGTGGGAGAAAGCGGCTGTCAGTGGGGGTTAGAAAAGGATTTCTTGTTCCTCTCACAAACTGGCTTTTTTATGGCTGTCAAGAGGTTCCTTTTTGGTTATTGTTTATTGCCTTTGTTTAAATGGGCACCCAATTAGCACCGAGATGACAGCAGATCCCCACCAGCACCTTTTAAGATGTAGAGGGCTTCCTGCTCGTGGATGGACGCACACAAAGGCTGAAAATTGCCCTGGTCTCACAGTCTTAACCTTATGGGTAAAACAGACGGATCTATTTTGTTTTTGAAACAGAAAGGACAGAGTTATACCTGTCCTAAATCAAGGCCGGTTCTCCTCCAAGTGCCACTGGAACAGCTCTGATAAAAGCACAATACTCCCAAACACAGAGGTATTACTGGAATTTGCACCTGTTGCACGGCAAGCTGTGTGATCCATTTCAATGTCCTAAAAGAGGATCGCTGCTTGCAGACCGGGCATTGAAGAGCAGCATTTGGTTTAAGTGAAGGGTGGAAGTGGGGGTGAGGAAGAGGGGACCATTTGGTTGTTGACACATAGGGCCGATTGTGAGGTCCATGGTCTGTATCTTTTTGGCTTTACATTTATAGTAAACAAACATTGAAGGGGGTTTATGATTGCTTTTAAAAACTGTAGTTTATTTATATATAAAAAAAACTTGATATCAACATACCAACATTGATTTTATGTTAGTATTTTATCTTTATTTATATTTTTCTATTGATTTTAATACTAATTTTTGCAATCCGAAAATGTATGATTTATAGATATGAAGAGTGTGTTTGTCTGTCTTTCTTTTCCACTTCTTGTCTTAACGAAATAAATTATTTAAATGGTGTATTTTGATTAAATGAAATATTTATACAAAAATATTCAATGGATAAATGCATTGTAAGAAGTAGGTGGAGTCATTTATCGAACATACACTTTTTGAAGAAGGTCTTTAAACCCATGCAATGGTAAATAACAAAGTAGGACAAGAGTTATCTACGGTATTTTTCAAGTTAACTTATCAAAGTTTAAAGAAATCTTTGTTCAGTTTCTGTCTGTCTGTAGTTATCTATTATCTATTTTGTTCTTAAAAATATGCCCGTTAAATATCATATATCCCATCTGTTTTAAGAAAGATACATTAACTATATAAAAACCTTTTTTCATCTGGATACACCAATTAAAAAATTTTTTAAATAATGGCAAAAGAACTATTTCAACGTTACCATGGTATTGTTTATATTTATTTTTTTAAATTATTATATTTTTTGTTTAAGTGTTTAATTGCATTTTTAAATCAGTGCTCCCTCAATTTTTTGAATTGATGAATGATTTTTCAAAATTTGTGATGTGAAAAACCTTCACCATCATTCTTATTATCTCACACACGGACACACAACACTGTGACGAGGACCCTAACATGTGGCATCTCAGAGCGGCAGCTGCGTCATTCTCTGAGAGGCCTGGCAAGACATCCTATTGTAGCACAAGCCATAATTGTCCCCTTTCAATGCACCTTCATAAACAGCCAGATCGTGAGCGCGGTGGTGAGAGTGGAGGGAGGCGGAAAGCCGGAGGGGTTTGCTGGCTTCACAGCCTCGTGTTCATACGAATGCCCCTCATTGTTCGTAAGAGAAGGGAGGACTTCCTAAACATTTATAAATAACCAGTGATGTGGATAAAGCCCAGTACTTGAGTCAGCCGTTGTTGTTTAACGGGTAATGCTGTGTGGAATTAGTTCATATAAAAAGGAAGGGCGCCGGATTGGTCTGAAATAAGCGTCATGTATGTTATACTCCTGCAGGCCACATCACAATTGCCAGATTATGTCACCGGTTCTCTATTCTCGAAGGCTTGAAATTAGGAATAAAAAGCCACGGTCATTGGGTCTTTACCCACACCATGGAGGTTCTGACCAGAGAAATGTGTTGTATTATATATTATTTGTGCTTCTTTCGTGTGAGGGCCACCCTATTTGAATGATGTATTACATGTCAAGACTTACCAGCAATGAGCATCATTATACCTGAGACCATAATTCTGATAATAATGTTAATATCTTAGCTATGTCAGGAAAAGGGACTTCTGTTGGATATTCGCTTGGCTGACAGTGTGTCCACTTAGATTTGTTTATCATGATGATGAGTTGGATTGATTGGACGATGCTATTGCAACTACCTGATTTATTTATTTACTATTCATTTTTCTGTTTTAAATTTATTTGAATGTTAGATATGTATTTCTGGTGTTTATTATAATTTATTAAACTATATAGTTAGCTTTTTTAAATTACATTTATTCTAAATATATATATATAATATATATAAGATATAAAGATTATATATATAATATAATTTTTTATTCTTTGATTATTGTTTATTTGACAATTGTTTTGACTGACCTTTTTATTATAAATGTTTAACTATTCATTTAACTTTTAATTCATACTGAAATTCTTTTTTAAACATTGATGGGGATGGACTAACTTGTTTCTGACTTCGTAACAGTTATTAAAAAAACTATTTCATGAACGTTTATCCATTGTATTGATTTCTTACGTATTCTATTTTATTTTGTTTGTTTGAACTTTACACCCTTGTTTTATTAACTTTGATTTACAAAGTTTACATAATTTTTCATGTTAGTGTTAATATTAAATCTATATTTGATAACATGTATTGACAAACTTTTTATACTTTAAGATTTAACACAGTTTAAAATATTTAAAAACTTTACATACAATATTTTATTCTATATTTCAATTTTATTTACTTTATTTTAATATAGTTATTTACTTGTTAAACCTATTAAGTAATATTTAATATTTGATTAAATAGGGGACTTTATTTGGGAAATTATATGCATTTAAACATGGTTAGTTTTGGTTTGTCATCAGAGGTTTCACCTTTTATCTCGTCTTCAGTCCTGAACTGCCCTGAACTCTCCTTTTGCTCAAGCTCATTGATGCATTTAGCGGGCCTTTTCAAATCTTCTCCTTATCACTGCCCTAAGCAACCTCTAAGATTGAGCGGGGGGTGAGCATTATCAAGATAACTATCCACCCCACGCACACCAAACATTAATTCTCTCTGTCAATGACCTGCTTGCGGCATGCTTTTAGGGATTATACTCAACCAGCCATTTCAGGATGTTGAAGTGCGGACAGGGCCTCCTCACATGAGGATTTGCCTTCTCTGTCTTGTTCCTGCTTTTCACCTCTGTGCCTGAGAGGATTAAACCATGCTTCCGGACGCGGAGCATTATTTGCCTGGGATGAGAAACTTAGAGAAAGTAGACAGAAATATCCAGAAGTATCAGACCTTGATACAGTTTTGGAAACTTACTAATAGGTTTAGTGTAATGTAGTTTCTGTGTAGGGCAAGTAAAAGTTCACCAATGACCCAGAAGGCACTTATGATGGAGAAGGATGTGTCCCTCGTTGAGTCTCAATCACTATTAAATTAATATTAAATATTATTTTTTTTGTCTTGTTGCAAAATTGCACAGAAACAGGTACAAAAGCTTTATATATTTGTAAAAACCCTTGTTCATATGAATCCACACTTTTAAATTGAACTTTTTCTGTCTCTTTATTTATTCCTTCCCTTTTTAGCTGGGACTTATTTTGAACAATGCCTAAAATTGGATTTCAAGCACGTCCTGGGTCTGTTCCTCTAAGAAAGAATTGCTTATGTACATTTTAATAAACTACATAAATCTAATAAACATAAATCTTTGGTAAAAAGCTCTGAAAAGGACTAAATGTAAAATGTATTATTTGTATGTATTTATTTTATTTATTGTTTATTCTGTCTTTCCTTTTTTATTTAATGTTAGATTATTTGTTCCTTTTAGATTTATTTTATTATTTATTTTAGATTTCAGTTGTTTTATTATTCATTCTTTTACATTTATTTATTAAATGAGTATGTAGTATAGCATAATATATTTATATTATTTCTATGAATTGAGAAAAATGGGCATGAGGGTCTGTAGCTTTTCATAATATGCCAAAGGTCATTTCTGGGGGAGAGAGGTTGGCAGGAGAGAAATATTATGAAAAATTAATGGAAATGTGGGCCACCAGTCCTGAATCCATTAGTCTGCTGTCGAGCCTGATAACCTGCTAATGTATGACTTCATATAAAAACAAAAGAGTAAAGCTGTAGAAATTCAGACAAGTTTTTATCTTCCCGCTTCTCTTTCGTCACCTCTCTGAGGGTATGATTTCAAATTTTCATCTATCATAAGTGCTCAGTTTATGCTCTTGTAGTCTGGGTTTTAGCTGAACCCACAAATGGCGCCAGCGAATCAGATCGAGGACTGTCGTTTAAATTCAAGTGAGCTAAAGGGTTAATATGATGCGATTTCAAGTTCCTTTCTCTTTGGAGTGTTCAAGCTCTTGGTGCATAAAGAAGATACATAAAGGTGCAAAGACTAAAGTCTCAAATCCAAAAGAGATATTCTTTATAAAAGTTAAGGAGTCAGCCACACCTACCTAAAACGGTCCATTCTAACACGCCCCCACATACCTAAGTCACAATGTGGGAAGATTTGCATAAAGCCACCCAAATGTTCACGCAAACAAAGGCGGCGTAACTTTTATTCTCGCGGTAGTATTGTTGACTGCCTTGTTGCTGTGTGTTTAGTTGTGAAAGCGAAACTAATATCCGCTTCGTCATGCCAGAGAGGAGATATCCGCTTCGTCATGCCTAGAGCGATCCGTGCTGGTCGCTGAGGAAATACACAAACTTTGCGCTGTGGATCGCCGGATCGGCTTTCACCGTGGACGAAGTGGTGTCCAGCCCGGGGTCGTCACATGTGGTGCCGCAAGCCCGCCGGCGCTCCTCATCGATTCCGCCGGCCGCGCCGTTCTCAAGCCCGCTGTCTCTGCTCACTCTAGGTCGCTGTGTGTGACGCTGTGTTTCGTTGTAAAAGTGAAACTACTTTGTTTGGCCTTCAAAAATGGACACGACTAGAAATCAGTGGTTTAAGTTGTATTTACAACACTGTTCCAAGAACACTTCCAACCCAAATATTCAGATGTGTGCAAAACATTTTATGGAGGACCGTTTCCTGAACCCGGGAGAGTAGACTACAATGCCGGCTGATCTGACTCAAAGACTGTAAGTACGTTTTTATATTTAAAGAATTTTTATATTTTATATATTTGATTATTTAAAGCAAGTTTTTTGGGCAGTGTTGAGTAGCGCTTGTTGTTTGTCATTTCTATGATCACAAATGAAGACATGGTTTTATGTTTACGCGCGTGATGCAACGCAGTGCGTAAAAAGACAATATAAGTCATTATAAACCGTAATTATGTCCCCACTAGGCAACGGAATGCCTCGTTTATAGGGTTTTCATATTTTGAAATCACGCTCCGGCCTGACCATGGAAGTCATCAACAGTATGGTGAGGGGCGGAACATTTCCGTCACGAACCCTTGAGGTATTCGGCCAATCACACGCACTGGATAGCTGGCCAATCAGAGCACCACCTTGCTTTTCAGACCGATGAGCTTTGTAAAAAAATCGACGCGTTTCAGAAAGGCGGGGTATAGAGTAGAAACAATAATGTACAGTAGGTGGAAAATAATGTGTTTTTTAACCTAAAACCTCATAAACACATTTCATTACACAAAATAAAGTTATTTTTAGCAACATCACATGACCCCTTGAATCATAAGTTGTAGTCTTTGGATTGGGGTATAAGTGGCACACTGTAAAAAATGATTCTGAGTTTTAGTCAGGTGAACCAGTAAAATCATGTCCTGTCAACTTTAAGTGTCTCACTACACAATAGGATAAGTTATAACAACCTCAACTTGAAGGGAAATGGAAAACTTTAAATAACATGTTCATATAACAATGAAGCTTAAGTTCTATCAATTTTCTGTGTGATGCGCATGTGCCAGAAACTCTACGTCATGATGACGTACTATTTTAACGAACTTGAGAGTCGCGCCAGCCGCCATTTTCTGCACGAGAAGTTGCTGATCATGCAAGAAAAGATGAAGGAGCCCACGTTTGAAAGATTACAGATGGACTTTATGGACTACAGATAATGGAATGGGTAAGTATACCCTAATTTGTGATTTCTATAATGTGAATTTAGGCTTTTTTCGTTGGCGCTCACTGTCCGCGTTTTGATTTCAGGCAATCACATTTTGCGAACTAAGCCACACGCACTGCCAGGCAAATCCGTGTTTATTCACTTTCAGACGTTCAGTGCTATTTACTATCAAGTTAATGTTGATAAATAGATAAGCAGTCTACATATAAGCGACTTTTTAGCGTTTTCTTAATCTGATCTCATTATCGTTGGTTTCAAGTAAGATTTTCAGTGAATATTTCTGTATGTAACGTGTATGTGTACTTGGTTGGAGTTTGACTTTTTTGTTTTTTATTTGCAGGATCAGTACAGTGCAAGCAGAGTGGAAGCACAACTCCGTATCGATGAGGTTCGCACACTACAAACTGAAACACTGCCATCAGGCAAGCCACTGTCCACTCCCATGCATCTATAAAGATTGTGTATGCACATTTAGGAGTGACCTATCTCTGAAGAAGCATTTAACTTGTGACCATATCAGTGTGTTCAGAGTAAGTGTCTAAAAAGTAACCTATATGATTTGTATGTCATATTCCAAGTCTTCTGAAATCATATAATCTCTTTGTATGATGAAAGCATAAAAATATCAGTCTTGGTTTGCAAAAATGGTTGATTGTATTAGCTTCTACATGAATATCAAACCTCATTGGTTCTTGCAAGTCTTTTGATCAAATGTCATGGCACAATAACTAATAAGGTTTGATTTTGTTGTTGTATAATGTCGTAAATGTAAATGACAATTATCATCTTTGGTGACCTATCCTTTTAAATACTTTAAAGTGTTGTTACAACCCAATGAATTTAAGGCAGGGGTACCCAATCCTGCTCCTGTGGAGGCAAGATCGTGCAGAGTTTAGCTTCAACCCCGATTAAACACACCTAAACCAGCTAATCAATGATTTCAGGATACTACAAACTGTCAGACAGGTGTGTTGAACCAGGTTGGAGTTAAACTCTGCAATACATTATTGTCCCTCCAGGAGCAGGATTAGGCACCCCTGATTTAAGTGGCATGAGCGCATCCACTATTAAATCTTATTTTGGTGCTGAACAAAAAGGTAACAAACGACTGTTGTTGCACCACATCACTGGTGATTTATTTACAACAAAAGTGTAAATGTGCAAATTTGAAACCAATGTTTTTATTTTTTTCTAAAAAGCATCAAAGACAGAGGGAGGGGTAGAAAGGATAAACGAATAAAGAAAAACAAAGGATTGAACGAATAAAGCTGGTACTTTAACTATCCTATATTTTACAGACAACAAACCAAAGGATGAGGACAGCAGCATTGCTGGGCCTGCCGTGGTACATGCGAGAGACTCCTTCAAAATTCATGAAGATATGCGAGGCAAAACAATGGAAAATTGAACATTAGATCTCTTCATTTGCAGGGGTCTGGGGACTGTATTTGTGTAATTGCTTTTAAGTAATAGTACCTTGTTTTGATTACATTCTATAAAGCCCAGTGACTGTGAAGATGATGTGATCAAGGCTGTGGTGATTGGAAGCCTAGTGGTTGTGGACCTCTCCCAGCATTCTACAATGACGTTGCCCTTGTGATTGAGGAAGAAGTGGTAATGCATCACCTGAGTGACGTACCTCATGCTTTTCTGAACCTGATGGGCCTGGTGTACGCATTAAACCTCGACTACCCAAAGTAATTAAAATTCACATTTGAAGTGATACAGCGTCTGTTTATTGGAGTCAGGTCAGACTCTTGCACCACAAGAGTTCACTCCTTGACGAGCAAGTGGCTGCGATAAGACAGAAAACAAACAAACAAAAAAAATACCCTTCTTGATACCGTTTAATCAATGGACTGGTTTAAAGTGTAAGAGCATTGTTGTTTTAAATCTCATTGTTTTAAGTGGAACAGTGCTTTAAGTATTCTTGAATTTTTTTCAAACTGACTGTTTTGTTGTTACCTTGACCTGCTTCCTCTTTCCTTGACATGTTTCTACGATTGGGAATTGAAGACCGTTTTTGAACAGTGAAGTTTTTTAACACGGCTTATTGTGAATTATTCATGTACATTTATTCCTGCAATGAAAATATCTGATAATGACAAGGAGATTTATTTGTACTATTTTGGCACTAAGATGGATCTGTGCATAGAGAAGTTTGCACATGTTTGTGTGAGCTGTGTATGTGAAGATTTTTCTTGTGTAGTGTTTTTATATCTTTGCAAGAGAATTCTTTGTCTCTGTGTTTTTGGATGCAATGTATCGGTTTAAAAAAAATAAATGCTGTGAGTTTCAATTTTGCAGTTGATTTCATAAAAATATCTGGTTCCAGATAGATATCCAGAACTTCTTGTCAAAGCAATGAAGTCCAGTAAACTCAAATAGTTAAGTTATGATGTGGAGAACAAATTACTATTTTATGTCAGTTAGACTTAGTTCATGGTTGTGAAAACATGAAATATTAAGTTCAACCAATATGTTTTTCAGTTGACTTAACTAAAAATGTTAAATGCTCATTAATTGATACAGTACGTTGGCTCAATTTACTGCAAGTTATTTCAACAACATATAAGTTGAGTGAACTTAACACCTAATGTTTGCTAAACTTAACTGTGCCAATGCAACAAGATGACTTGACTAAGTCAAGTTGTCAACAAATCATTTTTTACAGTGCATGTAATGTGGTTTGTCTTGCAAAAAACAAATGAAAAATAATTAATAGATTCCTTAGTATCTAAATGTTTGGCCGTCAAATTCCTAACAATGGTATTGACTTTGTGACTGTTCATAGTTGTTAACAGTGACAAATAAAAATGTTTGATATGTATTTGACCTAGTTTTTATGTTGTCTCATTCCTAGAGTCTTGGAGGATGAGAGTTTTCTTGTCCTGGAGGAATTCCTTTCTGTCTTCCGCCCTTCACTCTGACAATGCAGCGATTCAAAGCCTGTTTCATTGGAGATAGTGGTTCACACTAATGACCCTTGCTTGAGGTGCCTTTTCTGCATTGAAAGAATGCTGCAGAATCTTTCTGTCTCTCTTGCAGCTGCTTTCCATCTGCTATGTATGCAAGATTAGTATCGCTTTATTCTTACATGTGGGGCTTCCATGGGCTAATAATTTACACATGCTGTCATGCCACACTGTGCTTTACTGTTTCTCGAGCGCTGAGATGCTGAGCAGTGACAGAGCCTGAGGGGACCAAGGGATCTTGGGATTCCTGAGTGCTACTAAGCGTGCTAGGGGCTTACAAACCCCAGGACAGTCTGGGCAACAGCCTGTTCCTTTCACCCAAATCATCACTGTCGTCGTTCATCAAGACAATGGTCAACACGAATTAGGCTTGGAAGGTGAATCAACCTGATCTAAAGCTCGACAGCAAAGCGGTAGGGAGAATATTTTGAACAGATAATGGCCAATTGACTTAACCCAAAAAAATACGTCATGAGTTTGATTTTTATAGCATGTAGCCATGTATACCCCTATTTTTATTGAAAATAACCTCAATGGGTCATTTAGTTAAGCTCACACCAGATTTGCCAGTATGATTTGATTAAAGTCATGTTATAAACTGCTTTACATGTCTTGGCTGCCCTAATGTGTTTCAGAAATGCTAATGTACTTAACCGTGCAGAAGAACATGACTGAGGGGCCCATATTTCGGATACAGATGATGGTTCTTATAAAGACTCTAGAGGAAATTACTTTTATATTCAGTTTCAAGCTCGACGGGCAATGAGGGACTATGAAACCAATACACCATTTGAAGTGTTAGTCAATAAGTAGCCTGTGCACTCGTTCCCTGATTGCATGTGACAGCTATGTAGCCTAGCAACTAAAGTAACCCTCTCTTCTGACAGTTGTTTCAGCTTAAAGCTGAAAATGGTTATTGCTTGGGATCTGGAGGCATTTCAAGATACTTTCGTCCAAGAAAGTACTTGACAACACACTCAATTGTTCTGGCTAAAGAGAACCATCCGCGGAGCGGTCAGTCTGGGACATGTGAGGGCAATTAGCTTGAAGTTAGCTTCACCTGATCTGAGACACGGGATTGTTTTGTCAAGAAATAAAAGTACGCTGAGTATTAGCTAAGCAGTTGAATTGCTATTAAAACATGTGATAGGGCTGTAAAGAAGTTTCCTTACAGTAGAAGGTCTGTTATTGGTAATTATTCAATCCAATGAGGCATGAATCCCCCTCCGCTCTCAGCGCAAAATGATTGAGACAAATATGTAAATAGTGGTTTAATGTCATTTTGACAGTGTGTAAACATACTTTGCAATAATAGTGTGAAATTACTCTGATTTAAGTATCAATAATTGAGGTTCCACCCCATAGTTATTGGTTGATTAGAGCCAGGGTATCAAAGTGGTTACCCATTGATCCTGTTATGTGGCTGAATACCATGCATTAACCTTTAGCAACAGCTTTGATCTGGTCGGAAGACTCTTCAACAGCGAAGCACGGTGGCTGACGAGCTGGTGGCGTGGTGAGGCTGCTGTCTGGGATAGATCATAAGTGGTTGCAATAGTCTGACATTAGCGAATGGTTACTTTGAGCTATGTGTACTGTCTCTTAGTAATGGAAAGGGATGAATAGCATTCAATTATGTTTTTCAATAGCTGTTGAGTTTTGGTATATCCAAAGTGAAAACTCGTTTTCCTTTGGGATGTGTTCTGTCTTTGACACCTAAGCGTAGCCGTTTCATGCATGTTGGAGATAAAGAAGTGGATATTTCAGGATAGTGATGGGGTTATTTGCTGAGGTCAAAGCATTAGGCAGCTGACTCTATAAAATATTTGATCCAGAGCATGGCTGCATTGCACGCGTGCTTTTGGCACTCGAAACCGTGGAAGACAACACCACAAATGTAATTTATGTTTAGAGCTTGTTCGCACTCTCTCTCTGCCCCCCTTGGCCCAAAGACACCAAATCTCATCCAAGCATAATGAATGAGACAAATGAACCAAGTAGGCCCCCTCTAGCTGATATACACACACACAAGGTTCTCGCTGCACCTGTGAGCTTCATGTAGGCTTGTAGATGGAAGAGGGCCCTTGCAGGGGTTAATTCAGTGTTCCTCTTTTGTGTGTTGGGAGGGGGGGCTTTTTTTGGTTTTGCTCTGGACAGCCTAAGTGACCTCCTGCAGGGTCTTTAGAACAGTTCAACACAAGAACAGTTCACAGTGTCCTATTCTAGAGGCCTCAAACATGAAATCCCAAAGATCTCTAATGATTGTGTGTTAGTCTATGGATTTTATACCCAAGGGAAAAGGTTTTATGCCTTAAAGCAGAGTCTTATTATATTATTCATTTTATTTTTTGATGCATTTTTGTGTTCGATTATTTTTTTTTCTATCTCACAAACCCCCTGCAGTTCCCTTACAAAGCCTCTAGGTTTTGCAAAGTGCCCAGTCAGAACCTTAGATGGTTGCATTGAAAACTGCAGGGGGGTTGTAAGGACAGAATAATTTAAAGAATTTAAATAAAAAATAAAAAAAAAAAAAAAATATATCTACTGATTATAATATATATAATAAAATCCAATAAGACTACCATTTTTATTATTTAGAAAAAAAAATTGGTCTTTATCATTTATTTCGATAGGCAAGAGTGCACAGAAAGCATTGGGGGCGCAGAGAGGACTCAAACATGTGTTTGCTCACAAGACTATGACTCTGACGAATTAATTTAATTAAAAACTCCTAAAAGATGTTGTCACTTATATTTAGCAAGATACTCAAAGTTCCCTTGAGATCTGAGGTGGGTGGTTTTTGTCTTGGGGAACAAAAGGAATGGGAAACCCAACAACTTTTTGAAGACCATGTACGATAAGAGACATTTCTTGTCAGTGATCAGTGAGTCCACTGAAGAACAGGGTTGTTTGCCACTTCTCGCCCTCAAAGGCTTTTAGAAATATTTGGAGGTGGGGGTTGGGGGGCTGGCTTTGGGGTTTGAGGTGCGGCATGTACTAAGTGTGTAGTTGTAAAGGGGGTGGGTCACACTTTGTGAATTCAGTCAATCTAATTTGAGCTCTTCCCTTTTTTCCAAACCTCATGTGAACCAAGACTGGGGGTTTCTTGTGCCCGTGATGAAAATAGCCTTTGTTGCTCTTAATCTAATATCCTGAGCATTTAAACAGCAGTGAAAATGAGAATCTTGCTAAAATGTTGGAAGTATTTGTTTTCACCCAGTATTTCCCCTGAATGTGCCGGCTGGAAAATGGATCAGAATGAGTCTCGAAACAGCATGCAAATGGCGTTAAGATGTGATGAATGCTTTTGCTGGAAGTTTGTGGTTGGTTGCATAGGAAACCCTTTAAAAACAAGACTATGTTTGATTACACGATGAGTAGAAAAAAAAAGTATTACAAATGTATGTCAGTTCTGAGACCTGAGTCACCTTGTTCTTTCCACTGTAAGAATATGCTAAATCTCATGTTTTGCCATCTGCTGGATCTTATTGACCCTTCCAGCCTCTCCTGAAACTGTCATCAGTCTAGTTCCTCTCTCAGATTGGCATCATTAGCATAGGAAAGGTCAAACAGATATAGTATTAAAGGATAGGCCTATAAGACGTACTTCTCCTTGGCTACATGAGTAGGGTATGTGATGACGAGCTCGCTGTGTTTGTTTGATTTGGGGCTTTTGAGGGGTTTGTCAGGAGTGAAGATTGATCAGTGTATGAGTTTGGTCTGGCCTAACTGAAACTTTTACCAGGTGTGAAAGCAGCTTTAAAGAATGCTAATAGGTCACTTAGCAGCCTTTGTTTTAATTTCCTCAACTGATGAACTTAGTTGCTAAGATAGCAGAGAGCCAGGGTTAGCATATTTATTGAGCTGCATTTTAATAAAAGACAAGCCATTTTCTGTTGACGTTCTACTAACATGAGGATAAAATTATTGACTTTGATTGTCAGTGTGCACCAAAGTGCATACTGTTTTTCTATAGTCTTGTGGATCCAAAGGGTCAATAGCATAACTCCTTTGTCTTTTTTTGTCCAATAATTTATTCCAAAATACATTCAAATCTCAGTGCATATATACAGTGACTTTCTGTTTCAAAATTAATTTATTGAAAATAAATTTAAAAATAATAAGAAAAAATACCTTTAAAAATCTCTGGGTGGGCTTACTGTCCTGATATAATGATGAAAAATAGCTTCATTAAGGATATTTTTTTAATCTTTCTTTTTATAAGGCCAAAATCTCGTTAAGACTTAGGGTATTATAGTATTTGATAAGGCAAGGTTAGTTCAAGTTGTACAATGTTATGTGGTACAAATACCCCCCCCTCCACACACACAACACACACCCACAAACAAACAATAGTTATGAAATTAATAATTTATAAAATAGATTAAACAAAATGCAAAAAATAAAAAAAATATTTTTTTAACTGGAAAAATCACATTTTTAGAGTAAGCTAAATGTAAACATTTGTTGAACTTTGGTTTTCAACAAAAACACCACCATGAAAAGAATATATTTTAAGAAATTTACATGTTTTTATTAACATTTATATTATTATTTTTATTATCATTAATCTTAGACACTCTTATCTACCATTGTCACTAAGGCAAATATTTGATAGAAAATAAGCTATTAACACTGAATATTTAGTCTAGCTTCAGATAAATTACAGTGAAGCTATTTAAATCCAGTACAGCATTAAAAATGGCAATAGCTAAAATTAAATAAACTAAATGGCGCTAATGATCCTGGCTCAGTCTCTTATCTCTGGAAAATCTCTTTCTCGCTTAACTTAAGGCAGTAGATTGCGAAGGACAGGAATGCTGCTGAGACAGCTGAAGATTTATAAGAGGGAGGTGTGAGTTAGGCAGATGTAACAGTGTAGTGCAAACGGCAGTGCATTGTGGTCTATGCAAGACTTACTTTGTTGAACTGACCACACACTTTTTGTGCAGTTTATTTCCCTCTAGGCTTTAGAGGGTATACATTACAACTATATGTGTGAGTGAGATTTGAGGATCCCCAGGCTGCTTCTATTGGATTCCTGTGAGCTACAAGTGGCAACATAACTGTTCAGAGACGTGCTGCCCTCCCTCCCTCCCTTTCTCATTCGCATTCTCAATCCCCTCCCTCCTCTTCTCCTCTCCTCCCTCTCTCTCTAAATCTCAGGTTACCGTGGCTAGAGTTTTTAGACATCTCTGACTAGTGTTTCCCTTATGTCCTTTTCCCTGCCTCCAACCTGGGAAGAGCCACCCAGTACCCTCTCTGATTGGGCTGGGTAGTTTGTCTTGACGCACCACTGTGCTGAGTGCTGGAGGACGTGTTTCAACAGATGGTTGGGGTTAGTGTGTGTCATCACATTGGAGAACGGATTAGAGGAGGAAGGCTGTCTTCCAGGAGCAGTGTGGTCCCCACAAACACTCTGAGGAGCTCAAGAGTGAACAACCCACAGCGAGAGAGTTCAACTCCATGAGCAAGACTGACATCCAGGTAGTAACACTTCTGATTCTCACTCTCTCCAACTAGTTTGTTTTTCCTCTGAGGGTCTGTGATTTTTAGCTTATTTGTATTAAATGTTTTTTTTGCTGTATCATTTGGTTCTCTTGTGTGAAGCTGAAATGCTGACAGGTTTGGAATTCAGTGAGAGAGATTTCTGAATGAGAGATTGTAGTTTCTGAATGACTGGACATACGTCGTTTCCATGTTATGTGAGTTTTAATGAACCATCTAATTGGATTTTGATTACATGAAGATGACACAGAAACCTTGGTTTAACTGCTGTTTCTGTCTTGCTAAAAAGTTGAAGGGAACATCCTACTATAGATTGAGTATCACCTTCAAACTATGCCAGTTATAAATTCTCTTAAATTTGATTGTAATCGCTTGGTCTACGCTAGATCTACTGCGACTTACAAACTTTAATTTGCCTCTATATTCGCTCACAAATTTATTGAGTCTGAGCCTGCACATGTTGCCGGCAAACACAAGTTTAATGCATTCAAATGGCATCGGTCATTTAAATGAGTTGTGTCCTGCATTAAGCTGACTCTGTCTTCGTTTGGAACAAATGTGGCATTACGAACATCTCCTGGACCAGGTTGCAACATATGCAAACCAAGAGGTGACTCTAAAGAAATCATGCCACAAGTTTCACTCAACTCCAGTAATCCAAAAAAAGGGAGACCTGCCAATGAACTAGAACTAGATGTCTAGCATTAATATGTTGCTGCCGGGCATGTATACAGTGCGAGGTGTTTGCTGAGGGAACTGTACAGCTGTAAGGGTGAGAGGGGCAGAAGAATGATGCCAGGAATGCCACAAAGACAGAGTTGTGTGAATGATGTTTATTTACACACATTAATCAGCCATGTCAACATCACTCACTCACACGCTGAAATTCATTTGAGAAAACCACAAATACATCAGCACCAGTGTTAATTTTTTACAATGAAGGCAGTCATTACAAGTGACGACTGCAGGATTATGAAGGAGTGTGAATTTAGAAACTTATCAGTTGCTTTTTTTTGCTCTAACTTCATTAGTGTTTGAAAAATAATTTGGGAGATGAAGCTTATGTAAACATTACCTTTCGTTGAATCAATTTAATGCACAAGCGGATTTTATTTAATGTGAGGTTAAAAATTACCTTGCCAAATGATTTAATGTGAGGTTAAAAATTACCTTGCCAAATGCTTTTCATCCATCTTTCATTTACATGAGCCATATGTGATTAGGTGTTGTAGCACTGAGGTCTTTGAGGAGATCTGAACTAAAGTATGTTTATGGTCTCAAACCCTTGTTTAAGTTAGAAAGCAGACAATACCCTTGACCTGTTCGTTCTTTGCGAACAGAGCCATGCCGTAAACTTGTCAGTTAAAGCTCTTCATTCTGTGCAATACGTTTTAAATCGATGGGCTGCTTTCATTTCCGCATGTTTTTGTACTGTCAAAAAGGAAAGTTGTCAATTACTCATCTGCATGTCATTTCAAACTTGTATGACTTTGTTTTGTGGATTGCAAAAGGAAATATTTTGAATGTCCTGGCTACTCTTTTTCATAATGAAAGTGGAGCTGGGGTTGTGAAGCTCCAAAATCATAACTGTAAAAGTGAGTTCAATTTCAATCATTTGATTATATACAGTCAACAGAAGCCATTTGATAGCTTTGTCTGATGAACGGACCAACAGTTTGGAACTTGATAGCCTGGATTCCTATTTACTTTCTTTACTGGAACACAAAAGGAGAAATATTTCATCTCTCTTTTTCACATAATGAATGAGAAACATGGTTGAGAGGACTTAAGGGTGAGTAAATAATGACAGAATTTTCATATTTGGGTAAACAGATACATGATCCTGATCCCCGCATCTTTTAGAGATTGCTGCGGTTTTGTGTCAAAGTCTAAACAGTCGCTGCAGCTGTTGCGAATAATTTGTAGTTCAAGATTTGGATCTGCCAACACTAAAATTGTTTCAGTAGCTATTCCGTCTTTTGGAGCGTTTGACCGGGGATCAGCTGTACCGTGAGAGTGGGACCATGAGAAGAGCAGAAGTATCTTACGCTGTGGTGTGTGTGTGTGTGGTGTGTGTGTTGTGAGAAGAGGAGAGAGATGAAGCGGGCAAGGAACTCGGCTCGTTTTGAAGAAAAAACCGGGGAATTTTTTGTAATGGTTGAATTTAGACGTCATTGGTCTTAGTTGTCAAATGACTTTTCATACTCTTGATTTACTACTTCTGTTTATGGGCCTTCTCAGTTTTCCTAAGGCTTTGGATATGTTAAGTATTTAACCCCCTGCCATTCATGTTCACTTACCAACTCATATCAAAAGCAGCGGGAACCCTTGTGCCACTACGCCGCATGGCTCTTGAGCTGTTTATAAAATGCCTCTTTGCTTTTAACTAGTTGCATAAATTCGCTGTCGTTATGTGAAACAAATCACAGTTGCCAGAGTCCTGGACATTAAACAGCCTGTATGTACGCTCCTTTCTGTCAAGTGCTGGAAAAATGGCAGCATGTGGAGGTGGCCACCGGTGCCAGCTGTTCCCAGGATCCTCTGAGGAGCATCATTGTGTTAGTTGCACAGCCATTCCCACCACATGGACATAAAGTCTTGTTTAGGTAGGCAGTGAGAGAGAAAATTGAGCTACATTGTGTAGTAACTGTTTATCAGTGCTTAATAATAGTGTTCCTACAGGAAGTGAGGTGGTAATTTAAAAGGGAAGGTGGGTGATATCATAGCTGTAATTGAGAGTTGACAGTGTTTCAGCATGGTGTTGTCTTGCTTATCTGTAGCTCATAGCCCTGTTTTATGGTCTACAGTTTATAATTTCACTGTGAATATTCTTGATCTCTCCTTGTAAGGGGCAGTCATGATGTTTGGATGATCCTTCCTGCTCTAGGAAAGACAGACTCATGAGAAACATTAACAGAATAAGCTCTCTATAGTGCCCCCAAGTGTTTGAAGAGTGTCAATCTGTTGCATCATGGTCACGGTAGGCAAATCCATTTTGGGTTGCCTAGATTGCCAAGATTTGGGGAATGTCTCAAAGGACAGATCTGCTGGGGCCTTTTAAGAACTTGAGGCTACCAGTGGTTCCTCTAGTCAGAACTTGATGATGAAGGTTCCTCCAGTAATTCTATCGTAAAAGAAAGGTTTTAGGGCACATGAATTGTATTTTGAGGCAACTTCTGGGAGTTCTCAAAGATTCTATCAATGTGGCAATCTGAGGAACTCCAAATGGTGTAACCATATATTTCACATTTACAATGATGCTCTCTCAAATAAGTCAGAGATGCTAATAAGTTCTAGACTTAGGCGCTGACTGCGCTGATAATTGGTAAGGTAATGGAGCCAGTCATTATTGATCTTCATTCACATTGTAGCTGGTTGTAAAACAGGTGTAGAGGCACAGGTGGTTGTTTTTGGCTTGTCCAAAGAATGGACAGTGTTAGGAATCTTCTGAAAACTCAGGAATGGGTAACTTTGGAGGAGTTTGTTCAGGTTTGTGAGTGGAAGTTGAAAGAGTTTGGAAGCTTTTGCCTAGGAGTAGCTCAATGGAGGTCAGAGGGTCCAACCACCATTGTGCCACCCCAAGCCCTCCCTAGTATTCTTACACATTTTCTCACACACATGCCAGTAGTCACATTGAATGTTGCTATCACATGCAATCTCACACAAACTAACCTGTTCTTACCTGCCTATGGATGACATTGTCCATACCATGTCAATTCTGCTGTACAGTGTTGTAGAGAACAGGCAATCCTATTTAAGTTTGAAAGAAAAAGGGCCTTCCTATTTCACATGCAATTAAGTAGCCGCCAGGGTGCATTGGAGTGAAGGAGGCACAAAAAGGTGGTGTGGCCAGGGGGTGATGCTTTTATCCTTCACTAATTCAGAATAGAAATAGAGAACCAACTGGGGGGAAAGAATAGACATGCTCTGCCGACAGCTCACCTAATAAAAACGTAACCTACCACCCTTCCTGTTTAATTTTTTTTTTCAACTGCTGCATGAATGAATTCAGTGGGTCCATAACGGCCTCTTTCAGACATGACAACGCTAAGCATGCAACATATCCAGACTAAAATGTTTTCTGTTGCTGCGTGACTTTGATTTGCTTTCATGTCTCTTTCTCATCGTTACCATGGGGATATGAGTCTGACCTCTGCTGTGGCTTGCTCTTGAGTGGAATTGCCTATAAACCTTTCATTGCTTTGGGTTTGTCTCGCCCGAGCCCAACATGCAAGCCACTGGTGAGCTGTACCATCCAAATGAAGTGGTTCTGTGGTTTACCTGTATGGTTGCCATGGTGTGATCGATGTGGCAGTGAAGAAATTAGACATGGATCAAGGGTAGGGAAGTTGCATTTGGCTTTCTGCTCTTTTAATTAATTTTACCAAAATGTTGTTTTTAGTTGATTGACAGATGTTTTATGATGCAAAAGGAAGAAATAAGAAACCAAGAAAATAAGAAAACCAGTCTCCGTTGAGTTGTTACTGGTCCAGGGCCAGTATGAAGCTGTTGAAGTAAAACGGGAAAAATTACTCGATTGTCTTTAATGGTTCGTTTCGCGCTTGGCTCAAAAGGGGAGCGTAAATGATACCAAAGATATACCTTAAACAGCTACAAAGTGTATGACTTGCTGTATGCAAAGCCTATTAGGATATAAATAATATACAGGATTACCCTGACCTTTCGCAATTTTACACATAATAATCCACGTATGATCACATTACACACAAAAAACTGAAATTGAACGTCAAAAAAATGAACCACCTCTTGTTCAATATTTGTGAGGGACCCCCCAAAATTTCACACATCACGCGTTCAGGGGAGCCCATATCTTAGTAAGGGGAGCCGAGCCCTCCCCGAGTTCGCACCATGCATATTTCACTCTTAGGTGAAATGGAGACTTCCAATAAGAAGAGACTGGCCAGCTGAGATTCCCAGAGGGCATTCCAGAACGCCTGCACAGGCTCATTCACCATATGCATGTTTTCCTATGGCACGCAGCATTTTGGGTGGTGGTGTGAATTTGTAAAATGAAGTGTGAATATTTGAATGCAAAACGGATTTTGAAATGACTCCGGGGATTTTGACAAAAGCATCCTATCATACCAGTCTGTGGGTGGGGGCCCCGTGACCGTACGTACAGGTGTCAGAAAAAATGGCAGTGCGCTCAAAGTTTAATTTACGTACAAAAATATGTGATCGCACACTTCGAAAAAAAAAAAAGCACATGGCATCATGCCTAAAAGCTATGACGAGGAAAGATCAATAAAATTCTTGGAAAGCATCATAAATAATGAGTTTAAAAGGGACCCAGGTATAGGATGGGGACACTATAATGTCAAGAGCACGTCTTGGGTGAGAAATTGAGACATAACAGAGAGGTCCTGACTCTTTGTGGGTCATTAAAAATCCCTGGCAAATTCTCGTAAAGAGTAGGGGTGTAACTCCGGTGTCTTGGCCAAATTGCCCCCCTGGCCTTTGTTAATCATGGCCTCCTAATAATCCCCATACACTTGATTGGCTCTATCTCTCTCTCCTATCCACCTGTAGCTGGTTTGTGGTGAGTGCACTGGCGCCGTTGTATTTTGGCTGCCGTCGCATCATCCAAGTGGATGCTGCACACTGGTGGTGGTTGAGGAAAGACCCCCCCACATGATTGTAAAGTGCTTTGGGTGTACAACAATACACAATAAAGCGCTATATAAATGCATCATTCATTCATTCATTCATTCAAATTACAGGTTGCATTTCTTCGTGTGTCTGTGTGGCTGAAGAGATGTATAACAAATAGTTTTTTTTTCTTCTTTATTTTTTTTTTTTCTTTTTGTTGTTTTTTTTTTTCCTTTATGAGTAAAAATCACACGGATCTTATAGGAGAGTGAAGGGGGAAACGGTCCGGGATGGGTTTTGTTATTAAAGTTAGTGTCTTTCTGCAGAGATTCTGTCTGTACATGCCCCACATTCTGGAAGTGTACCATTTCACACTAGGACAGAAATGCTTTGACAGGGGCCTGCTGACAAAACCCTCCATCATCCCACTTACCCCTCCCAAAAACAGTCTGGAATTCTGTTCCTCAGCGCCCCTTGTACACGTTCAGCATTCAGGTTGCCGCAGACTTCTCTAGAAGAGGTTGAGTCTCAAATGAACATCCACTGGACAGTGCTGGTGGTTTCGCCAGCAAGCAGTCTGTGCTTTCTGACCCATTTCATGTAAAGCTTTGTGATGTGCACTTCTGTGGCTTTGTCATTCGAGGTGCAGCAACTAAATCTCTTACTTTGGTCTTACTGATGAAATAAGTACGAGTTGAAAGCTGATCCTGGCATTAAATGGAGTAACGCAGTTTCTCCACTTCCAGACAGGCCATATGTTCCAGTGGTGAGGCCTGCCGTGTGTGCTTGCCGGTAGACCATGTATTTATATTTGGGGTTTGAACACAATTCAGTTTTGCTCATTAACGTAGCAATAAGGAGTCAAGGGAATCATGGTCTAATTCTGTTTTGACCCAACTTTTTTCTCCTCCTTTTCACCTGTGCCCTTCTATGACTTCTGAAGTATGACGGGATTTTATTGAATTAACATCACACACTTTTAGACTACTTAAACAAGTGCACAAAGCCCTGGATTTATCATCTTTCTTGTCAACTGGAACTTGTGAAAAAGTGCTAATTTGTTTTGACAAGTGTTCCAGTAGGAATATTCATCAGTCATTATCAGATGGGTAATTTCAACTGTATACGTCTGTGGCCAGGTCTTTTCACCTGTTCATGTCAACCTCATGGCATAGATGTGGTCTGGTGGCACCTCTTCTATAGTAGTGAGGAATTTATGTTTTCAGGCTTGTAATGGTGCCACGCGTCTTCAGTCAGCGAACGGCACATACAATATAAGGATCACTTAAGCAGCAAAGATAGTCAAACAGATTTGCTTGGCTCCCTATGTTCTTCATGTTGGGAGCTGGCTGCTGATTTCATGGAAAAGACATCAATTTATTTATTCAGGACGGTTACGTCAGTCGAAACTCACTGAAGCAATTTGAATATTTTCTTTGTGGCATTTTAATGTGTTTGGTGTATTTGCCACTGTGGTGAGAGGAAGATTTCTTTAAAAAATGAAATTAAGATGAAACATGTATTCTTTGGGAGGTTCTCTTTAACTGGTTTTATATTGGAATCTGGATCTGGAGTTATAAAAAGTCAATTTTTTCCCATGGTGATGTATGTATTGTGGAGAATATGAACTGAACGTCAAAGTCTCTGAAAGAAAAGCATTCCTCAAGACACAAAAGCACATTTATTATGGTATGGCTGGTTGCAGCTGTAATTAATTTTCTCCCCCTCGCAACAAAGACCCATAAAATGCGTTTTTAACTGTGGTTGTTTCTCGGTTTTGTTGTAATGATACGAGGATTCAAAGGCAAAGGTTTTGACAGGGTTGACATTGCCAACCTCCATTATGCTGTCTTTGGAGATCTACTTTTTTGCTTCTTTCGTTAACCACCACACTAAAGAAATGGGCTGAAACCCTCGGTGAGGGACCCCCAGCCTGGACGAGAAGAGGGGGGGAGGATGGCTTGCCTTGCTGCTTCAACTCGAGCGAAGACGCCAGGAAGAATCTCCGTTAGGCTTTGCTACAACACTGCCAAATTTGGTCAGAGCTGATTTCAGCCTTACCTGGCAATCTCAGTGTGTACTGCTTGTAAACAGCAGAGTAAGTAGCCAGAGGAATGAGAGAAGAGGTTGACGCTGTGACTGGGTTTTATGCTGCGCCGATTTGCAGGTGGCTAATGGTGGGCTTTGGGCCGTCATACGGAGTAAGCTAAGCTATCCAAAAGCCTCAGTCGAGGAGGCGCTTGAATGGAAATTTGCTTAGCTCTGAGTTGCGCCCTGTTGTGTAAGACTGGAGCTGCTATATATTTATTCACATCGTTGAGGATGCTGCGCTGGCCCCACGAGAGTCATGTATGCCAGGTTTGTAAGGTCACCACATTAAATGGCTTTAACCCATTTATGCTACTTGTTAGCTTCAGGGATCTCTAGATTTTTTTGTGAATTAGGGGCCTTCTCCTTCTGCCTCTGATGAGGAGTACTTTGGCGATTATGGAAAAAAAAAAAAAATAATAAAACTTGCTCTAGCCCCCATGCCTTGGCATTCAGAAAAAAAAGAGGTAGTGATGTGTGGTCTAGGTCTTGGAGAGCTAGAGAGGGGGTTTGGGGCTTTAAAGGTGTGAGATACGTCCAGTGGATGGGGTTCTTGAGAGGCGGCACTGTCGACTGCCATCAGCTGCAGCTGGTGTAGAGTGTGTGAGGAACTGGTTGTTAGTGGAGAACCTGTAATGTGAGTGGAGGGCTAAAGCAGCTTGGAAGCCTGGGGAACTAAAGTGGCCATGCCATGGCATCAATCTTTCAAGTTGTAAGTGCTCAAAAACTGTATGAACAAGTTCACAAGGAAGAACAAATTATTGATATTTTTTTTATGTTTTTTTGTTTTTTTTGTTTTTGTTTTGGGGGGGGGGTCTAACTGTCCGACACCATTTGTTCTGCCATCTAAATCTGGGTTTTGTCCTTACCAGCTGCCACTGGACAGTTTTGTCAGTTGCCAGGTTTTTATTTATTGTTTCGTGCTGGGTAGCCCCAACTCATTGGTCCAAATTCCTACTCCCCACAAGGCTTTGATGTCTGTGGGAGGCTGATTATTTTGATGATATTTACATGCATTAATAATGAATGAGATGGGCTCTGTCAGGTTAAAGACCCCCAAAACGCCTCTACGCCTTTTTTAGTTATTTTTTTGTTTGTTTTTTTTGTTTTTTTGTTTTTTTTCTTTTGGTCCGGTGGGGAGAGGGTTGGAGAGTAGCCTTAACAAAACTTGTTTTTTTCAGGGAAACAAAGAAGGGGGGTTGGTCCCCCCCCCCCACTGCTATTTGTTCTGAAACCACATGTCAAAAGCTGGGAGGAGTGTAAATGGGGGAGGGGGTTTTAAAACAAGTAAAAAGGGGATGATAAAAAGAGAGGAGTGAGGGGGAAATAGTGAGAAAAGAATGCGAAGAAGGTGGAAAGAAAAAAAAGGAGTAAGATGGATAGGAGTTTGTGTGGTTTGGTTTGTTAAAGTTTGCATTTTGGTTTAAAAAAATACATAACCATAGAATGGGTTCTTCAAAAAACACCAGGATAACGCTCGGTGGCTGGAGAACTTGCGGCTCCGGGTCCATGGCGACGCGCTCTTAGAGAGCGACTACGTCCTTTATTCCTGCTGGCCCGGCAGCACCACCATCGTCCCCGGACAGGCCATAGCCCTCCAACAGCACCCTACCACTGTTGGCACTTGCCGCGTCAACTTGCCTGCAACCCTGCCCAGAACACAGTAGAAACCCCGACGTTGCTTCTACACCCCACATCCCAGAACAAGCTCACAAGGTTAAAAAGACCCCCTACACCCCCCAAACACCCCCAAACCCACCAAGGCTCACACCCCCATGACCCCACCACGCGCCAAAACCCCTACAACCACGCCCCCCTCACACTCCCTGGGCCACCCCCGGTTTACCACCCCCGCCCCCACCCCCACCACACAGCCCCCCCACTTCATTGTTAACCAATCGAATTTGTGCATTATAATAAGAACTCATCCGCACCCCATTAGGCCGGACCCCCCCAAACCTCTCCCCCCCCCCCACCCCCCCCCCCCCACACCCCCCCTCCCCCCCTCTACCCCTAGTACAAAATGATACCAAGGGCAGAATTAAATGTTGTCATTTCAAACTGTCGAAACATCGAAAACTCAACCCCAGTTTCTTCTGGGTTTGTTTGATTAACCTTAACGCATCTATGTCTTTCCCGATTTCCAGCAATTGATTACAATAATGCACATGTTAAAACTTATCGAACCGGATAGAATCTTTGCTGTAGGTCTTTAGCCATTTGTGCTAAAGTGATTATTTTTAAACTTCATTACTAGATTTAGGCAATGGATTCCTGTTATAGGCCACATTGCATAAATGTAGAAGGAAACTCAAGACAAGGTCATTTCCCCACCCCCCCCTACAACCGGCATTTGCAAATATATTTTGCAATATAGTGGTGTTCGGATATCGCGGGCGCTTTTTAATTAAATAATATTCGGTTAGTTGTTATTACTAATGAATAATTTTGTTATATAAAACGATACAATAACTCAATAAAATTGTTATATAAAATCGATATATATTATCGCATTAAAATTCAAGGCATAATGTTTTGCCACAAAACCACCACGGGCTCGGCCCACCTTACCTTAAAGTCACTTATTCAGGACTTATTGACCTCTAGGAAGGCTTGCTTTCTGCAAAATGAAGGATGCTGTATTGTGTGTATAGATGGTATATAGGCACAAATCACTTTCTTTGACTGTTAAATTCAATGTCCCCCTGGTGGAATGATTGCCCAACTCGTCCGAGCAGCTGAAATCATTAGCATCTTCAAGATCGCTGAAAAAAAAAAAAAAACATCTCTGCCATTTATTTGACCCTTAATCTGGCACTTTCTATTCTATTCTATTTTATAAAAAAAAAACAAGAATCAAAACACTTGCCCCTGTTAGCACTGGCACTTTATTATTTACTAATGCTTTTTTTTTTTTCTCTCCTTTTTTTTTTTTATTTAAAAAAAGAAATAAAAAAAGAAAAAAAAAAAAATTACACTTGTCTCTAATTTTTTTTTGCATTTATCTATTTTTTCTTTTATCTTATTATGCAATTATAATTCGGTTATGACTTCGGCTTAACAAAAGAAAAAAAGTGCCTCTTAACAACTAGGCTTTGCTCTAATTATTGTTCTATTCAAAATTGTTTTCTTTTTAATATTATATGATTTTTTTAAACAAAACAAAACTTGTAAGTGTATGATTAAGCTATGAGGAATTGTTAGCACTTGCCTATATAAATTGCTCTTTTGTGATTTTGAGTGCGTCCCATTGTCCCCATTTGTAAAAGGTCACTTTGGATAAAAAGCCATCTGCTAAAATGTCTAAATGTAAAAAAAGAATTGTAAATTTTTTTATATTTTGTTTTTTACTTAAATGAATTTTATTTATAATTAATTCAAATTAATTAAAAGTTGTTTGGATGTTATCGCAATGTTCGCAAACATACTGTGATTTGAGATGAATTCCCATACTCTGCATTACTTAGTACACAATAGGATTGTGATTTATAAACTTCATCAGCTGGATCCTTCTTCAGTGACTATAACCCCACAAAAAAAAAAAAAAAAAAGGTTGCTTCTCTGAGCTTTCAGGCAGAGCAAAGTTGTACGTGGTTTTCCCATTTAGTAAAGGTGTTTGCGTGCGAGTCAGTTGGCATGGCTGTCGTTCATGCGACTGCAGTTTATCCATTCACTTGGCAGTGATAGGCAGATAGTACGTTGGGCATGAAAAAAAAAAAAAAACGAAGACACTTTCAGTCGGATCCACATTCGTGTTCTACCCCTCATAATTCAGTCCATCTGGTCCATCAGAAGAGAAACAAAAGTTGCCCACGCAGGTGATTGAGCAACGAAGGAGCTTAAATTGGGGTTACCCCTCTAAAAAAACTGGTCACATCACACTAGTTTTGTTGGCTTTTGTTGGCTTGCGTCGCTCCCATGTGGGTAGATGTCTTGTTAGGGGCGTAGCGGTGTGATAACACATTTGCCCAGGGACACTGTAGGCTTTGACACTGTGGATGGAGCAGCGAAGTCCTGACTGATTAAAAAAATTAAAAAAAAAAAGAATTCAAAATCCAAACATGGTAAATTTCTGTGGCTAGTAAATCATTCTCCCCAAGGGAATAATCAGCAACAGAAAAAATAAGCAAAAACACAGGATCTGCAATACAGGTCCATATTATGTTGAGTAAGTGCTATACGATCGCTGTATTCAAACAGCCTGTCTTTTACCATGTCAAATTCTCCAGATGATCATAAAGGAAAAGTTCACCTAAAAATGAAAATTCTTATTTACTCCCTCATGTCATTCCAAAAACCTGTATGATTTTATTTTTTCTGTGGAACAAAACAAACATTTAAAAAATATTTTTAAATGTATTTTTGTCCAACGAAAATCAACTTGGTCCAATGATACATTTGGGTGCACACTCTAAAACTGGTCACATTACACTAGTTTTGTTGGCTTTTCTCACTTCCATGTGGGTGGACGGCTCTTGGTGATGGAGGCTCATGCTGTGTGCCTGACCACAGTTCTCCATGAGTCTGTAGGCTTTGACACTGTGGATGGAGCAGTGAAGTCCTGGCTGATTAAAAAAAAAAGAAACATTGCAAAATACAAACCTCAAAATTCTGTGGCTAAGTAATCATTTCTCCCCAATGGGAATAATCAGCATACAGAAATATGCAAACAGCCTCTGCAGAAACAGTCGTCTGTGTGCAGTCTCTGTGCATCTTTATATTCAAATAGCCTGTCTTTTGCCATGTATAACTTTCTAGATGATCACCCAAGTGAGGGAAACTTCACCCAACAATTAAAATTCTCATGTACTCGCTCTTACGTCATTCCAAAATATCCTTTCTTTTGTGGAACAAAAACAATAAATAGAATTTTAGCAATGAAAAAATAGTATAGACAAAATGTCATTTTTTTCTCTCTCTCTTCAGGAGAAGATGGTTATACAGGTTTGGAAGGGTTTTTTTTTTTGAGTGAACAATCCCTATAAAGGTACTTGCAAATGTGCAAAATAATTGACAAGCTCCTCATACAGGTGTGATGTTTCTGGACACCTAGTTCAGTGATATCTGTCAGGTAATGGGGTATTTTGAGTATCATCCCGTAAAAATCCCTTTAACAGCATTGTTAAAGTAAAAGCAAATCTTGCCTTGGACTCTTTGATAATTAAAGTGTAACTGTCACAACCAGTAAACTCTGAAGTGTTCTTACTGCTGATTGTTCTCCAGACACTTGGCTTCTGTACAGGCACATTCTGTGGAGAACACGGAGCGAGCAAAGTCTGTATAGTGATGGAATAGAAAGGGGGATTAGCCCTCGAGACTGTCTTTGTCTATGGAAACCTTGCATTTATGAATGGCTGACTCACTATTTAGCAGTGCCATCTGGTTTGATTTATACTTGTTCTTGGCTCACGAGAGACTCTCATTTGCAACGAAGATGCACAAACAACTTTGCCATGGTGAAGGACGAGTTCTTGCATGGTGCTCTGGTTTAAAAGGAATTGTTTCAAGCTGACAGGGATCAGGGTTTTCATTTTAAGTGATTTTAGAAGCTGGTCGCACATGTTACGAATGCAGCCTTGCCATTCTCGTCTTCCTGGACGAGGGATTGACAGAAACCAGACTATTCGTGATGCAGTCTAGATGTTATAAAACCCAGTGCGGTTGGAAAGAATGTGCCGGGTCATGACATTCTGATCTTAATCGTGTGGCCTCTTCCTCAGGAACTCATCTATCCTTACCTGTGAAGACTATGAATTCGGCGGCACTCATTTCGGGACTCTTTTGAGAGTCCAGGTGCTTGAGGTTTGGGTTAACCACCCCACATTACCATGTGGGTCAAAGGGGGTTCAAGGCGCATGAAAGTATGTGGTCTGGGCCTTCACCACAGGCAGCAGTGGCGGCTTTTGCTTGCCAAGAACCTCTGAGCCGCTGTCTCTGATAGCACTACATGGTAGAAAACACCACTATGTTGTTAGGAAGGGGGGCTGGATGCCTTAGTAAACATGGAGGGGGGCTGAAAGCATACTGAAATCATAAAAGTACAGATTTTGGATCACATTGAAGGACCCTGGTCCTGTCATCCATTAATCTGAAAATTGCACCTCTTTCATATGGGGCTATTTTTTGGCAGCTGTGTCAGACTTGAAAAGTCCAATAGTAGCCTTTTTGTTTTGCTCCTTTGAACCTTTGAGACCTTTTTTTCTTAATAAGTCCCAAATATGATTCCCCCAGCTTAGCCCTGATTAGTACAGTAGAGGCTAATTTACTGGGTAATTTCCTCTAATCCCTAAAACAATAAGGGCTGGGACGATTCTTGCTCTGGTGCTCATCTGTGACCCAGAAGAATGCTTTCTTGTTCTTCAGTAATGCAGGTCTACAAAGGCATGGCTCTCAGCAGATGTGTGCAGACCCTGTACCAAAAGTTGAAATAGCCATAAGTTACTAGTTGGTGTTATAAAATTATGATGAATTTGTTTATAAATACATTTTAATGCATTTATTTTGTGTTATTTATTGGACAGTATATTTTAATGCATATTCTTATATTTAGATTACTGTCATCTAGTGCTTACTTCAATTTACAGTACGTTTTAATAATACATAAATGTGATCTGTAAAAGATCTCGGAATGAATATGTCTTCCATACTTTCAAATATGTTCAGTATCTGGCATTTAAAATTATTTATTTTTGTTTTGTTGTGTTTTTTGCTTTGCTTTTGCTTTGCGTGTTGTGTTGTGTTGAGTTGTGTTGTGTTGTGAATATGTATTGGCTTAACAATATTTTCCAGAATTTCAATATAAGTGCATCCTTAATTTTCCAGAACAGCATGGTCTAACAATACTATCCTCTTGTTCATTGCAGGATTTGGAGTATAACTTTAGTTCAATGGGGTGATCTAGGTATTATGTCTCCGGATTTTCACTGTACTTTAATATAACCGACTTTTAAATAGTTGCATAATGTTTAAATCAAGTGAGTTGGAAGTACTTTTTGTTCTGCACATTACAAGCACATTATCCAAATAACAGTTTGACTAAGCCAGAGAAAGTCGCAAGGTTTTCCGCTGAAGGCTTCAGATACAAACTTCACATCATTTTTGCATACCAGCCCAGTGCTGATTCAGTGTTAGTGAGTCATGGAAGTGTGGAAGCTTTGTTTCCCATTATTCATGGAAATGGGGGATAGCAGGTCTGTTTTTCATTGGCATAGGGTCAGTGGAGGACTCGTGCATCAGAGAAAAGCAAAGTAGTGGTTTATGTTCTTGCCAGTGCCACCAACTGGAACACATTTTCACAGTAATGAGGGTAATTAAAACAAAATGATAATTCACGACCCTTTTTCCCTCCAGGGAAGAAAATAGAAGAGCTATTTTGAGTTGACTGCATTCTAAAATTACAGTGCTGGAATGAGGGTGAATGTGTCATCTTTGAGGGCAGAGACAGTTTAATTCAGGGTTGTTTGAGGACCACATGATTAAGCTAAATAGCAAAGTATTGACTTTTTTTGGCTGGAGTTATCAATGTTAGTTTCAAATGTGCTGGAGGCACATCACACAATAGTTCATCTTGTAGTGTTACATGAGAAAGTCAATGAAAGTATTCGTTTAGCATTTTAAATTGAATACTGATGCTGAAATGTCAATCTAATTTCAACCATGTAGACATAAAACAGATGATGGAAAGGAAGCATGCGTCTGAATGAATGGTTGACGGAGTCCTTTATATAATTTCAGGGCATTAAGAGGTTTTCATGAGATCTGGAAGTCATACTGTGTGTGTGTGCGTGTACATTCTGGTCTGACTGGACCCTGCCATCCCAAGCACCAAGGGTTTGTCTAAACAGTGCCAGTGTTTGCACAGTGCTGTCAGGGTGACTGAAATCCACTCTGTCCAAAAAAGCACTCAGAGTCCCATTTGAGAGGCAGCCCATCATCTGCACAATGATGGAGGAGGGCAAGCACATTGTTTTCCATTCGACAGCTACTTCTTATCAGATGTCATATGGTCCACCTCCTGAAAATGAAAATTGACATTGTTTACGCACCTTAATGTTGTTCCAAATCCATATGGCATTGTTTTTCACGTTGGTATCAGTCCATACAGTGACAGTACATAGTGATCACATCTGTCAAAAAAAAAGCACTATGAAGACAAGGTAGAAGTAATTGTAAGTTATCGTATGGTTTCAGTAGATATTGAATAGTCATATGGACTACATTTATGCTGCCTTTTTATAGTGTTTTTTCAGAGTTTGATATGATAAAAAAAAAACAAAAACAGCCCCAGGAAATTGTTTTTTTTTTTTTTTTTTTTTTTGGGAATATCATCAGCGTTAATAAAAAACTTTTGAATGTCAAATTTTGCTAAATTAAAATTTTAACAAGCCTGGCCTGGATGATAAATTTAAACCTTTATCGTTTACTGTACATGTTTCATGTAAAGTAATTTGTAATTGAATGAGAAGACCATAAAGAGCCATTTTCAGCATACTGGAATTGTTGAGAGTGAATGTGTGCACATTTTAAAAGGAAATCATTATTTGCAGATAGTTTGAAATAAATTGTGGTTCTTTTACTACTTTTTTTATTCCTTGAAATTACTTTAAATATTTTAATTATTAATTAATTTTAATTTCCATTACATTTGCGACCACACCCATTTTTTTTTTGTCCCTGCCAATGTCCAAGACATGGTTACATTCTTGCTCTCTTATAATATGATTTTGCTTTATGTCACTAATTCGGAAGGGATTTCCCTTCAGTCAAATGGAGTATTGTTAGTTGGAATATGTGGACACATTGGCCTCAAGTTGATACTGTAAAACAAGTGCTGACTGTTGACTCTAATTTACTCATTTATTTCTTTACTCTCACTGGTCTTTTTGTCACAAGTATAAAATGACTATTGAACTCGGGTAATTTACATTGGCAAGCAAAATTATAAAGCCAAATGAATGGCATACGACGAGGATCAGGTGCATAAATGGCCATATTGTTTCACAGCTCATTGATCGGAGACAAAGATCAGCATGGGGCCACAAGCAATATGGTCCTCCATAAGGTTTATACAATAAACTCGCAGAGAAATTGGATGGGTATTTCAATCAAACCCACTTTTATTCATGCGCCAGTCGTCAGGAAAATTAAAATGTGAAAATGTATTTACCTCATGCATTAGCACAAAACCTACAAGGCTTGAAGCCAGGACATGGGTTTTGGGAAATGAAACATGTCTATGGAATATGAAAGATTACACTGAGTCATCTTTGCTGGTGTAGAGTGAATGCCATGCGGTGTAAAGGGGTCAGTTTGTAAATCTGCGAGTGGCGACCGCAGCACAAGGGTTAATGTAGCGGAACGCTCCGCTTCGTAATTCCCACTGGGTGTCCGCTAGGGGTCACAAGCTTTGGGCCTTGTGACTGACAAGCTGGCCATTAAACGTGATTAGCTGGGTGTGGGACGGTGCAGCCCTTAATAGCCAATGGCAAAGCTTCAATGGTACTGAAGGAGTGTGACTGATTAGAGAGAAAGAGCTGACTTGTCTGCACACACGGAGAGAGACACTCAGGCCTTTCTGACTTCAAGAAAATGTCTGTAAATATGAGTGCAGAACTGAAGTAAAGATATTGGGTGTATACACCACATGTGACACTACTAAGCTAAGAACTTTACAGGTAGGGTTATGGAGTGTTTTAATGTTTGGTAAGTGTGAAGGACTTTTGAGCTAGTGTTTTTTAAAGTATCTTTTTAAGTGTTTATTTTAGTGGGCGGACATCCTGGAAATACGTTGAAAGTTTAAAGCATGTGTTGATTCCTTTAAAAGGGTGTTTTATGTTTATTTGCAGTGCCAGGTTTGAGATTTTCTATGGTCTGTTGCTGTTCTTGTGGATGGATGTGAAAATAGATGACACTGAGCTTAAAAACAGATACAAATGATTTATTAGAGGTTGCAGACAAGGATCTAGAGTTGTCGTTTGTCTTGCGAAGGAAGGAAAAGTGGTTCTTTTTAGTCTCTCCAATTTCTGTTAACCATAGTAACATTTGTTTTGACCTTTTTAGAAATCTCGAAGCATTAACAGCTCCTTACTCTTTTCTAAGCAGATTACGTTGTGAGGATTCCAACCTTCTAAAGTGTGTTCACCCCGGTTTGCAGTCCCATGATGCAGCTGGTGAGCCTGGCCTGGATGATGGTCCTGGCCGCCCCACTGGTCTGCTTTGGTTTCACCACCCGTGGTCAGGGCCTGCGTGGGCGGGTTCAAGGTGACAGACGGAACATCAGACCCCCCCACCAACTCATCATGACAGATGAACAGGATGTGGAGTTGGGTGAGTATACCAGATGCGATTCATCATTAATGGCCCATCTGTTCTGCAGACGAATGAGGTGAGGAACCTCCTCGAGGATTTGTCAGGGTCGGCAAAAGCCATAGTATGAATACAGGGCAGTAGTTGGAAAAGTTTTATGTAGAGATCCTCAAAAGCCGTAATGATACTTGGAGAAACATGGGAATGGAACTCTAGACCAAACATTTTTTTGTATTCCCCTCACTGATTTGGGTGTGTGATTTGGCAAATCTCGCTCAATAATATTGTGAGAGGATTACTGTTTTATTATATCACTATAATTAATAATTTTTTTTTTTTTTTTGTGGTGTTAAATTAGTGTTTGTTGACCATTTCCATTATGGCTTAAATAATTGTTGTTCATACTAAGCCTTCTTAAATCCAGATGAATTTATTTTTTTAAGCAAATTGAAGAAGCAAAATGATGCAAAATGGTGTAAGTTTTTCTATAAAAAAAGAAAATTATCGTCCACTGGGGTAAGAAAAGTTATTTTCCATTTGGATTATGTGTATTTTTCTTACCCCATTGGCAGATATTTCGTTCTTGTTTTAGGCATGAATTCACTTCAGAAAACAAGAACTTTTCTTCATTTTGCTTCTCAAGAAAATCCATTTTGAATTCAGAATGTTTACATATCTGTTCTGGAAAACAAGACAAAAATACGAAGTACAAAAATCACTTGCAGTACTCTACTGGAAAGACCATCTGGAAGGACCATGCTGGTTTAAGGTAGCACTGGTCTAGCTGGTGGATCACCATAACCAAACTTAACCAATGATGCTGGTTGACTGACATAATGGCTGACGAATGTCTGAAATCTTGGTCTTGGAGAGTTATGTTCCTGCAGAATTTGGCTCCAACACATCTACCTGGCAACCCTAAAGACCTTGATTAGCTGGTTCAGCGTTTATTTTTTGTTTTAGTTAAACCAAGGCAATCTTGCTGGTTAAACTAGTTAAAACACCTTGTGGAAACATCAGCATTCAAAACATGTGCTGGTGACAGACTATGCAGGGTTTTTCAGCAGGATTGTCACTCGTCTTTTGTAAGAGATCTTTTTAAGTTTAAGTTGTTCATCATTAACTCAGCCTTCGAAAGAGAAGCCTTGAACCTTCTCGGACTTCAGTCCCGGGAACATTAGCTTGCTTGCTTGTAAGTCTTCTTGATCTGCCTCCCAAGTCTCTCTTGGTATCTGTCCCATTTGATAAGCCTAACTGTTGTCACTGGATCAGGTTCCTTCCTCTGAGAGCATAACATCCCATAGGTCTCAATCTCATATTGTCATCATAGGTTTGTCTTATTTCCTCTTTTAATATTTAATGGCTTCCCTCAGACATCTGAGAGGCTAAGGGCCTTAGTCCTGGAACCACAGCCAGTCGTTGCATTGCCACAGAACTACATGGATCCTTCTCCCCATCAAACACTATTAGGGCTACTTTTGACAGCATATTGTATATTAAGACATGTTGAGGTTTGATATTCTTAAACGTAAATTACTGAACATGCATTTGTCTTGCTTGGTGTGTCAGGCTCATTGCAGGTGATGAACAAAACTCGCAAGATCATGGAGGACGGCGGAACCTCATTTACAAATGCGTTTGTAACTACGCCCATGTGCTGTCCATCACGCTCTTCCATGCTTACTGGGAAGTATGTCCACAACCCCCCACCCCCCCCCCACAAAACACGTACTCCAAACAAGAGAACTGTTCCCTCACTTCCGGGAAAGCTAAGTTGAGGCGCCGTTGCCTTTTATTCTCACGACACGGGATACCGAACAGGTAAGAAACGAAACGAGAAAACACAGACGAAGCATTATGACTGCGTGATCGGAAAACCAGGTGGGTCGGTGTGGTTTGGGGGTCGGTGTGGTTTTTTAAAATGTTTTTTGAGAAGCCTCTTACACTCACCATAGATGCATTTTATTTTATTAAAAACACAGGAAAAACAGTAAAATTAGTGAAATTATATTATTACAATTTAAGGAAAACATTGTATATATATTATTATATAATTTATCTATATTATTATGATATATATATATATAATTAATTAGATATATAATACTATATGATATATAATATATATGATCAGTTTTTTGTTACGATTAGGAATGTCGTCATTTTGATTAAAAATTAATTTTTCCTGCTGAAATATAAAAGAAATATTTTGTGGCATTGACTTTTTGTGTGCAATATACTAATTTCATCAATTAAATGTTAAATATTAAAAATACAGGGACCAATTTTAGTTTTATACTTTACTGCAGTTTTGCAGGAAAAACAAATAATTTTTACAATATTTCGATAGCCAACTTTAGGCAATTTATTAATATACAGTAAAACTTTTAACTACATGTCAAATAATTTCATTAATTTGAAAACTTATGTTACTAACTCTCAGGAGTTAGATGTAGGGTTAGGTGGAGGTTCGAGGAAATGTTGACAAAAGCAAATGTTAGAAGATATAAGCAGGACAGTTACTAATACTTACTTAAATGCTAGTTGGCATTAGTGGCACAATAATTGTGAATAGCATGTCTAAAAGTGGACTATAGAAATAAAAAGTGCAACCAAAATATTGTGTATATAAATTTAAAAAAAATAAATATCTACACATTCTCTGTATATGCACAGATTTTATTGAATTAATGTTTTGACCGCAAATGTTTAAACCTTAAGGTCTTCATGAGGGAATAATAGTTATTATTATTATTTACATAATATATTTTGTATTAAAAAAACTAAAATGATATAATTAGTGATACAACAGTTTCCCCACTTTACCCTTAAAAGTCAGTTGGAAATGTATTTGTCTGACAGTGTTCTGCAATTTCACTAAAATGGTGCTTTCACATTTGTTCCTAGAGGTCAAATAAAAGTTTTACAGGAATTTTAAATTTGTCTAGTGTGTGGAAGTTAAGCATGGAGCTAAACGTGCCAGTAGCCTTGTGCTGTGTGAATTGAGTGGCAGCACGTTCTGACCCTGAATACAGGGGTTCAGGCCTCACCACTGCTTGTGGTTTCCAGCTGATGTGTTAGTCTACAATTAACTCTCCAAGGCAGACTGGCTGCTTGCCCAGCTCTTTTGGAAGATGTTTTGGCTTAGCTTAGAGTGGAAAGGGTAGAGGAGACATGTATACAATGCAGAGACAGACATTTACAGGTGCTGGTCAAAAGCAGTGTTTTGAGACGCTTGTCATAAATGATCATTTTAGACTTTGTGTCGACCTCACTGAACATAGATTCAAGTTTGTTTTTCTTTATTTCGTCCCATAGCTTTCTTTGGGAAGTACCTCAATGAGTACAACGGCAGCTACATCCCACCTGGGTGGCGCGAATGGGTGGGGCTGATCAAAAATTCCCGTTTCTATAATTACACCGTCTGTCGGAACGGGAACAAGGAGAAGCACGGCGCGGATTATGCCAAGGTATGTGTGCCTGGTCACATAAGTTCACAGCCCTGACACCATGCCAAAGATTTCTTTTAAACTCAATTTTCAGTTTATGTTCAATTGTATGGTCTGTTCGCAACTAATTTCAGGCCTCTAATTACATATAAAATTTGGGTCGGTTGACTCCACATGGAATGTGGTTAGATTAAAGGGGGCATGGGGAGTTACATCTGTGTCTTCTGTGTCATCAGGTGGTTACACTGAATAAAACTTGGTAGAAAAAGAGACAATGTCTTTGGGACAAAGTTCCTTTTGGAAACAACTAGAGTTCTGCTGATTTGACAGGTTGGATATTTGGACTATGTTCAGATTGGCATACTTCTCTTACTATTTTTGCAGTAAATATGTAATCTGTGCACATTTTTAATTAAGTCAACATTTTAGAACTAAATTTAATAAGGTATGCAAATTTAACAAGCAGTATGCAGTGCAGTATACAATGCTATACTATTACTATTTGATACTATATCATAGCCATGGTTTACAGTACGCTGTATGGCTAGATGTGAAGTGATAGTGACTTTTGCCATCCTTGTGCAAGACCTTCAATATGAGCAAAGGGATAAAATCAAAGTTTAAATCGTTAATTTGACATGGCCACCTTCCAGCTCTAGAGTGTTTGGGAGCTGCTGTCAAAACAAGCTTTTGGAGTCTCTCAAAGGTAGCATGTTTTTGGGGAATGTGGAATTTGTACTGAGGTTTCATGGTTTGGGCATAAATTGGCTTGCTCAGTCTAGGGATGCCAAATAAATGTTTTGACTAGTTAATGGAATGATCGATTACCCTCGCCATTGATGAATTAGAATGAAGTAGTTAATTACAACCACAAGTGGAGAGGCACAAGAGGCTGAAGGTTTCTCCATGAGGTTTGCAGAAATGTTGGTAAACTGTATAATAACTTTCATTAATAAATCATTAACAAACATTATATAATGCTTAATGGATCATTAGTTAATATATATTCAAGCGTTAGATAATGTGCTAGTTAATGTTTGCTAATAAACTTATTAAACATTAGATAAACAAATCATTATTTCATGTAAGTTAAAATGCTTACAAATGTCAGCTTTCAATTCCATATGATCAAGCACTTATTGAAAATCTTCAAATGATTTTAACAGATGTTATAAAATGATTTAAAGCTTGTTTTAATGCACAAAACTTTAGCTCCTACTGAGGTGTGATTACGGGTAAGGTTAGGGACAGGTTTGGTGGCATGTGTAGGTTTAAGGGTTGGTTAAAGGGTCGACAGTGTACGGGGTCAATTTGATAATTGATAGGACACGTTCAATCTTTTAATTATATTGTTTTTTTTTGTTTTTTTTTTTAATTTGAAAAATACAATATTTTCTTTTTAAAAATGTTTTCTCTTCCTCTTATTTTATGCTTCAGAATATCCTGTTAATGATACACTGAAGAGTAGTATCTAATGTGAGTGTTGAGGCAATAAAAATATTTTTTGCACCAAAATTACAATCTGATTTGTCTTTAGCAAGCATTTAGCTAAACTTAACCAGCCACCCTTTACACAAACCTTGTTCCATTAGCTAAACGTCCAATGCCAATAAAGATACTAAATTATTAGTAATCATTTATAAACATTTACAAATGACTAATAGTTTCAACTTTAGATTGGCTGTAGCCTTTTAGTCCTGTTTAGTCAATAAGAATTGTTTAGACAATAAGAACTCTTACAATAAGAATTTGTTGCAAAGGCAGAGTTTGTGCCTTCATTCAGTCCAAGATCTTTACTTTATTGGAGTTAGTTTTAGGTACAGGTGTCAGTGGGTCTTTTCACTGAAACATAGATGATACATGTATAAGGGTTTCCATATACTCGCTGTCGTGGGCTGTTCAATTAGTTGTACAGACTGACCCTGGGCATGACATGGATATTTTGTGCTGGTCGTACTGCTGAGAACAAGGCGTAATGCCGTCTCTAAACAATAACTTCCTAGACTCACCTTCCCACAATTCCAGTGGTAGATGTTTTAGCATTGGATGGTAGGGGGGAAGGGGTGTGAGACCTTTCCACAACCATCCCAGACCAGGAGCACGCCCTCAAGGGCTTACAGCTCAGCATACACGGATTTTTTACACCCACCCCTTGTGCACATTCTGCTGCTGCCACATAGCATTAAGATTGAACCCTGGTGTCTGTCATAACACATACTCATGGAGGCTAAGACCTCTATTAACATTGAGTGAACCGGTCACGAGTCCTTGTCGGTGACTCATTACTGTCAGTTTTTTGAGCGTCATGGCATGAGCTCTGTTGTGGGAATGTCAGTTTCATATAGTTGAAAAAAAAAAAAAATTTCAACAGAAGTTTAAAATAAGTGACAATAAAAAGTAATTTTTTCTTATTCTTAACACAATGTAACATCGTACACATAATGAAAAAGGTTGTGTCTTGGGTTTTTTTTTTACAAATAGAATTCATGAAAGATTTTTAAGGGAACTGCACTAAAAAGAACAGAAAATCACACAATAAATATTTGAAAATGACTTGACATGACACACTTGAGGTTTTCAGGGCAATTTGAGTTGGCTTACTAAACAGTTTATCACATTTTTGTGAATATTTTATTATATCTTTTCATGTGACAGCACTGAATAAATGACACTTTGCTACAGTGTAAAGTAGTTAGTGTACAGCTTGTATAACAGTGTAATTTTGCTGTCCCCTCAAAATAACTCAAGTCACAGCCATTAATGTCTAAACCGCTGTGAGAACACCCCTAAGTGAAAATGTCCAAATTGGCCCCAAAGTGTCAATATTTTGTGCGGCCACCATTATTTTTCAGCACTGCCTTAACCCTCTTGGGCATTGAGTTCACCAGAGCTTCACAGGTTGCCACTGGAGTCCTCTTCCACTCCTCCATGACGACATCACGGAGCTGGTGGATGTTAGATGCCTTGCACTCCTCCACCTTCCGTTTGAGGATGCCCATGCTTGGCCAATCCATCACCTTTACCCTCAGCTTCTTTAGCAAGGCAGTGGTCGTCTTGGAGGTGTGTTTGGGTCATTATCATGTTGGAATACTGCCTTGCGGCCCAGTCTCCGAAGGGAGGGGAGGGATCATGCTCTGCTTCAGTATGTCACAGTACATGTTGACATTCATGGTTCCCTCGATGAACTGTAGCTCCCCAGTGCCGGCATCACTCATGAGCACCCAATCCATGACACTCCCACCCCTATGTCTGACTGGGTAGGCAAGACACACTTGTCTTTGTACTCCTCGCCTGGTTGCCGCCACACATGCTTGACACCATCTGAACCAAATAAGTTTATCTTGGTCTCATCAGACCACAGGACATGGTTCCAGTAATCCATGTCCTCAGTCTGCTTGTCTTCAGCAAACTGTTTGCGGGCTTTCTTGTGTATCATCTTTAGAAGAGGCTTCCTTCTTGGACGACAGCCATGCAGACCAATTTGCAGTGTGCGGCGTATGGTCTGAGCCCTGACAGGCTGACCCCCCACCCCTTCAACCTCTGCAGCAGTGCTGGCAGCACTCATACGTCTATTTACCAAACACAACCTCTGGATACGACGCTGAGCACGTGCACTCAACTTCTTTTGGTCGACCATGGCGGGGCCTGTTCTGAGTGGAACCTGTCCTGTTAAACCGCTGTATGGTCTTGGCCACCGTGCTGCAGCTCAGTTTCAGGGTCTTGGCAATCTTCTTATAGCCTACGCCATCTTTATGTAGAGCAACAATTATTATTTTTTTTTTTCAGATCCTCAGAGAGTTCTTTGGCATTAGGTGCCATGTTGAACTTCCAGTGACTATTATGAGAGAGTGAGAGCGATAACACCCAATTTAACACACCTGCTCCCCATTCACTCCTGAGACCTTGTAACACTAATGAGTCACATGACCGGGGAGAGAAAATGGCTAATTGGCCCAATTTGGACATTTTCACTTAGGTGTACTCACTTTTGTGGCCAGCGGTTAGACAGCTGTGTGTTGAGTTATTTTGAGGGGACGTCAAATTTACACTGTTATACAAGCTGTGAACTCACTACTTTACATTGTATCAAAGTGTAATTTCTTCAGTGTTGTCACATGAAAAAAATATAATAAAATATTTACAAAAATGTAAAATGTACTCACTTCTGTGAGATACTGTACATACATACATATATATATAATTAGACTGAGACCAAATTATAAACTCAACACTTTTGTTTTTGCCCCCATTTTTAATGAGCTGAACTTAAAGATCTAAGACTTTTCTATGTACATGAAAAGCCTATTTCTCTCAAATATTGTTCACACATCTGTCTAAATCTGTTAGTGAGCACCTCTCCTTTGCCGACATAATCCATCCACCTCACAGGTGTTGCATATCAAGATGCTGATTAAACAGCATGATTATTGCACAGGAGTGCCTTAGGCTGGCCACAATAAAAACCCAGCCTAAAATGTGCAGTTTTACTGTATTGGGGGGTCCGGTGGGGTCCGAAACCAGTCAGTATCTGGTGTGACCACCATTTGCCTCACATCTCATTCGCATAGAGTTGATCTGGTTGTTGATTGTGGCTTGTGGAATGTTGGTCCATTCCTCTTCAATGGCTGTGCGAAGGTGCTGGATATTGGCAGGAACTGGAACAAGCTGTCGTATACGCCGATCCAGAGCAACCCAAACATGCTCAATGCGTGACATGTCCGTTGAGTATGCTGGCCATGCAAGAACTGGGATGTTTTCAGCTTCCAGGAATTGTGTACAGATCCTTGCAACATGGGGCCGTGCTGCATCATGAGGTGATGGTCGTGGATGAATGTCACAACAATGGGCCTCAGGATCTCGTTTCGGTATCTCTGTGCATTCAAAATGCATCAATAAAATGCACCTGTGTTCGCTGCCCATACCATAACCCCACCGCCACAACGTTGACATCAGCAAACCGCCCACCCACACGACGCCATACACGCTGTCTGCTATCTGCCCTGTACAGTGAAAACCGGGATTCATCCGTGAAGAGAACACCTCTCCAACGTGCCAGACGCCATCTAATGTGAGCATTTGCCCACTCAAGTCAGTTTACGACGACGAACTGCAGTCAGGTCGAGACCCGATGAGGACGTCTAGCATGCAGATGAGCTTCCCTGAGATTGTTTCTGACAGTTTGTTCAGAAATTCTTTGGTTATGCAAACCGAATGTTGCAGCAGCTATCCGGGTGGCTGGTCTCAGACGATCTAGGAGGTGAAGATGCTGGATGTGGAGGTCCTGAGCTGGTGTGGTTACACTTGGTCTGCGGTTGTGAGGCCGTTTGGATGTACTGCCAAATTCTCTGAAACACCTTTGGAGACGGCTTATGGTAGAGAAATTATCATTCAATTCACGGGCAACAGTTCTGTTGGACATTCCTGCAGTCAGCATGCCATTTGCACGCTCCCTCAAAACTTACGACATCTGTTGCATTGTGCTGTGTGATAAAACTGCAAATTTTAGAATGGCCTTTTATTGTGGCCAACCTTAGGCACACCTGTGCAATAATCATGCGGTCTAATCAGCATCTTGATATGCCACACATGTGAGGTGGATGGATTATCTTGGCAAAGTAGAAGTGCTCACTAACACAGATTTAGTTTTGTGAACAATATTTGAGAGAAATAGTCTTTTTGTGTACATAGAAAAAGTCTTCGATCTTTGAGTTCAACTCATGAAAAATTGGGGCAAAAACAAAACGTGTTGCGTTTATAATTTTGTTCAGTATATATATATACATACAGTGGGTACGGAAGTATTCAGACCCCCTTAAATTTTTCACTCATTTTTTTTTATATTGCAGCCATTTGCTAAAATTTTTTAAGTTAATTTTTTTTCCTCATTATGTACACACAGCACCCCATATTGACAGAAAACACAGAATTGTTGACATTTTTTTAGATTTATTAAAAAAGAAAAACTGAATATCACATGGTCCTAAGTATTCATACCCTTTGCTGTGACACTCATATATTTAACTCAGGTGCTGGCCATTTCTTCTGATCATCCTTGAGATGGTTCTACCCGTCATTTGAGTCCAGCTGGGTTTGATTATACTGATTGGACTTGATTAGGAAGCCACACACCTGTCTATATAAGACTTTACAGCTCACAGTGCATGTCAGAGCAATTGAGAATCATGAGGTCAAAGGAACTGCTGAAGAGCTCAGAGACAGAATTGTGGCAAGGCACAGACCTGGCCAAGGTTAAAAAAATTTCTGCTGCACTTAAGGTCCTAAGAGCACAGTGGCCTCCATATCCTTAAATGGAAGACGTTTGGGATGACCTGAACCCTTCCTAGAGCTGGCCGTCCAAACTGAGCTATTGGGGGAGAAGATTCTTGGTGAGAGAGGTAAAGAAGAACCTAAATATCACTGTGGCTGAGCTCCAGAGATGGAGTCGGGAGATGGGATAAAGTTGTAGAAAGTCAACCATCACTTCATCCCTCCACCAGTCGGGGCTTTATTTATACTTAGTGCAAGACACATGAAAGCCCGTATTGAGTTTGCTAAAAAACACCTGAAGTATTCCAAGATGGTGAGAAATAAGATTCTCTGGTCTGATGAGACTAAGATAGAACTTTTTGGTCTTAATTCTAAGCGGTCAATGTGTGGAGAAAACCAGGCACTGCTCGTCACCTGTCCAATACAGTCCCAACATTGAAGTATGGTGGTGGCAGCATCATGATGTGGGGGTGTTTTTCAGCTGCAGGACAGGACGACTGGTTGCAATCGAGGTAAAGATGAATGCGGCCAAGTACAGGGATAGCCTGGACGAAAACCTTCTCCAGAGTTCTCAGGACCCCAGACTGGGCCGAAGGTTTACCTTCCAAAAAGACAATAACCCTAAGCACACAGCTAAAATAACAAAAGAGTGGCTTCACAACAACTCTGTGACTAATCTTGAATGGCCCAGCCAGAGCCCTGAAATTAAACCCAATTGAGCATCTCTGGAGAAACCTAAAAATGGCTGACCACCAACGTTTACCATCCAACCTAACAGAACTGGAAGGATCTGCAAGGAGGAATGGCAGAGATCCAAATCCAGGTGTGAAAAACTTGTTGCATCTTTCCAAAAAGACTCATGGCTGTATTAGATCTAAAGGGTGCTTCTACTATATACTGAGAAAAGGGTCTGAATACTTAGGACCATTGATATTTCAGTTTTCTTTTTTATAATCTGCAAAAATCAACATTCTGTTTTTCTGTCATGGGGGTGTTTGTACAGTAATGAGGAAAAAAATTACCTAAATGATTTTACAATAGGCTGCAATATAACAAAGAGTGAAAAATTAAGGGGGTCTGAATACTTTACGTACCCACTGTATATATATATATATATATATATCGATATATATATATATAATATATAAATAAGCCAAGTGAGGTCATTTTGTTAAAAAATCTTGTTCTAAGAGTAAATAAAGATCAAGTCAAACTACTTGAGGGATTTTGTTTGTTTGGTTGTTTGTATGAGGTTTTTTTCCCATTTATAACTTCAGGACAGTTGTTTTTTCTTGGCCTGATTTTATGCCACCTAAAAATATCAAAATGAAATTTCATTTAGAAATTAAAAGAAGACTTATCGAAGAATCAGTGTGTTTGAATGCAGTTAAATGTTTATAATGATTGATGTCGTAATTAAAAATGATTAGTAATCATTTCGATACTTCAAATCTAATTTCACATTAATATACATAATTGTTTCAATATATTCAATAAGAGAAATAATAGAACAACATATTTTTTTAATTGACAACCTTGCTTATATTTGAGTTCAAGCTGTGAAAGAAGCATATCCTGGTGAGATCATTCAGCACTTTATTCTGCATGATTTTTTTTTAATTCTTCTGCCGTTCCATGGACTACTTCACTGATTGATTACCAACGCCATCAATCACACTACTTCCGATGTCCAAAAAGCGCATGGTACCCGCATCGCACGGTGATAGATTGTGATCATTCATCAACGCCTCATGGCCCGAGGATTCCCCCGCAGTACTCCGCGCTCTTCCCAACGCTTCCTCACACTGGTGAGTGACTCTCAGACATTTCTTTCACTCTGCCGCAGAGCGACAACACTGTGACTCTACGAAAACCCAGTCCCTATCCTGTCTTCGAGCCAAGCCCTGCTGGATTTTATTGTTGAGGGGTCTAGATATTTTGATTGGTTCTGTCAGTATTTATAATAGGTATTCCAAAAGGACGCTATTTTAGTAGAACCGTAGCATCCAGCGAATCATCCTATACAGGTAAAACCATTATAAGTTGGCTTGCCAGGTAAATCGGATAAGTTGTAACTTAGAGTTTTCGTGGCCTCATATATTTGAAAATGGCATTAAAATTACGACTCTTAAAGATGACCGTGCCTGAAATGCACTTCACACACATGACACCTACACCATGAACAATTCTTTATCATCGCACCAGTAAAGCTCTGCACATGCCAATAATGATGGGATGAGATTTTTATGATGCCTGCACTCTGGGTGCAAGGGACCTGTGAGTGGTTCACTGCCTAGAATCCTCAATTTTGTGGCTAGTTTTCCTATCACAAACTGCGCTGTGGGCAACAGGCCAGCCGCTCCCATCCTTACCATCCAGAAGGTCAGGATCCTAGGTCAGAGGCACATCACCTTTTGTGCTTCCCGTCGAGCCTATCCATTGCTTTCTGCTTGGGGTCTTTCTCACACAAATTCTGGCACGCTCTATCAATCATGCCTTGCCCTATGTAGGGTTGGGGAATGCATGTCTTAGAAGACCCGTTTTTGTGTTATTGATATCTTTATAGTGGCGTGGGCTCGGTGATAAAACGCACAGCTTGGGATACTGGCCGGGCAAGTTTCACAATCGGCTGGCAAGTCGCTCTTGGTCCCGAAAGTTGCCTGGAAATTTGCCAATTAACCGGGAAACAGATGGCGCGCATGTTTCAGTCTGGGAAGTGGATGCCAGCAGGATTGCAGCAACTTTTTGGGTTATTTTATCATCGGTTAAAAAAGAACAAAGCATACACTCATCCAAAATAGCCAAATAAGAGAGTGCTCAACCAAAAATAGGAAAGGTAAACTCGAGGTTTTTTAAAAATACGGCTTCAAGAACTTTTGCTTATTTCTTTCTTTCTTTTTTGGTTCTTTTCTTTTCTTTCTTTTTCGTTCTCCTTCCTCATTTATACTTTTTATTTAATTTTATTTGCTTTATTTATATTTTACCATGTTTATTTATTTTTACAAAGGTTAATATATAAATACATTTCTTTAATTAATACTATCGATTTTACTTTTATATTTTACTTTATTTACTTAATTGCATATTTTTGAAGTAAAATATTTCAATTAAGAAAATTATTGTATACGGTTTATCATTTATTTTATTTTTATTGATTTTTATTAATAGCCCTAAATGGTCTGGTATTTTATATTTTACAAATTATAAAATGTCCATAAATTAATAATAATTTTAATTAGTTTATTCACGATTTTACTTTATTTATTTTTTTGAGTTTTTTATTGACTGTCTTCTTCCCTTGTCCCCCCCCCCCCCCCCCCTTTATTCTTAATTTGCATACTAAAAAGCATACTAGGTGCCCTGCCAGAGTCCTTATGTAAAAAGTTAAATAAGGATATTTTCCTTGCCAGGCTGGAAGAAAAAACATTGCGTAAGCTGTGAGCTTTTTTAATGTGGTATTGATAAGGACAAATACCAAATGCATGAATTTGCATGTTGTCTGGCAGTTTCTAGAACCTACCATCCTAATCACGATGGGGAAGTCCAGCCGAGATCCGACCAGTAAGCTTTCCTGTGGCCATCATTCATTATGACACTAGGCACAAGAGTCTGGTCTGGAAAGCAAAGGATGGCCATGTCTTTCAGCTGTGGAGAGAGGCCAACTGCAGTCAACAGGTGGCCATCTCGTAGCCGTAGCTCCACAAACAAGTCCGCAGCCTCCTGTTTACCCAGCGTTTTATTCTCCACTTCAAATGCAAATGAGTTATAGCCCTGTCGTTGCTGGACTTATTACAAACTTTATTTTGGGCCCGAAGGCTGGGGAAGCTATTATTTTTATTATGTATGTGCCAACCCTCATATGATTAAATGCTGCCAAGAAACCCTGAGACTCTCAGCATGGTGTGAGGAGAGATGGAGAGCGAGCCCAAGAAAAACACCTAGCGAGGAGAATTAGTACGTTTCCGTGGAGGGGGAGGGGTGACTGCTCTGTTATTGATGCTTGTCAAGTATGTTATACAACAGGCAACTCCAACAACTACAAGTGGTTGTGAAATGGCAGACAGGTGCATGTTTTCCTCACAGTAGCATGTTGTGCTTATTCACTCAGAACTCCCAGCTATAACTACGCACCAAACATGGATAAGCACTGGATCATGCAGTACACTGGCCCGATGAAGCCGATTCACATGGAGTTCACCAACTACCTGCACAGGAAGAGGCTCCAGACGCTGATGTCTGTAGATGACTCTGTGGAAAAGGTCAGTGGTTTATGTGTTCTTGCTCCAAATTTGGGGTATTTAACAGATTTTGTATATGAATGGAAAGATAATGTGTGTTTACTTTACAGATTTATAATGTCCTGGTCGACACCGGGGAGCTGGATAATACTTATATCATTTACACAGCTGATCATGGTTACCACATTGGCCAGTTTGGCCTGGTCAAGGGGAAGTCTATGCCCTATGATTTTGACATCAGAGTACCATTTTTTGTCAGAGGTCCTAATGTGGAACCAGGGGCGAGGTAAAATCAGCTTCTATTTGAAATACACATTTTGTACAATATAATTTCTTTCCACACTTTATCTGTATATTTCTATATTAACATTTGATTGACACTAATTTTATAACAAAAAAATAAATGAAGAATAGATAAGAAGATAATAAATGAAAAGCTATATGAAGTGCGTTTACAATTTAATATTATATATTTCATTATATATTATTCTAATTCAAATTTTATTTATTAGACCTTATTTATAGTATAGTGCACATTTGCAACATTTTGTCAATTGAAATTATACATTTATATATTTGGTTTTATTGTACTATTATTAAAAATTAGTACTGACTAACTATTTAAAAATACATTGAAATTTATGTGTTTCAACTTTTGACAATATATTATCTAAAATTATTCTATAAGTAAATATTTATATTTTATATATTTATGTATTTAAAATTAAATTTACGTTGTGATGCCATAGATATATAAACAAGTTAGTGGGTGAGCAATAATGTACGTAATACACATGTTCATATACAAGTTTCTTTCACAATACACCAACATCACGCAATACACAACATATAACATAACATATCGCATAGCATAGCATATGCATAAACATAACACATGTAACCCCACATATAACATAAATAAAACATATAACATAGACATAACATGTTTGTTTTACGCCGTCATAAACCCTATCTTATGTGTCTAAACATTGATCTCAGCACGCCACAAGCTGGACATAGCGCCTGGGACACTCCAGGAAGGCTAAAGGGCAGGCTCCACCTAATATGGATGGCAAATCTATCCTGAAGCTTCTGGAGCAGGAAAAGACTGGCAATAGGTGAGCTAAGTCCTCTCCATGAACACATTCCCAGTGTAATAAATGGTTGCGTAGTATCTGTTTATTGCTTTTAATTCAATTCAATTGAGTTTAACAGTTTGTGAACATTTGGAGTACATTTATAAGTGATTTCTGGCAGGTAAAGAATGCTGGAAATGCTCTGGGGTCGCTGCAACTCATGATGGCAGGAGATATTGAGCAGATTAAGATGTCAAAATTCAGGCCAATCTAAACATCTGCTTATGGTATGCAAATGACACAGACTGAGAGAGAAATAAAATATTTGTGTTTTCGTATTGCAGATTCAAACCCAACCGGAAACCCAAAGTCTGGAGGGACACATTCCTCGTGGAGCGGGGGTAAGGCAAACGTTCTCCCCTCTCTTCTCAATCATACTATAAAAATCACTGCAGAATGAATGTGCGAAATAAATTTGAATTGATTTTTTTTGTACGGGGGGCTCACCGCATGCAATTCAAACCGTTCCAGAATTTCACTGTAAAATCGCCGAAAAATAAGATCAGAAGTACATGTTATGATTTTAGGATTCCATTGCACAAACATCCTTCTTCCTTGACGACTCTTGGTCAAAATGTGGGAAAATATCACAAAAATATTCTTATTTGTCCAAATTACCATTAACAATTACTACAGCCTCACGGTAAGATCAGACATTCTTCGATCAAATATGTTCTCAGGAGTCCAGCTATTCAGATGACAGCTTTAGACTCTCATTATCGGATATGTTTCAGTAACCTAGGACACTCACGACAGAAAAAAATCCTTCCCCATGGGAAATATATGATATTACCTGTGGTATCAGACTCAAATTTGATACGTGTGCGTAGCATTTCCCTTGATTTCTGTGACTGATGTGAGGAATGTGGGTATGGTATTGAGGTTACCCTATTTAACTTGCGCTGCCTTTGTGCGGCCATTGCACACAATCTCTATATATTGTATCTGTGGCCGTGGGCACAACCACACTGCTGTCTCAGTCTAACATTCCTCGTGTCACTCACAGGGAGCTGTCAGTCTGTGTAATGGCATATTACCACTCCCACAGTCTGCCCGTGCTTTGTTTCTGCTTAAGGCTAAGTGAAAGAAGGTTTTTTAAGAATGGCGTAATCATAAAGCACATCGCTGTTGCTTCCGTGACTCAGTAACTGTTGTGTATAAAGCCAGACCACGGACTCGAAGCATGTTTATACCAAAATGCCGTTAATTCAGCCTGTTTTGCACGGTTACGACAGCTCTCATTTTGTGAGAAGTCAGATTAGCGACTACTTCATTAATCAGCTGTGGTTAAATCATGCAGAACACTTAATTTCCCTTACAGGCGGAGGTTAATTTGGGCCGGAATGATTCGTAATGGAGTTCCAGAAAAACCCACGTTTTAAATGTGTTAGATGATGGCAAAGCTCATTTTTAAGTGTAAAAATATACATGAACAGTTAAGTATTATTGAGTTTCATAAAATACTTTAATTCAGGCTTTTTGATGGACTGCATTCATTTCTTGCCTAGGCAACCAGACTCACCAGCTTTTTGGGTCCTCTCAGCCTACAGAATCCTAATTCTACCTTTTATGATTTGTTTTTATGGATTGGTTGGGCTTAAAGGAATAATTCACTCAAATGGTTAATGTTTTAATATTCTTACCCTCATGCCATTCAAGATGTGGAGATGATTTGTTTGCGTTAATTGGAACAAAGAATTTGAAAATGTAGGCAGGACTTTACCTGTCACCCAATGGATCCTCTAAGTGAATGGGCTGCTGTCAGAATGAGAATTCAAACAGCTGAAAAAACATCACAATAATCCAAGCTGCATGTCTGCCATATCCATTATTAGACTTTTTAACGTCAAACCATCGCAATTCTTCTAAACTACGATCCTCTGTCCTAATATTACTTTTTTTTCCAATGAAAATCTCTCACTTAATCAGAGAAGAATATGCACCAGATCAAGGTGCTGTTTACAGGCAAAAGCAGTCCAAAACGTTTTCTAATAAAGTTTCTGTGGATTTTGATGTGATGGACAACAGGAAATGAACTTTTTCACTGGAGGAAGCATTATTATGGGTTATGGACTCATATTTTAGCTGGAAGCAACATTAAAATGCCTTAATGATGGATTTAAAAAATAAAAAAAACGATGTATACAGCTTTTCACTTCAAGGTGTTAATTGATGGACTGGAGTCATGTTGATAACGTAATTAGTTTTGCTGTGTACATGTAGATTTATCCTGTTTCGCCATTCTGAGAATTCACTACAGAGGATCCTTTGGTAAGCAAGTGATGTAATGCTAATTATATTCAAATCTGTTCTGATGAAGAAACAAAACAGTCACACTTTAGTTTGGTGACCAATTCTCACTATTAACTAACTACAACTTTTGTCTCAATAGTAAGATGTTTAAGTTTCGGCAGTGCAGGTCCGGAGGTGTAGGAGCGAAAATATGGTCATGCAAAATAAAGCATTATGTGCTTTATACATTCTTATAAACAGCCAATATGCTAGAGATATGCATTCTAATAAGCAACAAGTTAATGGTGAGTATCAGTCCCTAAACTAAAGTGTTACTCAAACCACATCTTGGATGGTCTGAGAGTGAGTAAATTAACAGCAAATATTCACTTTTAGGTGAACTTTGTTCTTTTAACACATGTAATTATTTTTTAATCTAATAGAACTAGAAGCTCGATCAGGAAGATTAGCAGGGAGTCTGGGCCACACTGATTGTTTTTGTCTGTGAAAGCTTAATGCTCTCCACATATTCGTTTAGGAGATGCTGACCTGGGTGGGACGGCTATGCTTTCCAGGCTTCCGAAACTTCAGTAAGGCTGCCAACTGTAAAACGTGGCCTAGCAACTCACCAAAGCACATTTGTTATTCCAGCAAAATCCTGCGCAAGAAAGATGACTCAGGAGGCAGTTTGAACACACAACACTCCAACAGCTTACCCAAGTACAAGAAGGTGAAGGAGGTGTGTCAGCAGGCAGAGTATAAGACGCCCTGCGAACAACCAGGACAGGTACAAACTCAAATAAACACATGCATTACTCTTTTTGTCACCTACTGTCTATATATATTATTTCCCTTATGAATTTGCACACACATGCGCAATATTTGCTCTCAAACATTCAAGTAGTCTCAATCTGGCCCTTGTTTACCTTACTAGGGGCTTGAACCAGGGTGTTTAAGCTCTAAAAAATGCTTTTTGCCCCAACCTTAAATGATGATTGAACATGTTAATTTGCACCTTCAACACGAAACCTGAGATTGGCGTGTGTGGCTCACAGTCAAAGTCTTATGAGTGGTGCCACTGTAATTGAAACCGATATTTACAACAAATTAAGGATAATTGGAGTTTGGTCATAGTTTTCTTTCATCAGCACAGTGTGTGCCTGCTCCACCAGACCCTCTGTGGCGTGGCAATGAATCAAAGAGGGCTGAGCATTACAAATTGGTACAATTTCAGGTACTGTAAATGCAGACAGTATTTCAAGGACTGCAGAAATGCAAACCAGATTCTTTTTATGGTCAAGTTAAGTGTTTGCCTGCAACACTTTGTCTGGAAATTTGATTGAATGCAGAAAAGTTGTTGGAATAACACATGGGTTTCAGTCTTCTTTAGTCCAGTGACCCAGTCACCTGTCAGAACAAAGCTGGAGAAGTTTTGGAGAAAGATCCAAACAAATTTTGTATGACTAGACCAAGTCTTTATTAGTCAACATGAAATCAGAGTTGATGCCATTTGCTTTCTTAATAAAAGACCCTTGTCTTATAGTTTAAATGCAGCAGTAAGTTAAATGTGCTCCAAACGCATTATGGATTTTGCATAGCAGAGGAAGGACAAAAATTTGTGTATAGAATTATTATATATAGAATTATTTTCTGAATCTTATTATATGTTGCTGACTGGGGTAATGGCTGCTGAAAATCCTGTTTTTCCATCACAGGAATAAATAAAAATTTTAAATATATTAAATTACAAAGCAAACAGTTATTTTAAATTATAATAGTATTTCCCTTTAATTCTATTAATAAATGCGGCCTTGGTGAGCATCAGAGACTCAAAAATATATATTTTTTAAATCTTATCTGACCCGATGTTTGGATGTTTTAATAAGTACGGCAGCATTTGCTCCTGCCATTGTTTTCCTGTGAAATCCACTCTTTGGAAGACTGTCATGGTTTAATAGACAAAACTTGTAGTTCTGGTCTACTACTTCCAGCTCAAGTCTTAGCTTGAGTAGAGTATCAGTATCTGTTTTTCCAATATACTCTTTCTTTTTCTTTGACTAGTAGGAATGTGTTGAAAAAGCCTCGCAAAGACGGCATTAACACAGTCCTACTGCCTGCAGTGGGGTCAATGAGGGCAGTGTGTTCGATTGAGGCTGTGTGAAAGTTTGTCTGTTTCTTCCTGAGTCTGAGGCCATCATTCAAGTAGTGAGGGTTCACATAGTTGGCTGTGGCACTGTTTTCTTATGTCTGTTTGACTTCTGGATATATGGAGCCAGTCTGTGCGTGCGTGTGTGGATGTGAGGTACAAGAAATACTTAACATGTTTTAGTGTGTTTGCCTACTATGTCTGGAGGAACTAAATGAGTGAAACTGCTCAAGCAAGCTATGGCTAACTTTTTGGTTTACCGCCCTTCAAACAAACATCCTTGCTGCGAATAGGTACAGCATCACCCGCAGATACATAAACTCAGTGATGGGACTCCAGCTTCTCAGGAAATCAGAACAGGGTTGTGGCCATTGTTTGGATATGGTTTCCCATAGCACATGTCTGAGCTGTGGTCAGCTTGCAAAGCAAACAGCTCTGTGAAATTAGGAGATTAAGTCTAAATTGGCTTCTGATTGCTTTTTTTATGGGAAAAATTGCGAGGTGGCTCTTGTGCCGTGTGATTGTGAATTAATGGGATTACTCAGATGCAGATGTTTGACCACTAAGTTCGCCGTTCACAGTCAGAAGATTAATTTCATTAATAAAAACAGCTGTGGTTATGCAAATGAGGCGGTGTTTGCACAATAAGTGGTTAGGCAGACAAAAATGTCTGCCCACAAACTGAATTCCTTCCCTGTTTGTTACAGAAATGGCACTGTGTGGAGGAGGTCAGTGGGAAGTGGCGTTTGCAGAAGTGTAAGGGCTCTCTGAAGGAAGGATCCAAGAAGCGGGCGAGGAGTCTGCGCTCTCGAAGCTATGACAGCCGCAAGAAAGACTGCCACTGTGGAGACCGGCCTTACAAATCAGCCAAGGCAGCACGGCGGGCGCAGAGACAGTTTGCCCAGAGCAGTAATCCACGTAAGTATATGCACTCAAATGAGGAGGACGGATTGCTGGCTGTTCAAGACTGTATAGACAAACACTGGACTTTTTAGACTAGGACTGAAAGTCACTCACTTGTCGCCATCTACTGGTTCAATGATGCAGCCTACAGGAATGGTCAATTAGCAAATCAATAGAGTGAAGAGTTTCAAAGCTTTGAGTCACTGGGAAGAATTGAACTTTTCACTACTAAAGGACGGAACATTGAAACTGTATCTTCCAAAGCTACAGACTTCCCAGAATTTAGTTAAACTAGTTAGCTACCCTAAAACATACAAAGCTATTTACCAAGGTATTTGGGCTTTTTTAATTTGGGGTTAAATGTTTTAAATGCTTTGATTTAAATTTGACCTAAAAATACAGTAAAAACAGTAATATTGTGAATAATGTTATTTAAAAAAAAATTCTGTTTTATTATCATTTAAAATGTAATTTATTTCTGTAATTTCAGCAGTCATTACTCCAATCTTCAGTGTCACATGATCCTTCAGAAATCATTATACTTTGCTGATTTGGTGCTAAAGAAACATTTCTTATTGTCAGTGTTGAAAACAGTTGTGCTGCTTAATATTTAATTATTTATTTAGTAGAAACCGTATTATGCTGTTGCATGTTATTATTGCATTATTAATAGTATTGCATTATTACTACATGCATTAAGTTTTCTTGTCGATTCTTTGAATGGAAAATTCACGAGCAGCAATTTTTTTAATTAATTTATTTAATTAATTTAATTTTTTCAATGCAAAACTCTTTACTGTCACTTCGAAACAATGTTTAAATAGAGAGGGGGAAAAAACTTTTAAATGATAGTTTAATTAATATTTTCTCAATAATAAGGAGCTCAGTTAAGCTGACAGAATTTAACTTTATGCTAAATAAATGCAAAATAAAACTAGACATGCACTATTATTAATACATCTAAGTCAAAAGCATGGTGTTGACCAGCATTATTTAACTAAATATTTTAATTTAAAAAATATTTATTTTTGGGGTAAATCACTTATTATTTTTTATCTGGCTTTTATTTACACAAACTGTCCAAATTATCACATTAATTTAAATGAATCATACTTTCGGGAGTAAAGCTGTGTATGCATTACCATGCACATCAAAAAATGTATAATTTATCACATTTTACTATTACGCACAAAACTATTGCTATGAATCTAGTTGTTATACTGCTGAAATGGAATTTAATTACTTTAGTTAATTGTACTTCATGCTCCCATGATTGTGAGAGAAATATGAGTCATATTTTTTTGGTGCCATCTATTGGTGTTGAGCACCAGTTGGTGAAGTATTGGTGAAGTGACATTTTTTAAATATATTAGAGGAAATGTAATGAGCTCCAGCAATATGTATATAAATATTTAACTCTGACATATAAATATTTAAGTATGTGTAATTGACGCTGATGTCTTCCTTCAGGCTACAGACATCGCTTTGTTCACACGCGGCCAGCCAGATCCCTGTCAGTGGAATTTGAGGGTGAAATCTATGATGTGGACCTGCAGGCTGATGACAAAACCCCCCTTGAGCCTCGACCAATCAGCAAACGGCACCATGAGCCTGAGGGAGGTTTTGATTCGGACTTTGGGTTGGAGTCCGATGACGGATCGGAGGAGATGCAGTCGGATGACACTAATGCTGTGGGATACCCCAATACTCTTAAAGTCACCCATAAGTAAGAGCTCCAAGCCTTTGGTCACCTCTTAACATAAACTGTATTATTGTAGTTTAGGCTGTTTAAAGTGTGTTTTACTCATTTGTTGATCATTTTACCTTGGAATCACAGATGTTTCATATTAAGGAATGACACTGTGCGCTGTGAAAGAGAGATTTACCAGTCCTCCAGAGCATGGAAAGACCACAAGAACTTTGTGGACCAAGAGGTGAGGCCCACTGTCCCGTATTATCTTTAAGATTACAACCGTTTAAACCAAATGAATGGAGTTCATTTAAACACTTGTCCCATAGATTGAACTTCTCCAGGATAAAATGAAGAAACTGCGTGAGGTTAGAGGACATTTAAAGAGGAGGAGACCGGATGAGTGTGACTGTGGAAAGAAGAGGTCAGTTGGCAATTATATTTGTTTGGCAATTCCTTGTTGAGTCATGTGAACTGGATCAGTTTGAGGCAACTCTGAGCGGACTATGGAAACAGGATTGGCCATCGTTCCACTGCTCATCTCTCTTGTTTTATTTTACTCCTCTATATACACTACCATTCAAAAGTTTGGGGTCAGTACGTTTTTTAATACTTTTAACAAGCATCGGTTCAATAAATTGATCAACGGTAAATGCTTTTACATTATTATTAAAAAATAAAATCTATTTCAAATATAAAATGCATCACAGTTTCCCCAAAAATATTAAGCAACACAACTGTTTGCAACACTTATAATAAGAAATGTTCATTAAGCACCAAATCAGCATATTAAATATTCTGCGGATCATGGGGTTCCAACTTGACGGTTGAAATAATGGCTGCTGAAAATTCAGCTTTGTCATATTAAAATATGTGTGTTATATTAAAATATATTCAAATGAAAAACAGTTACTTTAAATAGTATTTCACACTCTTCACACTTTACTGTTGTTACTGCATTTTGGTTCAAATAAATATAGCCTCGGTGAGCATAAGAGTACTACTTTCTTTTTTTTTTCTTTGTTTCTTTTTTTTTTTTTAATCTTACCAAACCAAATTTGAATGTTAGTGTAACAGTAGGTTAAATGTTGTCCTGAATAACAGACTGAATGTTTCAATCCTGATCAAATAACAAATTAATTATTTTAAATCTGAACAGCAGTATTTTGCAAATCAGTCTGAGTTTGCTCAATGCCTCTTTAGAAATTCCAGCTGGACTCATTGAATTTAGTGCTGTTCTTTCCTTATTACAACCAGCCACTTTAGCAAAGAGAGAGAGCAGAAAAACAAAGCCAAAAGATTGAAGAATAGGAATGACCAACTCCATCCCTTTAAGTGAGTGCTTCGTGTGTGTGCTTCGTGTGTGTTTGTGTGTGTGTGTGTGTGTGTGTGCGTGTGTGTGTCTGTGTCTGTGTCTGTGTACGTTACGTGCCTCGTCAGTTTGTCTGTCGTCTGTAGTATCTTGTTGAGTATCTTGTTGTAAATAAAGTCCCAGATTTATGTCCAAATCCATGTTGAGCATCTCTAACACCATTTGTTGACTGTGTGGTACAATTAATGTTTATAATGCTGCCACTCAATTCAAAGAATTTTGAATGTGAAATAATGTATGGACTTGTGAATTGTTTAATTCAGTCAGTCTGGTTGAAATCCAACAGTTCTTGTTGTATGTGTATTGTTGCATGCATGCATATGTACATGTTGTTGATTAGTTAATCAGTTAATTTTCAGTCCATGGGTCACAGTTCTGATGGGGTCATTAAATTAAGAGCTCTTTTCATAAGAATACAATCCCACTTCAATCTCTGCCCATAAACATCAATGTAAAAACTCATTTTGAAGTTTAAACGCATCATTACAACCACAAAGTCACTTTGTGAGACTGAAGCACCCTGGTCTGAAAATAGGACAAGAACCTTGTGGTTTTTAGGGGATCCTTCCACTTTCTCATGACCCCTGACCCCATCGATGTGTGGAGCTGGCTGGTCTGCTTCCCCCCATAATTGTGTAATTCACCTGGGATGGAGTTTCCTGTCACTCTGGCTCTAATGTCTCATTTATGCCACCAGAGAGGTCATGCAGGAAGTGGACAGCAAGACTCAACTCTACAACGAGTTCCGCCGCAGGAAGAAAGAGAGGAAGGAAAGGAAGAGGCAAAGGAAGGGTGATGACTGCAGTCTTCCTGGCCTCACCTGCTTCACACATAATAATGACCACTGGCAGACCGCCCCCTTCTGGAACTGTAAGGAATTGTTCATTGATTTTGCTAGTCACATTGATTTAGCAGAAGTAAATAAGTTGACAATTTCTCTCTTTCCATAGTGGGTGGCTTCTGTGCCTGCACAAGCTCTAACAACAACACATACTGGTGTCTGAGAACTATAAATGAAACTCACAACACAATCTTCTGTGAATTTGCCACTGGTTTTTTGGAGTACTTTGACCTAAACAGTGACCCATACCAGGTGAGGATATGTGTTCAGTTGTATTTTTAATTGGATAATTTGCTCTGAGACTGAGATGTGGCATAGCAGTAGTGTTGTAGTTCTCCTATGGGGATGCGGGTTTTATTTTGATCCCTCTTCCTCACTTCTTTCTTGTTTCTCTCCAGTACACTTTTAAATAAAAGCTTTAAAAGCCCATAATTTATATACAAAAAAAATAAAAATAAACTATGGCTCTTTGACTCTTTCTGTAAGGACATGCTATTATCTTAATTACAGCAATTACAATAGCTGACTCAATAAGTGCATATTATGTTTTGCAGTTAACCAACGCAGTTTATACAGTAGAGAGGGACGTCCTGAGCCAACTGCATTTACAGCTGATGGAAATGAGGAGCTGTCAGGGCCACAAGCAGTGCAACCCGAGGCCAAAAGGCTTAGATGCAGGTAACACTCCTGTCCCCTATAAAACCAACCAAAAGACCAACTTAGGCTGCTTTAGGATTTTTTTTTTCAGCAGGTATGTACTGTAAATGCTCACATAAGAATTGGCATGGTCTAATAAAGGTTGATACACACAGGCTTAGTTTTTGTTGTCCAAGTTGAGAGGAAAGTAGTAAATACTTAGCAAAACGTGGTCTAGCATGGTTTACTTTGACACAGCCTGATGCATGAATAGGGTGAACCACATATGGGATGCCATGTGGCACGATCTCTGTAATAGTGGATGACGGATTGGTCACTGAGTTTGGTTTCTCTCTAAACTGTCTGCCCATCTCCTGTTTTTCCATTAATATTTTCCATTTTATTCCCTCACCAGGGAACTGTAATATTCAAGCAGTCTAGCAATCGCATCATCTCATTTTTTTTTTTTTTTCATTCCTAGTGAATACCAGACTCGATGAATGGCTCCTGTGAAAGAGATGCTTTCTTTTATGTTTGTAGCTGTTTGTGTAATTTTGAAAATCTAAAATTATAAACTTATATATTGACACACATTCATCTCTGAGTGTTTTTTAAAACAATCTTTAGTTGTGGTTTAAAAAAACATTTTCTAGCAGATTTTTTTCTGTTCATTATTGGGAAGGAAGAGATTTCTGTAACATTGGGTTTTTGACTATTTAAAACTTGCTGTCACCAGGACCATTGAGATTTTCACTGTTCTGAAAACCATTTATAATTTTCTGTGAGGAGAGGCTGACTCATTATAATGACATCATAAAGACCAGTTTTTTTTTTTTTTTTTTTTTTTTTTGTATTATTGAATATTTATACAAGTCGTCATAGCTTTTCAACAACTAAATCAATAATGAGGTCAGCGCCTGTGTTTCGGAGGCAAAAACAATGGTTTTGGTTTGGAATAAAATCATAATATTGAAGCAATAGTTTGCCCATAAATAAATTCAGCATGTACTCATACTCATGTCATTCCAGATCTGTATGACTGACTTTCTTTCATTGAAACAAAGCTCTCTTCCATACAAAGTGAATGGCAAAAAGCTCCAAAAGCACTAAGTCTTCTGAAATTATACAGTACATTATTGTTAATATTATAATCAAACAAAAAAAAATTTTGGGGTGAACATACACATCCATACGTGTATTAGATGGTTGAAGAATAAAGAAAGACAAATAAAATTAGGATTTGCCACTTAGTAATGATAAAACTATTACAAAAACAGATGCATGTTAATACATATTAGTCTGCATGTTGGCATATTATCATATTATTTGTGACCTTAAGTCATGCAACAGTGTTAACAATGTCATCGTATAACATTCATTCCATTCTTAACACTACACTTCCTTCCTTACCATCTTTTTCTTCAGGACCATCCGAGGATTTTCCTCATTCAATCAACTTTCACATCATCGTTCCTTCATTGTGTCTTTAATCTAACAATACCTTTCCTCAGGAGCTGGGTGTTATGCATGAAGAACTGCAATGTGATTGTTTATTCTTTTCTTTTAAATCACAATAGACATTTAACATTTTAAATGCTTTTATTTTCCTGATCAGGAAGTAAAGATGGAGGAAGCTTTGATCAACACAGGTATCCACACTTTTTGAATCCCTCATTGGCTTTTGAAATAACTGCATGGGCAGCTTGTTTCCACTAATATGCCATGTTTCATTGAGTTGCGTGTGTGGTTGCATGCTGGGTTGAGCTAACAAGTACAGTATATTTAAACATCACATGAATATTAGTATTTTAAATCCCACAAGTTTTTGAATTTCAAGATCATTCCTCTAATTTTAACTCTTAATGGATTTTTTGTTGTTTTTATGCACTTTATGTATTCCTAGATGTCATTTAAACTCAAATAATTTACATAAAAACCAAGGCTATTCATACACATCATTAGTGGGAAATAGCATCTCATAGACTTCTCAGTCCACATCAATATTTCAGACTTTTTCTTACATTTTTCTCATTCACGCCTGTCTTGACATCTCTGTTTTTTTGGATTACCTGCTTACCAGGCAACAGCAGCATCGAAAATGGTCAAAGTTGAGGAGGCCAAGCCTTTCATTCCTGTGAGTCTTTGAGACCATACAAACCCTTTTCTGTTCTCATTCCACTCTCAAGTAGTTCTCCAAACTGCACACCACATCTCCATAGATCCTGAATTGAGTGGCCGTTCTGGTTCAGTGCGGCCCGTGTCTCCTAGGTCATCAGTTACTGCCTGACCCACTCTGGGAATGCTCATTTCATTCTCTCGCCCTCCTTTAACACGCTTTTGATTTTGCAGTTTTTCAGTTTCTACCTCTCGTCCACACTTTCAGCTTCATATTTTTATTTTTTTTTGGGTTGCTGATTTCTTGGTTCCAGGATTTTCCATCTTTTCAGTCTCTCGTTGGATGTTTTATTTTGGTTGAACCTCATTGCACAGATTTTCAGTCTGTCTGCACACTATTTATGATGTATTGGTTTTGGATATCCATTTGGAGGACATTCGTTGCCTTGATTTGCATTTACACTGCTTTACTGCTTCAGAATAGAGCTTTTCTATTGGTCGAAGTCTTAAAAAAAAGCACTGCAGTGGTGTGTGGGGCACTAATTCAAGACCCATCGGCACAAGTAGGCCGGGAATAACTGCATGTTTTAGACTCATTCCAAAGCAAATGATTTTCAGCTCAGCAATCATCAACCATTACTGAATTCTCTCACTTCCCCCTCTCCCGTTTCCCAGAACACAGCCAGCCTGGGACGTCCACAAAGGTTAAGCTGCCCAATTTCACAGAGGATATCGACTGGCAAGGACTGGCAGATTTGTACTGCATGAACGAGAGTCTGTACGAACACAGACGCAACTACAGTCCCGACCTGGATGACTGGACGAACTTTTGGAAGGATGTAGATTCTATGTTTGCACTGCTGAGAAATTTAAAGAAACTCAACCAAACCGATAAGCTTGACCCGCTGTCTGAGCTGGGCTCTGGGGTCCTGGAGGAGGCCAGTGGTGCTGGATTCCCAATCCGAGAGGAACACCCCCTGATTCCTGTCACCGAAAGTCCCTCGAGAGGTCCAACACCCAAAACTCTTCAAAAGAGTCGTTTAAAGTCTTCTAATGAACTCCCAGAAGGCCGCCCAACCAAACTAAGCACTCTTCCCAGGGGAGACACATGGGTTCAACAGCTGGAAAAAGAGTTGGACAATGATGGAATGACTTTTAGCGGCAACGGCGTCACTGAACTGGAGACCCGCCATGACTTTCTGTTGCGCAGCTCTAAAATTCTGGATCGCCACCTGCAGGAAGAAGAGGAGGACATTTTTCAGGCCCAGGGTTACCTTCCCCTCTCGTCGCAGCCAGCCAGACCCCCAGAGCCCACTGGGAAATCTCCTCCAGCCCAGAGTGACACCCCACAGGAGAAGTGGAATGGAAGCATCAGACGTTTTACCCACAAGCCCAGGGATGTTCAAGACTCGGAGGGTAGCGCCTCGGAACCATCCCCTTTGAGAAAGGACTGCTTGCCATGCACTGTGAAGCCAGCCAACTCAGAGACACTAACCCCACGGAGCATGGACTGCTCTCCTGTATAATCCAATGAATTATTTTATTTTTTACAGGTACTTCCATTTATTAGAATGCCGTGTTATGTATTTTGTTCCAAATAAAAATATAATATATATATATATTTATGATATATATAATTAATTTAGATTGGTAAAATACTCGAAACATCACTTAAATGTTGGGTTTGTTTTTAAATTCTCAAGTGGGGGGGAAAAAACACCATCAAAGTAAGGTTTTAATATATTTTTAAGTAAGAAACAGGTTCAAATGGTGAAACCGTCACATTCAGTCTTGAATTAACCACATGCAGATTGTTTCCCCAAATATTTGATGCACTTTTTTCATGTTTCTCAACTTCTGCAGTCTCATTTAGACGTAAACGACACCATGTTGCCACCCAACACAAGTCATTATTTGTTGGATTCGCTTTTGTTAATGAGTATTGTTGATGTTTTCTTCGACGTTTACTTCAGCTTGTTAGGTTCCACTATAAAACACTGCTTGCACATGTTTCATACACTTGGATTGTGGGTTTAATGGCTTGACTTGTTGGTGAAATGGTTCTCTCACAAATGTTGTATAGTTCAGCTGCATTCAGTCCATATAATGTAAGAAGGGCATTCACCCTAAGTGCTTTAATCATGAAAGATTTCACTAACCTACAAAATGTAATCACTTTAAAATAGCTTGTTTCATTTGTGAAGAATGTGAGATGGGCATTTATTCAGAGTTTTCTGACATTTTTTCATCCTGTCTTTTAGAATTGCCTAATTGTCTAAATTCATTTTTGAAGTAAAAATTATTTGAATATGAGATGACCTGCCAAATTTACAAATATTACGTTACTTTTTAACCAGTGGTGTTGAAACAATTCTGGCTTCTGGAAAGCCAAGAAGCTGTTTTGAAATAAAAATCTGCCAAACATTTGTTTCACCTACCTTGTGCGTCTAACCTTTAATTGATAGATTAATAAATAATAATAATTCACAATTTAATGAAATTACAATGTGACACTGATGTTACACTGCAAATGGAAGTTGTAGAGCTTTTTATAATGTACTGCAAAGTAAACAGTTTTACAATTAATGCTCGTATCTAGTGTGATTTGGGTGTAGAAGACGTGATTCTGCCTTCCAGGATCCGAAAATAATTGAGTAAAATATGAACATAAAATTAAAATGCACTTTATTTCTTTGTTCTTTCATATGTATCATACTTGTGGACTTTTTGTGATTAGTTTTATCCTTTCTAGCCATAAAAAGTTGTTTTCTCTATTTCCTCATACTCTTTATTTTAAGGCTGTGTCCTGGGCTGAGTGCTTTGAATAACAGTCAACCCATTAGTAACATTCTGCCAAGAAGTCTTGGCGTGACTCTACTAATGCCATTCATTTTTCTTCATGTTTGCTCTATAAATATATGAACTCCAGAAAGGCAGCAGAAACCAGTTTTTATTTATTTAAGAAAGATTGAAACTGTGGTCAGGTTTGGCAACAACTCAATTTAAGAAGTTAGAATAGTGGTTTAATTTATAAATATTAATATAGTGTTTAAATTTAGTGTTAATTAAATTGTTGTACAGAGGATCCAGTCACTTGGCTATAGTTTTGGGTGCTTGATTAGAGTTTAAACTTTAAGCTCAACATTGCATAAAAATAATGTAATATGTTGTTTCAGACAATACTGTTTTAATAATAGTAGTCTACCACTAGAGGGCAGCACTATAGTTTGTCTAAACCTGAACGTGATGATAAAGGGATAGTTCACCTTCAGTTGCTGGTCCCCATTGACTTCCATAGTGGGGTGGGGGAACAATATGCAAGTCAGTGGACCAGCAAATGAAGGTGAACTATCCCTTTTAGTTTTCATTGCTCAGAAAACATACGAGAGATTTTTTTGAAGTACCATTTTGCTATAGGTGTAGGATGGCTTAGTTTTATTACAATGCCATGAAATATACTGGCTACACACAATAAATATTTTTTTAACATCTTAATGTTATACAAATGATACAATTATTTAAATACAGATGATTAAAAGAAACCACAAAGTAAAATAATCTGATCCACACACACAAAAAAAAGTTTTGTGATGACTATATAAAATAGAAGACTACACTGAAGAAATATAATGAAATGTTGATTGACTGGTTGCTACATATTTGCAGTGATCAAAAAATCTGGATGCAGATTGAATGCAAACGAATGTAACTACCAGGTGGCGTCACTGTACTCATTTTCCCAGTGAATGTTTGAGTACAACTTAAGAGGGGTGTGGGAAAGTCAAAACGGTGTCCTCGCTGACAGAGACAAGACCGAGACATGACTCTAAAAGCATTCATGAAAGAATTGTGCAACAGTGATGTGAGATGCTGTTTTTGTACCTGTAGCTGGATGATTTGAAGATAATCCGCATGCTTCTCTCAGACTTTCATTGGAAACTTCATAAACTGGACAAACACTGCCACATACACATTCTAAGACTTTTTCAGGGAGTAGAGTGCTGATTGACACAAAAAAAGAGTGGCACTGTCCAAAGGTCAGCTGGACACCTGGGTGAGAGTGACCCCTGAGGAAGACCATAAAGATCGGTTTTGCCTTATTACACCTTTTTCTTGAGTCTTTTTATGTGATACTTGTCATCATGAAGAAGCTTTTTTGGTTATTTTTAGACTATATATGGAAGTATTAGACAAAATATTGAGATAGCCTTAATGAAAACCCAGTCCAGAGCATTCAAAACCTCAGACTGGGCAAAAGGTTCACCTTCCAACAGGACAATGACCCTAAGCACACAGCAAGAGTGGCTTATAGACAACTCTGTGAATGTCCTTGAGTGGCCCAGCCAGAGCCTGAGCTTGAACCCAATCAAATAATTCTGGAGAAACCTGAAAATGTGCATTTGCTCCCATCCAACCTGACAGAGCTTGAGAGGTGAAGAGGTGAGGAGAAGAAGGGCAGATAATTGCCAAATGATGGTGATCAAAGCTTGTCGCATTAAACAAAAAAGACTTGAGGCTGTAAAGGTGCTTCAGCGAAATATTTAGTTACGCAATGCACTTATTTCAGTTTTTTTATTTTTGTAATAAATTTGCAAAGATGTTAAAAACCTGTTTTTTTTTTGCTTTGTCAGTATGGTGTATGTAGTGTAGATTGATGTGGGAAAAAGTAATTTAAAGCAGTTTAACATAAGGCAGCAACATAAACAAAATGTGAAAAAAAAATGAATAGGGTATGAATACATTCGCAAGGCACTGTACACATAATACATGTTCAAAAGTTTGGAATAAATAAATTAAACACATTAGTTGATCAAAAGTGACCGTAAAGACGTTTATAAGTTTACAAAAGATTTATATTTCTATTCATTCGAACTTTCTATTTGTTAAATAATTCTGGGGAAAAAAATGAAATACATCCTCAAACTTTAATTTTTTTATCATGATATTTTTGCTAGCTGCAACAAATGGACACAAGTTGTTCACATGTTTTAAAGTTAATTTAAAATGATACAGTTTATATTTTATGTATATTTTTTATAATTATTTGACATTTTGATGACTGATAAACTATTCAATGGCAACTTCCAATGTGACAACTAGTGTGGCATGTTGTCACAAAGTGAACTGTATGCTTTTTTCATCTGAACATCATGACTTATGGTTTTGAGGTCAAGAAATAGGGATAAGTATGTTTTAAAAACAAAGTTAAAACATACTTACCAAAGGGAAATAGGCCTACATTTCCCAGCATGCACAGCAAGCTCCGTCACCCCCTTCATCAAATCCGCAATCTCTCATTCTCTCACTGTCCGTGTCGAGGACAACAACTCACTACCTCTGTCTCTATCTGCCCGTGTAAGTACACTACTCCTCACTCAGTTCACTCTTCATTCAGTTTATCATTATTTTTATTAATCAGAACTTAGAGTCGAACTGTAAGCGATGTGCTGTGAATGAATTCAGTGACAGGATCAGTGTTTGGACTGACAGTATATTGTATTATATTTCTGCGAATTACACTCGTGTATAAAGTCGTGACTTCGTAGACGTTAGGTTGGGAATAAGTTGTATTAGATAAACAAATAATTCGGGCAGGTTGACACGGTTTTTAATTTTCCTCACAGTGTTTTTTCAGTGCTCTGTCGCACGTTTACTGTTATTCTTTGTCTTGCTCGACCGCTAATCTACCAGACAGCAGCTCGACTTCACAAAACAAATGACAGGAAAAGTACGCTGTTTCTATTGCTTCTTGAACAGTAATTAAACAAATATTAATACTAGTTTGTCTTTATTTCCATTGTCTTTAGGATTCTGAATCACTAAACTACAAAGAATCATTTCATCCTATGTTCAAATGACATGAATTGAACTTTTCGCTGCTATGCTTATAAATGAGGCGAAACTGTAGGCAGCTACACTAGGTGAAATATTATATAATAGATCTAATGCATATGATATGACCACATTCTGACTTATTATGATGAGGAATAAGAAAAAATAGCTGCTATACAGAGGGATCATGCTTGGAAATCTAGTCGTCTTTAGTCTGTTTTTTGTGTGTCTAATCTGTAGAATAACTCCTGTAAACTTTAAATTAAATTTATAATCTTAGTTCTATTTGCATTGACTCCACAAAGCCAAAATGACTTCATCGTATAACGATGAGACCAGGAGTGATATATCAGAATCTGTGGAAGTCTGCGAATTCCAGGGACAATATGGAGATCCGGGTGGTTACTACAAATCCAAAAGCCTGCCCGTTCTTAACGGAGACTGTCCTAACGTTAATGAGTCCTTGGAACCAAGGCTGGTCAGTACGACGGAGACTTTAGTAAATACCAACCAGTGCTTAGTGTTCAACAAGCTGCGACAGAAAGGAGACTCGAGTGAACTGGAATCGCCCACCAAGACAGATTTCTCCCCTTCCATGTCCAGTATGGTGGGTCTTAGTAGCTCCATGAGAACTGAAGCCAACCGAGCAGGTGGCAAAAAAATAGGCTTTTCATTGGCAAGATTCATCCGCTTTCCTGCAAGAAAGTACATGAGGGTGATTTTTTCAGACTCTAGGTGTTTTCTGTTCTGTATGTGTTACCTGACGTTTATCCAGTCGTTGATGGTCTCAGGCTACCTTAGTAGTGTCATCACTACTATAGAGAAGAGATACAGCCTTAGAAGTTCAGAATCGGGACTGTTGGTTAGCTGTTTTGACATTGGAAGTCTTTTGGTGGTGGTCTTCATCAGTTATTTCGGGGGTCGAGGCCAGAGGCCACGCTGGTTGGCGGTAGGAGGGGTGTTCATCGCAGTGGGAGCAGCTCTGTTCTCCCTTCCGCATTTCATCTCTCCACCCTATCAAATTCAAGAGGTCAATTCGTCCACGGGGAACGAAGGCCTGTGCTCGAACGGGAATGGGAGCAGAAAGGATGTGTCGTCCTGTCCAAGGGACCAAGAGGGCAACGATCACTCCATATATGTTGCCCTGTTCATCTGCGCCCAGGTCCTGGTGGGCATGGGTTCCACTCCTATCTACACGCTGGGACCAACGTACCTGGATGATAACGTGAAGAAGGAGAACGCTTCCCTCTACCTTGGTAAGAAACTTCTTTGTAGTTTTGTGGCATTACTTGCTTAGTTTTGTGCTTCTGTTTTTTGGGGGATTACACAAAACGTTAACACTGTCATCAATTTTTTTAAATATTTTTTCAAATATTTATTTGATATAATATTATGACTTTTATTATTACAAATTTCCCTAAATGTATAGATTCTTTATAAATATAATATATTATAATACATCCATATACATATACATAAAACGTATAATATTGCTGATACACAACTATATATATTTTTTATGTTAACAAATGTTTTTTAATTAATATTTAATTAGTGTAGTTCTATAGTTAGTAATACATACATAATTTATAAATTATAAAGTAATAAATACATAATATGTACACCAGTAGGGTATGATTATTAATGGCACACTAGTTTTATTTTTAATTAATTAATGACTACATAAGAATACAATATACACTAAAGATTACTAGTATATTTTAAGTAAATGTATAAAAATTATAAAAATAATTATTGTATTTTATAACTGTTTTACAAGGGGGCGGAAAATCCTGGAGCAGCACCAGAGGTCATTGCAAACTGAGGGGGTATGATACATGATCACATGACCTTTGTTCTTTTCTCTGTCAATACCTTTATCCTTAATCTTTTCCAAATCCCATTCCTTCCACCCCTGCGACCCCCCTATGAGCATGCATCGCATGCATATTTGTGTGTAGCCTCTTTGGGTGCACTTGTATTTAGAGAGACTTTTGTTGAAGTGACCGCAGAACAACACTTAAATATTGCAAAAACCCCCCCGGGTGGAATAGGTGGCATAATCTTCTTGTTTTAGTTGTAATCGGCATCATTCTATTATCAACATGTTAAGCCATAACCATGGTAACTATGAGATAGGAAGCATGTTTGGGGGTCTTTCCCTCTGTCCCTCCTTTTCCCTCCGTTAGTGTGCATAAGGGCAGGTTTTGACAAAACAAAGCTGCTTTAGTTGTATGATTAATTGGGACAGACCAGTGATTTTGGTTTTGTAGGAAGAAACATTTTGGTGAGTACTCACTCTTACGCTTGGTGAGTAAGTGGGGCAGTGGCCGACACTCTGTCTGGTGCACCCATCTGACTGTAACCCCCAGCTGTACACACTCCCAGACAGCGTCTTTTAAAGAAGCACAGCACTGATCCAGAAACAGGGAGGGGTCTTTGTGATGGGTGATAATGCTTCAGTGAACATGCACACGCAGTCTTGGAATAAAGAGCATCCCATTATAAAGTACATATGCTGCAGCCTTAAAGTCAATGTATTGATCACTGCTTACACCTGAAGCCAGTTCAGTGAGAATGGTATGACTGAGAGCCAGAGACACAAAACAACTGGCTTCTCTACATTCTGACAGCCTGAGGTTTTCCTTCTCCCTTGAAACTTCATGTCTAGCAAAGAAAATTTTGTTGTGTTGATATCTTAAAACGGAATATAACCCTTAAAGAGCTTTTTTCTTGTAGTGTTTTTCCTTAGCTTGTATGTAGCATTAAATGGGTTAGTTAAGATGATAATAATGAATTAAAAAAAAAATGTTTTAATGCTTGTGCTTTTCATTCTGTATGATATTTTAGATTAAGAAAAATAACAAAATATTTAGGAAAAAGTACATAAATTGGACTTTTGGTTGAGTCTTGATTTACAGACTGCAACTAACATTCAGCTAAAAATAATATGAATCATAAAATGAACCATTTATCAAATTTTGCCTGCTTTCTTTCTGGCATCTCCCTGTTCCAATTATTTCAAACCCCATCACAATTTGTGTAAAGCAATTGGGGCAAGAAAAGACCAATTGAAATCTCCCATACGTTGAGAGAAAGTAGAGTAGAATGTTTGCTTCGTCCTCAGCACTTGTTTGAGTTGCACACACATTCCGCTAGCGTCGCTTAGGGCCGTTATACTTCCCTCTGAGCTCTTCACAGGTGGCTCAGACCGGGTTTGTCATTGCAAAACATGCTTATTCTCTTTTCTCTGCATCCTGCATCCTTTCATTTGCCTTCTTTTACCTATGGTGTCTGAGTTAGTTGTGTGCAACGGACAGGGGTCTGCATTAGGAAAACATTTGCATACCCCGAAGTCCCTCAGGCAGATTCATTTTAATGAGCTGATGTAAACCAAAGTCCATTGTCTACCGTTTTCTCTTTCTGACACACTTTTGCATACTAAAACTGACCCCTGTTCAGTTATCAGTGACACTTACACGAAGAATGACTGAAAATAACAAAATTACTTCTGCATAAACATAAATGCGGATAATTTAAAAATGGCCCAAAAAAAACCCCTTAAAAACCTTAAAAGTCGATTTATATAGAGCAACCACTAAGAAGAACATAAGCAGTTTGTCACAGTGCCACCAATGTCGAAAGTATACAATAGAATAGTTGACACTCTAAACAATATTACTGTTACAAATAAAATTTAAATAGTATACATAGTAAAAATATCCATTTTAATTTACTTGCATGCAAAAGATGCATTTTGAAGAATATTGTGGCTGTTCTTTTTAATATAATTGAAGTGAATGAGGATGGGGTTGTCAAAAAAAAAAGCACCATAAAAGTGCACTAAAAAATGTGTTGACATTTCACAATTAATTGCAAAGAAATTGCAAATGCATTGAATTAAATGTGAAATTCTGAATTGGAAAAAATGGAACAGTATTTTCTTGTAAACGTATTCCAACTAATCTTTATTTTGTTTACAACTTCAAAAACAGTGTAGTGAATATGACTTGTGAGTTACATTCCATAGTCAAAAGTAATCTTGCAGAATATTCATATATCATATAAAAAAAAAAAAAAAAAAAATATACTATAATAAACATCTATAAATATCTATTTGCTCTGATGATTTAAAGGCAATGATTTTTTAGTGTGGGGCTTGTGGCTTATAGACTGCTGTCAGCAGAAGGGGTCAGTTTTGATTGGATTGTTCCTGTGTGTTTGAGTGTGTGTCTGTATTTTCGTTTGTTGCCCAAATGGCCAAAAAAGGAATGCAAGTATATACTACAGGGTAGCTCTGTAACTTTGAAGCTCTGACATTAATAACTAGGCCGCATTATTCTGTTTGTGTCGCTTTTTTGGCAAGCTAGTTGATCATTAATGCAGGAGACTCCGGTGGTGGCAGTTTTATTTGCGGTAGTAATTGAGGAAGTACTGCGAGGATGGATGGAGGTCTGTTAATGTTGTGCACAATATCAGGCACTGTGTAAACACACCTACTCTGTCAGCCTGCTTCTGTTAAATTTAGAAGGAGGTAACAGCTGCTGCTTTTTGTGTGTGCATATGTGAGAAGGAGAGAGACTCTGACTTTACTAGGTGTTTCTTTAGCTACAAGCACTTTTGTCCCAGTGGGTTTTTAGGAAATAATTGTTGTTAAACATACTTTTAATACTGCCACTAGTTTAATTTGTGTTTTTTTTTTTTCATTTAACTCTGTCAATGGTCTATATACATGCATCACTGGATTTTTTTTCTGAAAGTAATACAAATTCACACCATTTTACACCAGTAAAGGTCCAATATTTGTAAAAAAAAAAAAAAACTAAAATAAACAATTTCCATTCTCATTTTCACTCTCTGTTGTGGGCTTTAAAAAGCTTTACCTGTTGCAGGAACCAAAGTAAATGGCCACTGCTATGATTGGCTAACAACCACATCGATTGTAACAGTCTTTTTCAGGATGGTAATTGCTTTTGCTTGCATAATTGCCAAATTTTGTTGGAATATAGTTTTAAAAGTACTATTATTACTAGGGCTGGGTACTTTTTAGGCACCGACCGAATTGCCTCTACTATCGCGTATCGAAAAACGTCTCGTCGTTCGGTACCAAATTTCGATACCTAAGGTGTTAATCTCATCAACGTCAGTGAGGCGCAGATCGATCAGTGTTTGACATCCGTGAGAGCGATGCGAAAACGTATGGAGCAGTCTGCTCGTTGTATCTTACTATAGCCTAATACACCGATAGGTCTGCACAGTTGGTCCGCGTCACGCGCCACACTCAGAGATGTGGCTCACACGTGAGGATTTAGTGTGAATGCGTCCCAGCCCCCGTAGCTGTAAGGCTACATTTACACTGGTGCGCTTTTGTTTTAAAATGAAAACAATCCTCGTCATACTGACGTTTCCACTGCGTTTCAAGCCGGCTTTCCACTATCTCCGACAAATGACAGACGGAAAGTCATTCATTTCCAATGGAGAGAAGCGCGGGAGCTTTGTAGAGTTCCAATCATATGCAGATGTCCGTTCATACTTCAAGACCGAAAGCGCGTGTTATGTGACCATTCATGCACACTGTAGTATCATGCTACATAAGACCAGGGTTTAAATTGGGCCGGGGCCGTTAGGGGCTGACCACGGAACAAAGACGCAGGGCTTGACAGAACTCTCCATTACTGCCCCCCAGGGGGGGGGGGGGACAAGTAACATGATTAAAACATCAGTAACCAAAAATAACTATGTAAACACTAAACGCATGAATTCTGAGTATTACATTTAGAGTAAGTGGCGAATAGTGGATATCTAATGTATATAATGTATCTATTGACAGTATAAGGTTGCGCTGCTGAGGCGAGGCTCCCGCAGCCTCTCCAGGAGAAAGCAAAACGTGCAACATTAAGAAACTCAGCATCCTGAGGTAAAAATTCAAAATGGAAAGTTTTTATATTTAAAATGCAGTTAGTTAGGCAACATCACACAACATTTTCACCATTACGACTGTTTAATAGTTCTATAAACAGTTCAATATGCAAATACAATAATATTAGGTCACTTACATTTTAGGCAGAAACAGCGCATCTCACAGCAACCAGCCGATTCATTGCTAAATAATTCCGTGTTTTGAACGAATCGGTTGAGTGAGACAAAGTTTCATTAGCCCATGCATAAACGTCTGATGAATCTGCCGTTTGAACGAATCGTTTGAATGAACGACTCAATGACTCACTCATTAAACGCTCACCACTGGCACCTACTGGCGTTTTAATTTAGTTGAAAAGTATCATTTCCACCATCATTTCTTGTTTGTATATTAAAAAATATTTAAAATAATCTCATAATAATTATTTAATGCAGTTGTATTTTTCAGTGTCAATTGAATTTATAGATCAAATGTAAGAATTTGAAATGAAAGTTAATGAGATTAGTGGGAATAGAATAAATCATTTGCACAAAAAAACAAACACAAAAATATATAATATATATATATATATATATATATATATATTTAATATATATATACACACACAAACATACATACATACATAAATATATAATCTATTCCACACATACACATATATATATATAATATAAATATATATATATATATATATATATATATATATAATATATACACACATTACACATAAATTACACTTTATATATATAAATATATATATTACACATTCATATACACAATACACATATATATTATATATATATTTAATACATATATATATATAATTATATATATATATATATAAAAAAAAAAAATATATATATATATTATATATATATATATATATATTATATATATTATATATATATATATATAGTATATATATAATAACCACAGTGGGAGAAAGTATTCAGACACCCTTAAATTTTTCACTCTTTTTTATTTTGCAGCCATTTGCTAAAATCATTTAATATTCATTTTTTTCCTCATTAATGTACACACAGCACCCCATATGGACAGAAACACACAGAATTGTTGACATTTTTGCAGAGTTATTAAAAAGAAAAAACGAAATATCACATGGTCCTAAGTATTCAGAACCTTTGCTCAGTATTTAATAGAAGCACCCTTTTGATCTAATACAGCCATGAGTTTTTTGGGAAAGATGCAACAAGTTTTTTCACACCTGGATTTGGGGATCCTTGCCATTCCTCCTGAGATCTCTCCAGAGATGCTCAATTGGGTTTAAGTTAGGGCTCTGGCTGGGCCATTCAAGAACAGTCAGAGTTGCTGTGAAGCCACTCCTTCGTTATTTTAGCTGTGTGCTTAGGGTCATTGTCTGTTTGGAAGGTAAACCTTCGGCCCAGTCATACCAGGTCCTGAGCACTCTGGAGAAGGTTATTGTCCAGGATATCCCTGTACTTGGCAGCATTCATCTTTCCCTCGATTGCCAACCAGTCGTCCTGTCCCTGCAGCTGAAAAACACCCCCCCAGCATGATGCTGCCACCACCACGCTTCACTGTTGGGACTGTATTGGACAGGGGATGAGCAGTGCCTGTTTTTCTCCACACATACCACTTAGAATTAAAGCCAAAAAGTTCTATCTTGGTCTCACAGAACAGAGAATCTTATTTTTCACTATCTTGGAGTCCTTCAGGTGTTTTTTTTTTAGCAAACTCCATGCAGGCTTTCATGGTCTTGCACTGAGGAGAGGCTTCCGTAGGGCCACTCTGCCATAAAGCCCAGACTGGTGGAGGGCTGCAGTGATGGTTGACTTTCTACAACTTTCTCCCATCTCCCGACGGCATCTCTGGAGCTCAGCCACAGTGATCTTGGGTTCTTCTTTACCTCTCTCACCAAGGCTTTTCTCCCCCGATAGCTCAGTTTGGCCGGACGGCAGCTCTAGGAAGGGTTCTGGTCGTCAAACGTCTTCCATTTAAGGATTATGGAGGCCATTGTGCTCTTAGGAAACTTAAGTGCAGCAGAATTTTTTTGTAACCGTGGCCAGATCTATGCCTTGCCACAATTCTGTCTCTGAGACTTTAGGCAGTTCCTTTGACCTCATGATTCTCAATTGCTCTGACATGCACTGTGAGCTGTAAGGTCTTATATAGACAGGTGTGGCTTTCCTAATCAAGACCAATCAGTATAATCAAACACAGCTGGACCCAAATGAAGGTGTACGCACCATCTCAAGGATGATCAGAAGTAAATGGACAGCACCTGAGTTAAATATAGAGTGTCACAGCAAAGGGTCTGAATACTAGGACCATGTGATATTTCAGTTTTTTGCTCTTTTTTAATACATCTGCAAAAATGTCAACCATCTGTGTTTTTCTGTCAATATGGGGTGCTGTGTGTACATTAATGAAGAAAAAAATTAACTTAAATGATTTAGCAAATGGCTGCAATATAACAAGATGTGGGCGCGGAAAAACTGTACGGGGCTCTGAATACTTTCTGTACCCACTGTATATATAAATACACACACACATATATGTATATATATAAGCTCGATACCATAGAGCCCCCCCCCAACACACATAACAAATCCCAATTTAACCACTGCATAAGACAATAAATAAGATTTATATCCCGCTTTTACTCAAAACTCACTTTAAACCACCATAAAGTTTTTGTAATAACTTCCGATTGCAGTGTGTGTTTTGGCCATGTATTGTTGATAAAATTATATATATTATAACCTCTGAGTCAGAGCAGCAATCATGGAAGAGAGAACAAGCAGACCGCGCTGGAAGCTGCTAATGCTCATCAATAAATCAGTGGAAAATGAATAGAAATGACGATTCTGTCTGAGCTAGGTGATTCTGTCACACGCACTAGTGTAACTGTAGCTAACAGATGTGTAAACTGAAGACTATTTGAGCTTTATTAAAACTATTTGCACTGATTTTTTGTTTGTTACATTTTGTGCCTTTGTGCAATGGCTTTGAGTCTGTATAAACATCAACAAGCTGAACAATAAAACCAAAGTTTTTTTTTTTAGATAATGTAATCTTGTTCAAATTGATTTAATAAAATTGGTATCGAAAAAAGTATCGTTCAGGAACCTGTATCGAAGTCAAGGTATCGGTATCGATATCGAAAAATTTTGAACGATACCCAGCCCTAATTATTACTTGTATTACAAAAAACACTGCATGTACGTGGGGTATGTACTGATTTTATTAGCAACAATCAAACAATAATATGCTTGGTGTCTAAATACCATCAAACGCTGGTTTGACATATATAACAAACACTGTAAGATAAAAAAGTACTTAACTGCAATGCCTGTGTATTGGGCCAAAATTGTGTGTATGTGTGTCACAAACACTGGGGCAATTTATATTTATATAAATCATTTTCACCCAATAAATATAGAAATAGATTATATATTATTTCAATATTTGTTTGGATTGTCATCAGTGATTAATTTTCCTAAACTAAGATTAAATCCTGGGACAAGAGTAAAACAATATAATCTATACCTAAAAAAGCCTTTTGTAAAGTACACTGAAAAAAGATGTATGATTTGATTTGATTAATATAATATAATATAATATAATTATATTATATTATATTATATATATAGCTTCGGGATTGAACGATCACTCAACCGCCCGATTCGATTCACAATTTTTTTTTTTAACAAATTGAGATTTAAGACAAATTATAAATTTAATGTTTCCTTTTATTATTGCTTGGACAAAATTCTGTAGGCCTACATTTCTTTGTGAAATTGAAATATAAAACTATAATAATATACTAATATAACTTGTAAATTATTGCTCTTTTGTTGGTTTTGATTTCTTCTATTGTCCTCATTTGTTAGTCGTTTGGATAAAAGTGGTTGAAATAAATAAGAAAATTTAATGTATAATGTAAATATAAATAACAAAACTAAATTGAAATTTTAAAACAAGCCCCAAATCAAATAAACAAGTAACACAAATAAAAGAAATCTCTTCATATAAACAAACTAAGGCTTTGTCTGTGCTCTTTCCATTTAAAATTACAGGCAACCACTGCATGTTAATCATGATCCAAACAAAGATGCTAAACACATGCAACATGAGCAGTTTTTAAACAAAATTAGATTGTATAATGTTGAAATTTGAAGCAAAAACAGAATGACTTTAGTTTTGTGAAACTATGCATAAAAATATCTGCATGAAACAGAAACAGAAACAGCAGACGAGCTGAATGAGACGCAGATCACTCTCTGCCAGCAGGTGGCGCTCAAAGCATTTCCTTGGTTTCCGCTGTAAACAAAGCAGCGCTGCACTTATGAACTTTAATATGCATTATACAGAGGCGAGATGAAAAGAAAAAATACCATCGAAAAACAGTAAGTTCCCCTCAGACATACATCATATAAACTCCTACCCCTAATTGAATCGTGAGTTGTTTAGCATCTCAACCGTTGAATCGGCACATATTTAAATCGATTTTCAACCGTCTCGCAGTTAATAGTTACATCCCTAGTTATAAATGAAATGTATTTTGTAAAAACATAGTTAATCTGTGATTTATTCATAACTTTGTAAAATCATGTTGTACAGTGTTGATAAATAAAGAATCTATATATATATTACGTTTATTTTTTTATCTTTTAGTTTTTTAAACAAACAAATAAATAAATCCTCCTGGTATGTAAAAGCGCCCAAGGTTGAAGAAACACCCTATACATTTTTATAATGCATTGCAGTTTTCCCTCTTTGTGTGCTCAATGTTTCCAACAACACACACACTGAGCTAAATACATCCGTCCTCTCTGGCTCCGGAGTTTAATATTTTCCTGCACACGCTCCATCCATTAAGTGCGATCATGTTCCCAGGGCTGTGTTTTTGCTGTTGTGTGACCTTACAGAACATTGGCACCCATGTCACGCTACTGACTTACAGAACAGCCACTTCCAAACTCGGCCACAGGCTTCGGTTACATGTTAGAGTTACTCAGCAGATAGTGCAAGTAACCAATGAGCTTTTTACCATCCTCCGTCACTGTCTCATACTCTCCTCCGCATTTAAACACGTCATCGTCATTGTGTATGTATCACATCACCGGGAATGAACTTTATTATTAGAAAGTCTTCTGTTTCAGTAGGCCTATATACACAAAATTGATTTTCTGCAGAAGTAGATTCTAATATTGGCTGTTTCCAGGTGAGCGAATTGCAGCTTTTGGTGTTGTGATTGTTAAAGGTCACATGGAAGTTGAGTACCCAGTTTTCGTGTGTTCTGAAACAGTTGGCTTATTTTTGGGTGCATTTTGTAGTAGTGTTGCTGCTCACAAATTCCAAATAACCTAGTTTAAATATCTGGGCTATGTGACTAATGTATGATTTTGTGTTGGTATCAAATGTCCTGAATGACGTAATGATTATACATTGCCATTTTATATGGCTTGATCATTACAAATGGGGCCACTACACCTATGTGCCTGTGAGCAGGCAGATTGGCTCTGACAGATGTCACATAGAGTTTGAAATGGGATCAGAGCACTTGTTATGGTGTTAATCGAAATTAGTGCCTGTCCGCAGGGGTTGCGAACAATGCATGTCAATTTGAACAACTCAAATGAAACAATCTTATTCTCCAAATTAACCCTAATTGCAGATCCGGGATTGTCACTAAATGACAGCGGGTTGAGCTAAATTATTACAGATCACTTTATTCATTGCTTTGACCCTGGGAGAGTTACAGCCTTCTCCCTTTGAATTGAAAATTGGCTGTTAAAATAGTTCATGTGCTGTATTTGTGTGCCAAGGTTTTTTTTTTTTTTTTTATATGCCTAAGGGAGTGTTTACCTCTAAGCATTTTGAGATTACCACATTCTAGGTATTTGTCTTAAGCTTATCTAAAGATGAGCCAAGCAGTTACTTAACACTTAAATACGTGTTAATTGTGTGATTCTTGATGCTTGAGTGATTCTGACCATATGTTCTTTGATAGACAAGCTTATATATGTGTGTGTGTGTGTATATAAATATATATACACAAGTGATTTATTATTATTATTATTATTAAAGTAAATGCTGTTGCTGAATGGAAGATTGAGTCATTTTTCTGTCTGCACGCACTTAAGGGCCGTTCACTCCTCTCAAAGAATAAAGAACCTCTTTTAAAAGGATGTTTTCTAATGTTACTTGCTTTCTAGCTGTTGAATTTTTAAAGGGAAACTTCACCCAAAAATGTCATTCTCATTTAGTTCCAAACCTGTATGACTGGAACATAAAAGTTAAAATTCTGAATCTTATGTTGACTGTTCTTTTCAGAGCAATTACAGTGAATGCAATGAATTTCAAGCTTCAAAAAGGACACAAAACGCAACATGAATTAGGGCTGTGCGATTTGGGGGAAAATATCAATTTGCTATTTTTTTTTTTTTGACAGAGATTGCGATTTAATTTGCGATTTTTTAAATTTGCAAAGTCAAGCTTCAGCTCAATATTGTCAATAATGTGCAGCACAGTATGGGTATCATTACCCTGCTGAAAAAAACAATAGAAACCATCACAGAAATTCTTATAGTTTCCATTAAACCATTACAAAATTTTTGTTTTGGGCATTATTCCAATAGGAATTACTTTTGTTATATTGGTTGCCATCTGCCAGATTACATCCCACCAATAGAATCCATCAAATAGACACCATTATAGTTTACATTAAAACCAAACAAATTCCCATTATAACCTGAAATGCATTAAATTTGTTATTGTGTTTTGGGAGGGGTTCTATTTATTTATTTATTTTCAGCAGGCAAGATTATAATGGTATAACTACAGAATTAACTTAATTACTGAATTTCACAGAAAATATTTGTTTATTTTTATAAATAAAGAACTGTATTTCTTAAGTCAATTAATTAAATTAAAGGCTGATTTATTCATTTTAAGTATTTGGGATTTTAAGAGCAAGTGGAAAATGTGCTGAATGTTTCATTTCATCCAAGTGAAATTAGCAAGCAGTTAGACTGAATTTACATTAGTTTTAAACGCGGAGCCAGGCGCGAGTCGACACACGCGTGCGTCAAGCCTCATCCATACTGCCAGATGCGCTCGTTGAGACTTGCGGTGCGGAGCCGGGTGCAAGTATAAACGAGCATTACGAGTGCCGCTGCGCGAGTGCGGCAAGCATGAACGGCTCGTCCGTGACACGGGATTCGCGCCGCGTGGGGCAGAGAGGAGCGAGTATGAGAAGCATTCACAGACACAGGCTGTGTGTGCACTCTTCTGAATTGGGAATAGCCAACATGCATTATAAACTTATTTCAAATTAATCTGTTGGGGAGATAAAATGTGTAAGATAACGTTCACGTACTAACAAAAACATCTAAGAATGTATCTTTTAATCTCCAGTACTGAAAACAGAACCGATAAAGAAGCTTTTGATATGACGCAGCTCTTGGAAATTACCCTTTTTGTTCATTGTCTGTCATTTCACAGCTTAAGTTGCATATGGTTTTCTTTAGTTTTAATTTGCCTAACTATCGATCTGACCCAGTAGACACCATAATCCCACTCTGTCTCTCTACCCTCCTGCTTTCCGTTTTTTTTAATGGTGGGTGTTTACGCAGTTGGCTAGAGTGGTTGGCTGATTGGGGAGAACTCAATTGGGGTGTGCTCACTCTTGCCTAGGGCAAGTAAGACTGCAACTCAAGGCTGGCAGCATGCATATGATCTGGAACAGAGTAATATCGCGTCCACATCGATTGCGATTCGGAAATTGCCAACGTCTCAAATCGTGATTTCAATTAATCGCACAGCCCTAACATGAATATAACACAAGTTGTTAATATGACTATTAAATTCTATACTATAAAGTCTAGACTAGACTATAAAGTCTTCAAAAGCCATCTGATAGCTTTTATGATGAGCAGACATTTAAGTTGTTGTTCTCTGATAATCTTCTCTTCCAATGAACTGTTAACCACTGTGACTCAGTTCACTGAATCAGTGAGTTGAACTCAAAAATTTAATCAATCTGATATGTGAACAAATCATCTAGACTGGAACAAATCAGACAATATCAATAATGTACGGAAAAGATCTGACTATTATAGTTTTTTATTTATATTTTGAATTATCTTTTATATTTTTAGCTTTACATTTATTTGATGTGCTTTTTTCATTTAAGTGGTTTGTTTTTATATATGTTTAGCGTTCATTTATTTTTATTTCAGTTTTAATTACTCATTTTAGATTTTCATCTAATATTTGTTTTATTTCAGCTTTATTTCTATAACAAAATGGATTTTTAATAGTTGCAGTTTTAGTTAATACATTTGACCTGATTCAAAAGAATGATTTGTTAATGTGTCAGAAATCACTACTTCTCTAATGAATTTCACTAAGAAGAGTTAGGGTGGAAGTTAACTTAACCTATGAATAATGAGTTGAATTTCTGTCTGCTTTTCACACAAAGCTGTTGTATGAAGACTCAGAAGGTAAGTGTAGAAGTCTCATGGAAGACTTGATTCTTTTGCTTTGAAGCTTATAAGCTTCTGTCCCCATTCAGTGCAACCACATGGAAAAGAGTGACCAGCACAGTCTTTGGACCATCTCCTTTTGTGTTCCACTGAAGAATGAAATGAATGCGGTTTCATATTTTCAGTGATCTATCTCTTTAAGTAGTGCATTTGCCCCTAGCTTTTTTTTTTCTTTTTTTTTTTTGTTGCACTGTGGAAGTAAAATATCTCCATTACAGCATTTGATCAGAAAAACACCTCGCTCTTCGCTGACCCTGTTCTTAAAAGGCATCTTGTTGCTGCAGTTGGAACCATATTAAACCTAAACAAGAGGAGAAAGAGGTTGTGCTAAACCTCATGTCATTTTTTTCACTGAACCCTCTTGTTTTGCTATAAATACATGGTAACGTGATGATTTACAGCCTCCTTTATATCCCTTAATCACTCTTTGGCCTGTATGGGATTTTAGATGTGACTGTCTTATCTAATGACCTTCCCTCAGGATATAAGGCTCTCTGAACCCGCAGCATGTTTGCCATGTCTCTGTCCCAGCCCAGAAACTGTGGAAAAATACCTTCTCGGAGGTACTTAGTAAGCTATTTATCTGTAAAATATGCCTATACTGAGATTCATAAGTTGAAATTCTAAATCCAAGTATTTGGTATTTAGAAACAATGTCAGAAATGTAGCATGAAAGGTAATTTGTCTATTCCATGTGTGCCGAGTCACATTTTCCATGTGCCAGTTTCCCATGTAACAACACAAGCTTTTGACTTGCTGGACACTGTTATTGCAGTGTATATCTTAATTAGCCCACATTCTCAATTCTTATTCTAATCTCATTTTGAAGACCTTGCCCTAGTTCAGAGCGGCATCTGAATGTAGAATGCTACTCGGTAGGTTTGGATGTGTTTTTGTAGAATACCTGAAGTATTGATGTACATTTAAATTTAATCATTTAGCAGACGCTTTTATCCAAAGCGACTTACAAATGAGGAGAACAATAGAAGCAATCAGACCAACAAGTTCTTTGACAAGTCTCAGTTAGTCTAGCACAGTACTAGGGGTCGACCGATATGTGTTTTTAAGGGCCGATACCGATTATTACAGATCAAGTAGACCGATAACCGATATTTTCAACCGATATATATGTCTGGTGTAAAAATGTAAATTAATGTCAAAATTAAGAGTAACAAGGGCTCTGACAAAAACTGCCTTCCCTGGTGTTGGTTGAGTGTAGTACTCCCACAGTAAACTCTTTATTTTAAAGAGTTAAACTCTTTATTTTTTGGCAAACAAAGGGTTTACCATTCAAAGTAAAACATGGAAGAAATAGTGTATTGTGTGATTATTCTTTTAAACAAAAGTTGTAATAATTGTTGTAGTAGTCAGGGGTTAAAGCAAAAAAAAAAAATCTTTTGACCTGAAAATGTTTCCTCGGCCAAACCCCATTCCTCAGCCATACCTGTCACACAACCAGTTTAAGAGCAGTGTTGTCTTCTTGTAATCAAGAGCGCTTGTCCTCCTAATTAAAAAAAATTAAGGAGCACCTTCTGATCAATAATCAAAAATTCTGATCAAAAATTAGCCTTCCTAATATGAGGTGAAGTGATTTACTGGGGCATTTTCTTTTTACCTGTGCAATGGCATCATTTTCATCTGTAAAATTAAAAAATTTGTTTATAAGCTTTTTAAAATTTCTATTTAAAACAATATAATAAGAAGTAGAATAAGACAAATAAGTTACCAATCATGAAATTAGTATTAATGAAAAATTAATTTGTACTAAAGAGGGTGCACAGAAGAACACAAAAGTGGCTTGTAGGTACATTTTCAGACATTCAATGAGGCTCAGAGGTGGCATGAGTGCAAGTCAATTCATAAATTCATGTGGAGATTAATGTTTTAAATAAAAGTTTGAATAGAGAAATATTAAATGATTTAAATAACTGCATATACCCTAAAACTGAAATGAAAACCGCCAGCAGGTGGCGGCAAGTCACCAATTTTATCACTGAATCATTCATTCAACTGATTCGTTTGAACGGCTAATTCATTCAGGAATGAAGCAAGTGACAGTCTTTATGAATGGGTAATCATGAATCGCTGACTCACTAGATTCGTTCAAAAACGCATTCATCAGGAAATGAAGCAACGATGAGCTGTTACTTTTTTTGGAACTATTTTCGTTGATGAAATAGAGCAAAATCAGGCAGTACGTGTTTATTGAACTGTTGTATTAAATCAATATCACATTTTCAAACTCCTTGAATAATTATTAAAATCTGTCACGCTCCTTATTGCGACCTGTGGGCGCACAGAAAATGAGAGCGAGCGAGTGAGTTCTCAAGACTCAAAAGCAAATGATACGTTCCGTCATCTGTCATCGCGTTATAAGCGCGGAACCTGCGGGAATGAGGATAATTATTATTAATAGCCTGTGTTCTCTGCTAATAACCCGACTGTGAATGATGCGAGCGGCGTTATGTTGTCAGTGAGAAGCTGCAGCCGTGGCGGGGAGGATTTTTGGTGTGCTAGTGTTCTGACAAATAATGCTACCTATCAGATTATGCTACCAACAAATAGTCAGAACACTGGCTAATGTTTTTTCCCCATTGTTTCCAATGACGGAAATCCGTCGTTAGCAACGGAAAAAATTCTCCCAGGAGTTATTATATGTACATCATACGGCACCACAGTAATATATTTCTGATATTCCGTAAAGCTAACCAAACTATATTGACGGGTTGCATGAGGAAATTGTTCTGTGGTCTATGTAAATGATATGAAGAAGTTACTCAAATGAAGTGGTAAAATGCTCATGAAGTGAATCTCAGAGGGAGTCAGAGCAGTTCTGGTGATGTTGTTCATGTATTTATGTCCTCTTGTAGTGAGATGACAGAAGCTGAAATCAGCGCAAGCGTCGCACACTTTGTATGTGTAGAAAACAACACCGCTCGTCTGTGCCATTTACATACACAGAGACACGCAGAACATGCTGGATCCATATTTAAATAGTATTTTTGAGGCTTAATATTTACAGATACTAGTCCATATTGCCTCTTTATTTAAGTGTACTGACCTACTTTTGATTAATTCATCCAAACTTTGACACATTCCGCGTCATACAGTAAATTCCATTTATATGACTGGGTTCCGCGATTCCGTCCACGTTCTCTGCATCGCGGAAATCATAGATAATATTGAGGTGTTTGCAACTTCAGTGTAACGTTAGGGGATTGGGATCTATTGCAATAATCTATTCAATCATGAAATGCTTATCGGTTTTGAAAATGGCCGGTACCGATAATCATAAAATGCTTAATATCGGCGCCGATAATCGGTCGACCCCTACACGGTACACATAGCAAGTTTTATTTATTTATTAATTTTTTTTAATTAAATACATTGGAAAAAAACAAATAGAATAGGTAAGTGTTAGAATTAATTGGTCAGGTGATTTATTATAGGGCTTGCTTTATAATCTTTTGCATGGATGGATGTCCATGGCTCTGACTGTGAATTGTCCAGACTCTGATGGCCCAGAACAGAGCCCTTGATGAATTCTTCTGGGTTGTGTTCCTGGAGATCTGGTTTGTAATGTGCACCAACATACAGCCTGTACAGATGGGTTTTCAGGGATTAAACCTTCTGTAAAACCTAGAATTACCTTTTATGACCTTGTCTTTCATAATTGTGATGTATGTTACTATTACAAAACATTCAGAGCTTCGGGTTTGTTCTGTAAATCAGTTATGTCAAAGCACAAGTACTTCTAGTATTTGGGTCGAGTGAGATTGTGTGTGTATAATATATATAATATATTATATATATATATATATATATATAAATATATATATTACTTATTAAACGACTCAAAAGGGACAGTACAGACTGATGTATTTCAAATAAATGCTTTTGAATTTTCCATTCATTAAAGAATCCTTAATAATATATCATGATTTCCACAAAAATATTAAGCAGCACAGCTGTTTTCAACATTGATTATATCAGAAAATATTTCAAAAAACAAAAAAATCCAAACCTTTGAAAAGTTTTTTTGAAAGTTTTTTTTTAAGGCATCGTTATATGATCTTCATAAACTTTGGTAGATTATTTTTATTATTTCAATAGAAGGGTATTTTTATTTTAATCAGTGTACAGTTTACATCGGCTACAGAATGCTAGAAGGGTCAATAAATATTTATCATACATACAGCAATATAATCGCAGCACTTTTTACTTCTGTTTGTGTCTGAGATTGGGTTTAGGATTAGTTGAACATTTTTAAATTTACATCCACTACTGCTGAATTTATTGAATAATATGGCTTGTATTAAATTATATTTTAAAATGTATCTAAAGGATGGCCCCAGATGCATCCACTGATGTCTGAGTTAAGCCCTGAATATCCACTGACCCCTACTACACCAACCTGCCACTAACTTTGAGATAGAAAAGCTGCAGGTGTATGTTAGTTCATTCTTTGACACCAGACACACACACAAAAGAGTGGGTACCCGTCTCACTGCCCCTTCCCCCATTGGGCCCTCATTGTCTGTAACCACTATGCAGATAAATACAGTGCGCACAAGCCAGTCGGCCCAGATGGCTCTTTTAGAAAGAATGTGCAGAGGGATCATCTGTCACTTACCCAGAATACTGGGTCATGGCAAAGGCATTTCTAAAGCCCATGCAATCAGTGCAAAGCCAGTAATCCAGCGTGAGGAGGAAAACACAGACATGCACTCCGATGGCCGGTGCACGTCTTCACTCCAGCTACCTGTGATTGTGACCCTGAGTTTAATAAAACAGTGAAGAAATGATTGTCAGCGTATTAGGCTATTATAGGGATGACATAATGTATGGCACACATATGCAGTGCTTGCTGATGAAGGCAGCAATTTTGAGGCATCAAAAATTACCAAACTCTTTAAAAGTTAGGCGAGCTAATTATGTTGCCTCTTGAAACTTCTAAATTTGTAAGGCAGCATTGCATGTATCTTTTGCAAAATGTTTGTTTTATTATTTTTATTTTATGCTGTTCATTATATTTCATTATATTTTATGCATTTTATTCATTTTGTTATTTTATTTTATTTTATGTTGTTTACTATTTTTCTTTTTTTTTTCTTTTTATTAAAAAGGCATATAAAATATGCAAATAAACAAACAATTAAGAAATACAAAATAACTTACAAGAATATATGGCCTTTTCCATGTCATTTTATTTTATGTGCTATAATTTTTCTTATGCTGTTATTGTTTTTCATTTTATTTTATGCTATAAATTTATGTAAGGCTGTTTATTTTTTTTATCTTGTGGTGTTTCTTATTTTCTTTTATTTCATTTTCTTTTTCATTCTTTAAATGGGCAGAGTTTCTTGTTCTGTCTTTACTTTCTTAATTCTAGTTCCCTTTAGTACTGTTTTCACTTATTTCATGGTAAGGTGACAGAGAAAGGAAAAGGGATGCAGAAAGAGCTAGATAGATCTCACAGAGTGGTGAGATCTGCAGACGTAGAGGCCCGAATTGCACGTGAATGACGCTGTGTGGCAAGGAAAAAGGTTACAGGGGATTACTAACTTTCTGTGGCGGTCTAGTAATAACATTCCTGCGCCAAATCCCTTTAATGAGTGGAGCACGCCTTTGATCAGCGGGTCACATGGAGGTGGTGATTGCCAGAGTGTGTGTTGAGCCATTTTGGGCTGGGACTGTCTTGAGCATCAGCCGTCGCCCTTCTCAGGTGCTGGCAGAGGATGTGATGAAACATCAGCTCTGTTGATGCAATATTTTTGTCTTTTCAGAAAGTTTACCTCCCCCCCCCCCCCCCCCCCCCCGGTTTTTAGGTGTGCACTCGCATAATTCCACATGTGTGCATCCCCACCCCCGTGCTTATTTATTGAATATTTTGTGCCTAAATATGTCTGGGAAAAAAAAAAAACAGTATTATCACTGTGGTGGAAAAAAATATTTTCCCAGTGTGAGTTTGAGTGAAACTGGAGCAGACAGTATATCAGTCATGATGGATAAAGTTTGAATTACCAGGTTCTGTTTTTTCAGACATCACTGTCAAAAAGACTTGGCCCATTTATAGTCCTACTGTAATCTGTGTTAAGGGAAAATAAAGGAATAATTCACCTCCCGTTGTCATTGACATTGGTTCCTATGTGTGTAATACCAAACATAACAAACATAAAGCACCATTTTTTTGTATTTTTCTGCCAAATACAAAAACGTGTGTGTGTGTGTGTGTTGTCTAATACAGACCTTGTGTTCCACTGAATAAAAAAAAAAAACTGAAAATGCATACCAGTTTATGGAGTCGTGAGGTTGAGCAAATAATGGCAAAATTAATTTTGTATTGCCAATAATGACAGTTGTTTGAGAAAAAGACATCTCTGTGTGCAGATTTCAAGAACTTATGCAAAACCTCCAGAGAAGTGGTAATCACTGAATGCCCATTTTTACTGTGGGTTGTTTTAATTGGCAAGTCAGTTTAAATGTGGTTATATTTGCAGGTAACAAGTCCATTCAAAGTTTTTCTCTTGCTGTGAAGTACTATCTTACCTTACATGAAATTGATCCCAAGTGCACTTTTTGGCAGCCAGTAAAACCAAAGCAGCAAAAAACATTAAGGTGGCAATTAGTCTGTGGAACAGGTCAGGTCTATGAGGAGCAGGTCAGCAATTTTAGCGCCACCTCAGGATTTAGGAAGGAGACGGGAGCCTCCTGAAACCTTACCTAGGAAAATCTCCAGCTGGAGAAGAGCACATGGAGAATCTCTTTACATTGGGAAGACACTCTGAAGTTTGTTTTCTTAGAGAAGAGACCAACTTTGCTCTTTTTAGTTTAATAGAAATGCCACAATTTGCTACATTTTATTGTTGAGATTGTGGACCACTTTTTTGATACTTTTATCGATGCTTTTACATTTTGAAGCTTGATATCATGATGATACTCTCAAATATGGAGAGTTTATGAATCAGACATTTAACTGTGCAGAACAAAAGGAGATATGATAATTGTTTTTGTTTTTTTTTGTTAAAAGCTTTTTTTTTTTTTTTTACACTGAAAAATGTTAGTTGATAGTTACAGTTGTGGAATTCCTGTCAAGCGGCTGAAGCATTTTTAATTAAGGAAATTCCTGCCGCGATCTTCAGTTCAGGGTGGAACTAGGAACATCAGCAGAAGTGTTTCAGATTTGTAGTGAATGTTGCTGTGAGCATCAGTCGGAGTTCCACGCGTTTGCATCAGAATCAGCAGAAACCGTGAAGGGAGTCAGCAATGTGCAGCAGAACCCCTTGAGAGAGCCACCGGTTCAGCAAATAAAGTGCTCAGTCGCTCGGTGTGAGTGAAACGTTTATGGCTGGATGCCCTGTCCTGTTTATTTTTCTTTTTACTTTTTTATGAAGGACTTAAAGAACCCATGCAGTTCAGTCTTTGAAGTCTCATTTTGAAAATGCCCTGTGCAAGTTTATATAATGCATAGCAGAAAAGAGCATTGATTATTTACAATAGCTATTCGATATTAAAGTGTTCTTTGCTTGCATATTGTGGTTCTAGTTTGACATAAATATTACAATGTCCTTTATGTCATAGCCTATATACAGTGGAGATCAGAATCAGAGAACAATCTATAAATACTTAATTTCTTCTGAAATATTGTTAATCTTTTTTGCTAAAAAATGTAAGGAATGTTAACTCTGGGTATACCACTGTTATACTATGTTTTACAAAATAACCAAGGCACTTCAATAAAAACCTTTATTTTGTTGAAAACACAGTGATCAAAATTAAAGAACAGTAACCACTGTAGCACGAAAGAAAATTACAACTAGAATTTTGGAGGGTTACAGCTGTCAAAAATTTGTAGGAATTGTAGAGGCCCTTGCTTTAAGTGACTTAAGCACATCTGCAGCCGCAGGACATCACTAGTTTCTCTCACTGCTCTGGTGTGATCTTGGTCCACTCTTCTTCCACTCTCTTCCATAGTTCGGTAACTGTAGTGATTTTCTTAGCCATAACTTTGTCGCCAAGGATTTTTCATTATTTCAATATTCTTAGCTTCAAGGAACTGCTTTACCCATTTTGCAGTGTGGCATTGGTTTTCAATTTCAGGCTGTTTGGGAGATGCTTGCAGGGAAGGAACCAAATGAAGGAGGTTCTGATAAACATTTGCATTCACCCTTCCATATAGCTGTATAAGAGGCCCAACTCCTGCTGCAGACAACATCCCCCAAACCATGACACTTCCTCCTCCACCTTTCACTGACTTTTTACGCACTCAGGCTTCAGTCTTTCCCCAGTTTGATTCCAAACTAAATGTTTCCCATCATACCCAAATAAATTAAGCTTGCTCTCATCACTAAAGTGAACTTTGATTCTCTCTACTAATGGAAGGCTTGGTCATTGCAGAGTGCGTTTTCAGTCCGACTTCTCTTAAAGGGTTAGTTCACCCAAAAATTAAAATTAGCTTGTCATCCGCTGGAGCTGCTTCAGTGTATGACAGTCAGCGGAAGTGAGAGAAAAGTGTTTATTACATTTGAAAATATTTATATGATATTTTTTTACAAAGACACATGGATTCGCTACAGGGGGCCTATATTCACCCCCCGGAGCCATCTGCGGCACGTTTATGAATGTGCAAGCTTTATTTGACAACTTGTGGACTGTTCAACTGCAACACCCGCTGACTGCAATGATAGAGCTTGGAATAGCCAGGCGAGCAATTCCAGCTGCAGTGCTGAACCGATTCCCCATTGAGAATAGGCCCTTTCGCACCGCTTGATTCCAGAACTCAAAATGTATGTTACTAAAGTACGGGGACGATTTTGACGCGAACTATTCAGTAACATTTAAAGGGTTTGCATTCGCACCGACTGTGTGTACTAAGAAGTGACGTAAGCCTGTTCGACAGCGACGTCATTTGTGCGCGGGGTCAACAACAGAAACAAAGATCTACGTTAACAACAGGAGGATGGAGGTGGGTGAGGGTGTTTTCGTACACGTTTGGCCAATCAATGTCTACTTGCGTCACGATTAGTACCAGTTGTGCTGGTTAGACCCTGCTCTGGAGTAGGAGCTAAATTGGTTCTCAAAACAGGCAGTCTGGTACTAAAATCGCTCCCAGTTCTGGCGGTGCGAAAACGCCAAAAAGTGGTAGTTCCACAATTAGTTCTGGTACTATGAAAAGGTTCCTGTGGTGAGAAAGGCCCTAGTATCGCATTATCCTGTCCTCTGGGATTGTCTGGTGGACAAACAGGATTTGGGGGGTTTGACATGAGATAAGTGTCATATGTAAAGCTGCAATTTTCTAGAAATCACAGATTTGGAATGACCAGCTTCTCTTGCATGCTCAAAGGAGTTCTCACTTTGGCCTCATTGGGACAACCTGCTGTGCAGGGTTTCAGTCAGTCTTAGAGGGCTCGCCATCTTGCATCTCAGGGTGCAAAATTCGAGCTAGTGGGCCAGTTAAATAGGGTTGTAATACAGGCAATTAAGGAAATTAACACCAGTCACAGATTAACACCAATAACTTGGAGGTATATATAATTGTTCTCTAAGTTCTTTTTCAGATATCTAATTTAAGTTTTTTTTTTTTTTATGTACGGTGCACCAGAATACAATCAATTTATGTAATATGCTTGAAAAAAAAAAACTGCCCCTCTACTCTTGTTAAAATAACTTCAAATAGGGCTATTCAGTGATCTTGAAATTAGAATTGTAGGTTGTTCTCTAATTTTGATCTCCACTGTATGAGTTTAATTTTTAGCTGTGCAACTGGAGTGCATTAAGAATGCCAGTTACTGTAAATTTTAATACTGTTTTTATAGCTTGACTTCCTCAAAATTGCTTCTCATGCTGATTAAATTCACTAATCAAGCAGCTTATCTGATGTTTCATCTCATTTTATAATATTTAAACACGATTTCATAAATGGTCCCATTGGATAAACAACAAAGTCTGTTTTTCATGCATCTTAACTCATTTGCTTCTAAAAACTCATGGCATTTGCTGAATTAACCGTTAGCTGAGTTTGAGCATAAGAACTCTCTACACTATTATTATTTAGATAATAATAAATTAATTAATCTGTTTGAAAGAAGTCTCTTATGCTTACTTAGGCTGCATTTATTCAACAAAAAATCGAGTAAATATAATTGTGAAGATTTTTGTACAATTTAAAATAACTGTTTTCTATTATAATATATTTTAAAATTAATTGATACTTTGTAGGCACCGGAATTTTTCGGCAGCCAGTACTTCAGTCTTCAGTGTCACGTGAATGTTTGAACAGTATTGTACTTTATCATCAGATGTAGCCAGAGGGACTGACCATATGCAAACAAGACCATATTGGCCCTAATGCATACAGGTGGCCAGGTTTACCAGTTTGCTTTAAAAAGGTTAGGATATATCTTAACATGTCTTCAGGCAGTGCCTGCTGAAGATGACAGCTTCTGGAATAAGATCTGGTCTTGTGAGGAAACCTGACAAATTATAGTAGTGACACATGACCCAGGTAACACAGATCCGGCTTTGGCAAAAACACTTTTGAAGGGATAGTTTGCCAAGAAATAGAAATAGAGTCGTCATCATTTACTCAACCCTCATGTTGTTCCCAATCTGTAAATTCTTAAGACCTAAATTCTTATGCATAACATAATAGATGTTTTAAAGAACGTTGGCGTCCAAACAACACTGACATTTTTCAAAATATATTTTTTTCTTTTCTCAAACACCCCCTGAAGTACTCAAAGGACATGGTAATAATAAGTGGAAAAACATAACTGACAGTTAAGATTAAGTGCTGTCACTTTGATTATACATCAGCTTGTGTGAAAGAGATAGTTCATCCAAAAATTTAAATTCTGCCATTGTTTGCTCAGCCTCATGTCATTCTAGATACCTACTGTATGACTATTTCATCGGAAGAACACAAAAGGAGGTGTTCAGCTGAATTCATGTCATGCAGTGGAAGTAAATAGGGATGGATGCTGTCAAGCTCCAACATGAACAGGAAATCATCATAGAATTAGCCCATGCCTAATTGACAGAAAATTAAGGTTTGGTCACCCATTTCCGACAGCTGAAGCCCATAACTTTCCTGATGATTATCCTGTGAAGTGTAATTGTGTCTTTGTCAAGAGTCAAGGCCCAGAGTCAATAACCATTACAGTACATGAGCATCGATTCTCTGCCAGGGTGTTTTTGATATTGTTAGTTGTTCAATGTCAATGATAAGTTGTGTGATTTAATCACTTGAATCCTGTTCACTAGTTGCGTAGAAATGGTGAGGTGTTGAATGAAGCACATAGTCGCTCTCTCTCTCTCCTCTCTCTCTCTCTCTCTCCTCATTTTTCTCTTCTGCCTCTTCTGTGTCAGCTACATTGCTCTTTTTGTCTGATGGATCACTGCTGCTCTGTGGCCTTTGAGGCCTCTGTGTCCTCTTTGCACCTCATTAGCCTCAAAGTCACACCTGCCCCAGGGACACAAATGCCCTCAGAGAGGACTGTGGTTCCCTCACAGATTTGTGCTTCAGGTACAGCTTAGTGAATAATTAGTGAGTTATTGCTGCCGTGCTTTGTGAAGTTTCTAACCATAATTTTATGAGTGCCTCAAGGCTTCGTAGTTGGTTCATTCCCATTCTTACAGATTTTTACACAAAAGGTGATGTCCGTGCAACCCAATATGACCACTGTTTTTTCCTGTCCTTCAGTTAATTGATTTTCATAGACCTGTGTACACTGCACATGTACTTTTAATGATTTTTTTGTAACAATATTATTATATATTGTAAATAAGATAAATTATTTATTAATGTAGATTAGGTCATATTAAACACTTGAGCTTTATGAAGTGAAGTGACTGAAGTGATGAGTGGCCAAGTATGGTGACTCGTACTCGGAATGTGTGCTCTGCATTTTAACCATCCAAGTAACAACACCCTCATGCAGTGGGCATTTGCGTCATATTTCTGTGCGGCACCCGGGGGAGCAGGTTGGGGGGTGTTCTTTGCCTTTACGGTGGAGTTGTGTGTTCAAGGTATCTCACCTCAGTTGTTGTATTGAAGGTGGGAGAGAGCACTGTGCATTCACTCCCCCACCGACAATTCCTGCCGAACCTGAGACTCGAACCCGCAACCTTCAAGTTACAAGTCCGACTCTCTAACCATCAAGCCACGACTGCCCCCTTACATATTTACACTTGAACGCTTGGGTTATATTAGCTTCTTATGTATTATAATAAATAAATAATAATGAAATATCTATCAGTATATACTTGAAGAGTTCGTATATATATATTTTTGTGTGTGTGTGTGTAAGTGGCCATATATTTTTAACCTTGGTTAAATAGATGGCCATGGTGGGGTACGCTGTAGTGCAACAAAAATTAAAACATAGTTGTCCGGGCGTGGGGTGTAAAAGGGTTTGTATTGTGATGAGGAGTGCTTCATGGGTGAAGGGCCCTTTGAAGACTTTGTTAAATAGTTTGTGTTCTAGTGTTTAACAAAAAGTTTTTCATGTTTCTTCATCTCTCTCACGTGTGACGTATAGATATATCTACCATGTAGTTTTGCACATTGTACAGTTTATACTAGAGGTCTCCAAACTTGGTCCTGGAGAGCCAGTGTCCTGCAGAGTTTAGCTCCAACTTGCCTCAACACACCTACCTGGAAGTTTCTGGTGATCCTGAAGACCTTGATTTGCTGGTTTAGGTGTGTTTAATTAGGGTTGGAGCTAAACTCTGCAGGACATCGGACCTCCTGGACCCCTTTGGTGTTTGGAGACCCCTGGTTTATATCATCATACCTCCCAGCCCTATTTCACATTTTACTCAGTGATGTAGTAGTACATATTATCCCATATACTCTCTGATCTTCAATATAGTAAAACATCTGTCCTTGGACTTGTTTTTTTTTTTTTAAGACATTTTCTCTAGGTGTTTGTTGTCGGGATATCACCAAAGCCATGTCTACTGCTCTGACTGGATTGAACTGGCAGCACGGCTGTGTCAGGCCATTCTGATGGGGCTCTCTGAGAGAGGTATATATAAGGTTAGAACTTGTAAGAAGACACTGCTGGATCAGCAAGTTGCCATGACAATGTCATTCCCCATTTCATTGTCTTTTACCCCAGTCTCCTAGCAAGGCTACAAGGTCGAACAACCACAAAGATTCAGTGCTGTATACTTACAGTAGCTGGGAACTGTTCCCTGCCTCCTCTTTTACATTTAAGTGTGCTATATTTCATACAGAATACTGCTTTTCATTGGTTACATCACAAACAAAAAGGTTATATTTCGTGCTTTACCCCACTGAATCAAGTGATCAATTGCTGCATATTATGCTGTTGTTGTGCTCAAGCACAATTCTCTAGGGATACAAGGCTTCATTAGAGCCCAATGTAAGATTATACAACTAATGCCCATATTTAATCAGCTTCATACTCATAACGGGACAAGAAAAACACAGATGTCCTGCAATGAAGCCCCCACAGGTCACAATCGGTGACATTGGGGGACGTTGCAATGTTTTATTTCATCATATGCTTCATGCTCCGTTGTTTTAAGGCTGTTAAGGGCCAATAATTATTTCTAGAGCTATGGACTTCACCTTGTGGAACCTTTTTGCTCTCTTTCATGACAACGTCGGTGTGCGCAGGCTGGCTTTCATTTGTCGGTATGTAATGAAATCAATTTATTAATCTTGCCTAATTATTTTTGCCACTGGGGATGCAGCTCATTTAGCATGAATGGTGGGGGGTGCGGTCACGGGGTGGTTCATACTTCAGTGGTGGCTGTCTTCTGCTGAATAACAATCCGCGGAGTCAGTCAGGGTTGGGAGTGTTTCAGTCAACCTTTGTGAGTGGTGCCTGACAGCAGGGGAGAGAGAGAAAACAGCAGTTCCTCTCACCATGAAACAAACCACATCTAAATCCATCACACAGGGGAGAGGGGGACACACACAGCTGCACTCCTCCAAAGGGATCGGTGGTGTTTTAAATCTAATCAATCTAAAATAAATGACTAATTTATTAAAAGTTACTAATATAAATGTAAGCCCATTCTATGTGGTGATGTTTAAGGAACTGGTGCTTGGGGATGGCCCTTAGGGGATGCGTTACACCATTAGACTAAATATGCTGTAGTTGGTTTATTAGTATTCTGTTTGTATTTATTTAGGTTTATTTAGTTCTACCGTGCGTTCGGTGATGGGGAAAAAGCACTAAACTGTGACTGTGGTGTACCCTTTCAAAAGGTACTAATATAAATGTACCTTTGAAGTACTGATATGTACATTTAGGGGGTAAATAAAGTACAAATATGTACCTTTTCGCTTTTGTACCTTAATGTACCACCCCAGGGACAGATTTGTACCTTTTTACTGAGAGAGTATGTTTACATACTAGTGTTGCTTTCGTCGGTCTCAATTCGTTATGACTAAATATCGGCGTCGTCAAAGGCTGTTGGGGTATCAGCGGGTGGGTTTGGCCGAACGAGACGCAACAGGACCAATGCTGGTCATAGTAACTATGAGTGCGCTATAAAGTGAGAGTGGTTAATGCACTATGGTTTGTGCCGGGATCGGTTCAGACAACAAGACTACAATTGGGTTGTACAAAATGAAAAACTATTCTACAAAATTTCTCTTCATTTGCGTTGACCAAACGAGACGAAACGAAATGTTTCTAACGTTATTTCGTCTTTAGTCGCGTATAATTAATTATTGGGTGTGCGGCGAATGTTTCTGTTTCCTGTGTCTCGCCTTCAAGGCTTGGTTCGAGTCAGTCGTCGGACTTGCGAGAACCGCATGCGACGTCACTCTCCTCGAAGCCCACTCGCGGTCACCTTATTTGAACCGTGTTTCCCACGTCGTAAAATGTACTGGCTCGCCCGTGTGCCGCGTAAACTTTTTTTATTTTTTATCATATTTTTAATTGCTAAAGTTTCCATAAAACGTCCAAATCCCGTTATATATATAATAATTCCATTTCTAATCCAGTCCTGGCCAATATTTAGTAGATGTCAGCTGAAATTCGTGCTACCGAAAATGAGTTCTACGACGACCTCAGGATTGGTCACTTTTACGTGGCTGTGATGCCTCTCTGCGTATTATGCCACCTCTATGGCGTGTGTACTCCCTCAGTCACAGGGGACCACTCATATACCGTCATTGGCTCCATTACGATAACAGCAACTGTCCACATTAAAAATCTACAGCTGATAAGAAACATCGTGTTAGTTACAGTATGTTTTTTCTGTTTGCAATATAGCGCTAACTGGGGTGGTGTACAAGGTGGTGGTAATGGGCAACTCGGGAACGCTGACCCGGTGCGTGCATGGTGCATTGATCGTGTCTACCCGCTATCTCTCATGTGTCCTCTGATGACTGATAATCCTTTCTCTGAGTTAAACATGGTGTTATTGTGGATATTGGCTTTGAAAATAAATCGTCAGATTAAATAAAAGAAACTGGCTTGCTAACCCCGATACGTTTAGTGTTGCTCCTGAGAGCTCTACCCAGAATAACTAAAAAAGCAATTTATTTTCATTGTGTCGCGGCGGGGGGTGGCGCTCTCGGGGTGGGATGGTGGTGTGGGTGTTTTTGCCTTATTTGGACTATCATAGTAATTTCTTTATCTTGTTTCGTATGGTTCACTTAGTACGCTTAGTCTGCCTCTTTCATTTTTTTTATTCAAATATGCTAAAGCTTTTTTATAACATCAAGCCTAGCCTTTCTCGTGTGTCCTAACCCGTTCCTTACACGTCGCACTACAAAACTTTAGCCATGCTGTTAAAAATCAGAACTTTGTTTAATTACCATTATAACTAGCTATCTCACAGTGTTTACATATGAATAAAAGCCTACATTAAAATCTGTCATAAATTGGTCTCTTCATTAGAAATTAACCTACTGATTGCCACCATTGATAGACCCCTTTATTTTTTTAATAATATTAAAAATGTCTGTATGACATTATATTCTGCAGTTTTTCCCTGTTGTACCGAATATCTATACATTTCTAATTATCACATCGAAGTTAGAAATTCAAATATTGTGACAAAATTTATTTTGTAGGGTGCCACAAATTTTGTTAAAATTTCCAAAGGGTGCCGTGGACTAAAGAAAGGTTGGGAAACACTGGTTTAGAAGATGAAAACCAAACAAAGTGAAGTCTGACACAGAGAAAGGGACCGATGGCCGGCCAGCCGGGGTTCATCTTTATTTAAATTTATGTGTGTGTACTTCTAACATGTTTGGTTGGTAAAATAAATGTTGTAAATGGAAATGGGTTTGGCTAAAAGAAAATTTTGGTTTTGTCTATACTACTAGGTACTTATACTAAATTGACTGGGTTAAATAGAATTGCATATTCTTCTAAAAAGAGACTAAAATACAATTATCATTGACTAAAACTAGACTAAAATAATTCAGGTTTTCTTGGACTAAAACTAGACAAAAATACTTTAGATTTTCTTGGACTAAAACTAGACAAAAATGGCCTCATACTGTGTCGACCCTAATAAGTACCTGACGTAGACCTAAACGTCGTATGAACCGTGATCTACAAACTAGGGCTGGACAATAATTCAGTATCAATATTTATCGCGATATTATTTTTTTCAATAACTGTGATATGATTTTTTTAACACATTTCCGATATTTCAATATACATTACAGTGTTTCTGAAGCACGCTAAAAGGCTTCCTTCTGCCTGCCTTGTCCAAGTGTGAATGAGGTTGTGCATTTTTAATAAGCCCCCGTAAATGGCGCATCATGCACGGGAGGTTATCTGACGGAGAGACGCAAAGCTGTTTAAAGCAGAGTCCTGCACGGGTCTTGTTAGGTAAACCTGCATCCGCAGTAGCTACACAACACAACACACGACCCGTTATCCGACAGCAACCAGCACCAATTTAATTCTGTACCCGAACCGTTTGACATAAAGACCGTCTGCCTTTGCAGCTGAAACCTCTGCACCTTCCTTTAAATAGGTCTATGCATCAGAAGGCAAAAGTATGCATTTTTCTCAGTGACCAAGCAATCAAACCAAATAGTAATTTTAAGTTGGTGCTTTGAAGAGAAATATACAAGCAGCGCAACAGAGGAATGATAAGAATGCGCATCCTTCCTGTATACAATACAAATTTTGCCTACATCTTGTGAACAATCTGCCAAGCTGTTTTGAACAAATGTGCATAAACTACATACTTAAATCTTCATAAATGAAAAGAACATATTTAGATATGACTTTACTGTTAAGTGCCATTGTCTCCCTTAAACTCTGTAGTGTATAGGCTATGCGGCCGTTAGTCCTTTACAGAAGCATTAAAAATAAATATTAAAAATAAAATGATATAGTCTACAGAAAGCGAGCAACGAGAGCTCCCAAGCTGTCATTCATTTCAGCTGCAGAGCGAATGGCTAGAATGTGTAACGCTGCAAATCCAATGTTGAGGCTCTGCTATTATTATTGAATTTCATCAGTCCAACTTATTTATGCGCGTTTATTCGCGGGAAAGCGAGCAAGACACTACAGTGATTATAGTTAAATAAGATGAAAGACATAGGCTATAATATAAAGAAATTAGCTACATTCATTTTCAAATTAAATATCACAACACACATTTATCATTCAGTCTAGTGTGTTTTACATATAATGTAAGCGCAACTTGTGTAGATTTAAAAATGCATGACTGCTTAATTTTGGTGTGTATTTGTATACTTTTACCATCCAATCAATCTCAGCATGCTTTAATTTGGTGTCGCTAGAAGTTTGCATCACTAAGGTTAAATTAGCCAAAGTCTTACTTTGGCCTGCGCTCTGGACGTGATCTGTTAAATCTAATAAACTTTAATTACTAAAACTGAAACTAAACTATATAAAATCTAAATAAAAACTAAACTAAAACTAACAAAATCATTAATGAAACTAATAAAAACGAAACTAAATTTTATTGCAAATTTGAAAACGATATTAAAATAAAACTAATTTAAAAATGCTAAACTATAATAACCTTGGTCTTCAGCAACATTTCCAGTTTTTGTTGTTGTTATATATTTTTTTTTTAAAGCGATTCTCATCGTTCTTCCCAAGGCTGCTTTATTTGATCCCAAAGGACAGCAAAAACATACATTGTGAAATATTTTTCCTATTAAATTGTTTTCTGTTTTAATATATTTTTAAAATGTAATTTATTCATGTGATGTAAAGCTGAATTTTAAGCATCATTACTCCATTCTTCAGTGTCACATTATCCTTCAGAACTTATTCTAATGCTGATTGTTATTATCATTATTTAAAACCGTTGAGTAATTTTTTTTTCAGGATTCTTTGAATGAATAGAAAGATCCAACAGATCGCTTTATCTGAATACAAAACTTTTGTACTTTACACTATTGCCATTCATATCATTTTTATAAATTTTTGGAAAGAAATTATAGAAATGAATACTTTATTTAGCAAGGATGCTTTAAATTGATCAAAAGTGATGATAAAGGCATTTATAATATTACAAAATATTTTAGTTTAGATAAATCGTGTTCATATCGATATCGGAATTATACCGTATCGACCTAAATTAAGAAATATATCGTGATATAAACTTTGGCCATATCGTCCAGCCCTAATAAACTAATAAAACTACAATACAGGCTTCACACAAAGACTATACTAAACTCAATTACACAGGCCGTCCAAACATCACTATTACATACTATTAACAATATTTATATAAATTAATGTGTGGTGTTTAGGATTAGTATTATTATTTATTAATAATAATAATTAAAACAATATTTATATTAATTATTTACAAATATTAGTTGGATAAAAAATCTTATCAGTGTTATATATATGTAGTATGTATTATGTATGATGTATGTGTATTATATATATTTTATATATATTTTTTTTTTCCATAATAAACCCATCATCATCTAATTGCCTTAGTAATTGTTTTCAATTCTTTTATAATGAAGTAATTAATTTTTAATATAAGTTTTTTTAAATCATTTAATTTACAACATTTAAACATTTACTTAAAAATAATAAGGTTTCTAGATATTTGTGTATCTTTAATAGATTAATAGATTTTTTTTAGATTAATAGTCACCATCTTTTTGGTTTTTAGTCGTAAATCCTCTGTAAAAACGACGTGATTAAGGTGACAGAGAAGATGCACCTTTAATTAAAAAATGAATGCATCAAATCACTCCATGTCACTTCAGGTCATTTGATTGTCAGTGACCAATCAGGAGTGTATTGAAGAGTTTGTTTTACTTTGTATTACGATTACGACGGCCTCCCTAGTTTTCAGGTAATGTGAGGCACTCCTCTCATATGACTTTCCACCTGTATTTCATTATTTGTATACATTGTTTGATCTCATATTTAGTAATATATTTACCCCATCTAATAATTTTTTAGGAAAACCCAATGTCTCCCAGGAGGAGGCGATGTCCTTGAGTGACTTGTATGTGTGGTTCTACCGATGCACAGCTGCAGCATAAATGTCCTTCAACTCCCACTCCTGCAGCTCAGGAGCTTTTTTCAGTTTACTGTAGTCTGATTGTATCCTTTGAGATTTTTTTCTTTTTTTTTTTTTTGAGAGGACCATATTGTAAACACTGCATTTGTGTCGAGTGACTAAATCTCTATCATATCTGCTAAGCAGGTCTGCTGAGTAAGTTTTATTGCAAAGGTTAATTTGAAATTCGTGGAGCGAGCTGTTGTGACGTCAGTTGTTGACGTTGATTACGACAGTACGGTATTGCATAGACAGCATGTTTTTCTCCTCAGCAAGCACCTCCTCTGTCCTTCCCAGGAAGAAGGAGAAACATCACATTGGCCAGTGTAAAATCTGCGATGGGTTTCTGCCAGGCAACAGGTAACCTTGAAGGATCTCCATTTAAATGACCCTCCTTCACCCTCTGCTCAAGCATAACTCTATTAACATGATCACTTGAGCTGAACAAAGCTGTTACACAATCTGAAATGAAATACGTTAATTTTTTAGTGATGGGTAATGATCAATAATATACTGACTTCCAGTATATGATTGTTGACTACTAAGGTGATCGATTTCTGATTATTCTACTCCTACGTTAATGATTATCAATTGCTTTTGTCTATGTCTGTCGTAATGATTGTGGATTAATGAATGAACAACTTGGAAAAGCATTATGAAAGTGACTGTGTCTGGATCAACACCCTTCTTGGTTCTAATATGAACAATATTCATATTATCTGATCAGATTGTAAGGCTAGGGAAAAGTTCAAGTTAAGTTTAAGCTTATGGATAGGGTTAGAAATGCATTTCTTTAATATGAAATATTATTATTAATCATGGACCAAAAATAGTTACTTAATTTATTTCCATTAAACCCCTTTTTTTGGATTCTTATTCTGTTTTATATCTCACAATGTGACTTAAGAGCTTGTTTTTTTTTTTCTCGCATAATTGCAACTATATATCATAGTGGGACTTAATATCTCACAGTGTGACTATAATTCACAATTTAGCCTTTATTTCTTGTAAATGTGACATCATACTTTACAATGTAATTTTATATCTAATGTCTTTTAACTTATTGCGACTTTTACAGTGATTTGCAACTATATCTCACAGTGGGACTGTATTTCACAATTTTGCTTTTGTTTTTTTGTAAATGCGACTTCATATTTTACAATGCGACTATATCTTGCAATGTCATTTTATATCTTATAATGTCTTGTGACTTTCACATAATTGCAACTATATCTCACATTGGAACTACTTCTCACAATTTTTATTATAGCTTATCACAACTTTATGTAATTGCAACTATATCTCACAATTGTACTTTAACTCATAATTGGACTTTATATTTCACAGTGTAACTTTACTTTATCTCACAATTACCTGTTGCATTTTTTACACTGAGGCTAAAACAGGCTTTCATACATTCATGGCAAGCATAATCTATTTCTGTAATGTTTGCCATGCCAAAGAATTCAAATCTGGCTCACTTCAAAGCTCTTGACTTGACACTTACTGATAAACTGGCATGCTGGGTATTTTTTCCACAATAAAAATGGACCACATATTTCCATCTTTATATCAAGGCTATATCCGGCATTTCATTGCCACATTTTACCCATCAAAAATTATTCAACCTCTGTTCATTCAGGGACGTCAGCTCTGATTCCTGTTTCTTCTGTTCAGTAAGGTGAGAAAATTGTACATAATTTGTAGTTTCTCAATTACTTTTCATTGAAACCAAAATTTCACTTCATTAAGCGAGACTTTAGAGGACTCATGCTAGTCTTTACCAATACTCATTATGTGCTCAGTGTGAGCACTTGTTATTGTTAAAGTGGATTAGAATTTAATCATTAATGTAATGACATGCCACTCTAATTTCACATCCTTAATAGTACATTTCTATCTGCTTATGCTACACAGTAAAAATGGGATGCCTGGTACCACAAAAGCTCTAATAAAATGGCTTCAGTTACTGATGAATTCATAATGAATTAATTGACATCTTTAATGCTTCAGACAAGCGAAGTTTATTCTTCTGTATCAGGCTGTCTGGTGAAGGCTGTTTCCTTTCTTTATTTGTTCGATGTTGGCCAGCTGTTTGGTTCAGTGTGCTGGGCATTTCTGTTTTGGGCTGATAAGAGCATTTATCAGCAGCTTTTGTGCTTTTAGAAATAATTCCTCCATGCTCCCATAGTCTCCAGGGGTATTTTAGAAGAACCTGTTATTTAATTAGGCTATAGATAAGGCTGATTGAATATTTGAGAAGTCAAAACTAGATGAGACCCTGGTGTTCCATAGTTTGCAAAGAAAGCCACCCAAGTGACTAAATTAATAGCATTACAGGAAAAGCCTGCAGCATTATTTTCTCTGCTCACGCTTTGAAGTGCACAAAATAATTATGGGAGACATGATTCAGACTCTCTGCCATGTTATTTCTCAGCTGTGGCACATTGTGGCTTGTAAGTGACTTCACACTGACACCGCTTTCTTTTTAAACTGATTGTGTATTTGTTGCAGGCAAACGACAGATTGAAAGGGTTTGTGACTGAGAGCAATAATATTACCAGTGTACCATACAATGACTCCACTAACAGCAAATCCAGCTGCTAAATCTTCTGAAATACGAATTGTTGCAAACTTGAATTATATAAATGCATATTTTCTGAATGGTGGCAGTATATTAATAATTGCCTTTCAATTATCAGATTTCAAGTATCAGATAGAATTGTTAAACAAGGACATACTAATGAAAATGGAATCTGTGCTCAATGCTTGAAATTAAGATATAAATTGCGATTATAAATGAAGACAAATATTAATATTGCAAGTAGTTGCAGTGTAAAATAAAATTATTATACAGTCTAAACAAGCTCAGCAAACCTGGAACTTTTATTTGGAATTTAATTAAATCGCAATATCAGGAAAAATCGCAATTAGATTCTTTCCCCAAATAGTGCAGCCCAGTTGTGATGCTTAAATGTACAGTCATGGCCAAAAGTTTTGGCAGTGACATAAATTTTGTGTTTTGCAAAGTTTGCTGCTTAAACTGTTGTGGTGTTCATTCACATTGTTTCTAGATTATTGTGTAGAGTGATCAGATGCATTTTAAATAATTGCTAAAAGCTTCATTGGCCAAAAAAATTTACTTTTCACAAAAAAACAAATTTCACTGTTTTTTGATCCTGACACAAAATGACCAATTAACATTTATTGACTAATCATATCAGCAGCACATGTGAAAGTGTGAATGAGTACTAGTCAGCTAAAATCACTATCATACTAACTAATTAGAGCAGACTGATTGCTATAAAAGGAGGGAAGAAGTGCTTCCACTCTTTGTGTTCTTGTTAGCAATGGTTACCTCCAAAGAAACACGTGTAGACGGTTGGAACATCCATCATCGCTTTGCCTCACAAGCAATGAAATTGCTAAAAAGAATATTGCACCTGAAAGAATCATTTACCGGATCATCAAGAACTTCAAGGAGAGAGGTTCGACTGCAGTGAAGTCTTCAGGTTGTCCAAGAGTTTCCAGCAAGCGCCAGGACCGTCTCCTCCTGAGGAGTCAGCTACGGAATCGTGTCACCAGCAGGGCAGAGCTTGCTCAGGAATGGCAGCAGGTTGATGTGAGAGCATCTGCACGCACAGGGAGGCCAAGACTTTTGGACAACGGCCTGGTGTCAAAAAGGGCAGCAAAGAAGCCATTTATCTCCAAGAAAAACGTCAAGGACAGGCTGAAATTATGCAGGAAGTACAAGGATTGGACAGCAGAAGACTGGTGCAAAGTTATTTTCTCTGATGAAGCTCCCTTCCGACTGTTTGGGACATCTGGAAAATCGATTGTTCGGAGAAGAAAAGGTGAACGCTACCATGAGTCCTGTGTTGTGCCAACAGTGAAGCATCCTGAAACCATCCATGTGTGGGGATGCTTTTCAACCAAGGGAGTGGACTCTCTCATAATTCGGCCCCAAAACACTGCCATGAATAAAGAATGGTATCAAAACGTCCTGCAAGATCGACTTCTTTTAACGATCCATGAGCAATTTGGTGATCAGTGCATTTTCCAGGATGATATGGAGCACCATGTCACAAAGCAGGAGTGATAAAGAAGTGGCTCGAAGAGAAATTTACATTGAAATTTTGGATCCGTGGCAAGGCAACTCCCTGGATCTCAATCCCATAGAGAACCTGTGGTCAGTCCTCAAAAGGCGAGTGGACAAGCAGAAGCCCACAAATTGTGATCAACTCCGAGAGCTAATAATGCAAGAATGGATCGCCATCAGTCAGGATTTAGCCCAGAATCTAATATCCAGCATGCCAGAGCGAATTGCAGAGGTTATGAAGCACAAGGGTCAACACTGTAAATATTGACTCATTATATATTTTTTGCCAATGAAAGCCTTTAAAACTTATATGCTTATCATTGTTTTTCAGTATATCACAGAAACATGTGGAAAAATCATCTACAAATACTGAAGCAGCAAACTTTGCAAAACACAAAATTTATGTCACTGCCAAAACTTTTGGCCATGCCGGTACTTATTCAAATTATTTATTTAGTTTTTGTGTTTTGATTTTCTTTTTTAGGTGTAGTATAGCTTTATATAATATCAGGCATTAATCAGATACCAGCCATAACATCAAAATAATTTACTTATAACTTAATGGCCAGAATTTTAGTATCAGTGCATCCAAAAAAAGAAAAGAAATTGCCCAATACATCCATTTTATTCCAACCGGAATCACTTGAACCTCGTAATGGTGTGCACATTTGTAAGTACGAGTTTCCCCGGAAAACTTGAAAGCAGCATAATTGGAAATCAAACAGACAAAAGTCAGCCTGTCCTATTTCACGATGTGATCAACACCCATTGCTAAATATGGTTCAGAGTGTGAAATCTTGCCCCAATGTCCATAGCCGCTCTGTGAGTGTGTGTGTGTGTGTGTGTGTGTGTGTGTTAGATTTGGCTCATTCTCTTGGCACTGGCTTCTCTCACGTAAGGACAAGAGACAGGAGTCTAAGCCAGCGTAGTTCTGTTTACATCAAATAAAAAGTGACTTATCTGTCTCCCTCAACATGTTTGTACTTGTGTTATATAACCCAGCAGGCCTTTGGCCAAACCTTCTCCCGTACTGAGACAGATTAGAGATTAGGCCTTGTTGTGTTGCTGCACCTGCCTCAGTTCTGTATGAGCTTCTGGCTGGATCAGAACCAGCTTGGCAGCCACGTGGGCTATATGGAAGGGGAAAGAGTCCACTGTTGCTTTCTGTGAACAAACGCTAACAGATGACTGTAGGGATAATGCTCTCCCGACAGTACACGCATCCCTCCAGTGTCGAAAGCAACAACACAAAGTAATCGAGCCTTGCATATGCACCTGTCCATGTCAAGGATTAGCAAATGCCTCTAAAAATCCATGTTAAAGCAAGTCAGTGCACTCGGCAGTCATTTATTGTCACCTCTAGGCTATTTCCAGTCATGCGAGTATAGCTTTTATCTACTTAAATGTATAAAGGCTGAAATCTCCAAAACTGTTGGCTAATCTTGTTGCGAAATCAAATCAAATAAAGTCACTAATGAGGTCTTAAACAAAAACATATCTACACTTGTTTCTTAGGTCTAACTACATGGCTCTCAATAAATTAAATAGAAGGTTGTGGAAAAGTTCATTTATTTCAGTAATTCAACTCAAATTGTGAAACTCGTGTATTAAATAAATTCAATGCACACAGAATGAAGTAGTTTAAGTCTTTGGTTCTTTTAATTGTGATGATTTTGGCTCACATTTAACAAAAACCCATCAATTCACTATCTCAACAAATTAGAATGTGGTGACATGCCAATCAGCTAATCAGTTCAAAACACCTGCAAAGGTTTCCTGAGGCTTGCTTCAAAATGGTCTCTCAGTTTGGTTCATAGGCTACACAATCATGGGGAAGACGCTGATCTGACAGTTGTCCAGAAGACAATCATTGACACCCTTCACAAGGAGGGTAAGCCACAAACATTCATTACCAAAGAAGCTGGCTGTTTACAGAGTGCTGTATCCAAGCATGTTAACAGAAAGTTGAGTGGGAAAAAGTGTGGAAGAAAAAGATGCACAGCCAACCGAGAGAACCGCAGCATTATGAGAATTGTCAAGCAAAATCCATTCAAGATTTTGAACTTCACAAGGAATGGACTGAGGATGGGGTCAAGGCATCAAGAGCCGTCACACACAGACGTGTCAAGGAATTTTGCTACAGTTTGTCGTATTCCTCTTGTTAAGCCACTCGTGAACCACAGACAACGTCAGAGGTGTCTTACCTGGGCTTAGGAGAAGAAGAACTGGACTGTTGCCTGGTGGTCCAAATTCCTCTTTTCAGATGAGAGTAAGTTTTGGAAACCAAGGTCCTAGAGTCTGGAAGGGTGGAGAAGCTCATAGTCCAAGTTGTTTGAAGTCCAGTGTTAATTTTCCACAGTCTTTGATGATTTGGGGTGCAATGTCATCTACTGGTATTGGTCCATTGTGTTTTTTGAAAACCAAAGTCACTGCACCTGTTAACCAAGAAATTTTGGAGCACTTCATGCTCCCTTCTGCTACCACTTTTGGAAGATGCTGATTTTTTTATTTTTTTTTTTTTCCAGTGTCCAGCAGGATTTGGCACCTGCCCACACACTGCCAAAAGCACCAAAAGTTGGTTAAATGACCGTGGTGTTGGTGTGCTTGACTGGCCATCAAACTCAGCAGACCTGAACCCCATAGAGAATCTAGGGGTATTGTCAAGAGGAAAATGAGAAACGAGAGTCCAAAAAATGCAGATGAGCTTAAGGCCACTGTCAAAGAAACCTGGGCTTCCATACCACCTCAGCAGTGCCACAAACTGATCACATGCCACGCCGAATTGAGGCAGTAATTAAAGCAAAAGGAGCCCCTACCAAGTATTGAGTACATGTACAGTAAATGAACATACTTTCCAGAAGGCCAACAATTCACTAAAAATGATTTTTTTTTATTGTATTCTAATTTGTTGAGATAGTGAATTGGTGGGTTTTTGTTAAATGTGAGCCAAAATCATCACAATTAAAAGAACCAAAGACTTAAACTACTTCAGTCTCTGTGTGCATTGAGTTTATTTAATACACGAGTTTCACAATTTGAGTTGAATTACTGAAATAAATGAACTTTTCCACAACATTCTAATTTATTGAGATGCACCTGTATATACTTGGTAACAGTACTAAATATCCATTAAGTTATGCTTATAAAATTCTATTGACAAACGTAATGGTCATAATAATATTCATAATGTGTATCTTTACTCGTCAATTGGAAAAACATGTTAATGAATCAAATACATTATTCACTAATAAGAACCAGCTCAAGAGTCATTTGTTGGAAGTCAGATGGTTTATGTTGGTCACACTGTATGTTTTTGATTTATAAAAAGAACTGGGTTATAAAAGTCATTCGGTGAGAGTCTGTTGGATTGTGTTGGCCGTGTTTTATGTTTTTGATTTAATAAGAAGAACCAGCATCCAAAGAGTCATTTATAACAAATTCAAACTACATGCTGTTCCGCTAAATTCACTAAAAAAATAACTATTTAAAAGAAAAAACTCATATGAGTCATTCTTTCAGAAATTGGTTGGAATGCACTGGTGGTGCTGTATGTGTTTTTTATTTTTCATAAGAACTCATAAGAGTCATTTTTCCAGGAATCAGACTACACTGGCCGTGCTGCATGTTTTTGATTAACTAAAAAGAATCGACTAAATTTCTCTTATTCGTTTTATAGCAAATGTTCTGTCTCCTTCATATTACTGTCATATCTGGTGTATAAACAGAGCTGTACGGCAGTTATAAAACTGCTACTAATACAACAACAAAGTGGAAGCATGACGCACTATTAATGATCAGTCCTTCATACTCTTCATCATCTCAGTGGGGCTGACTCAGTTGCCCGATGAGTCAAGAGTGGCACTGAAAGTGGAAAGAACATTAACAGCCTCAATCAGACATCCTGTGAAATGAAAGAAAAAAAAATGATGTGGGTGTACAGAGCGTGGTTTGTAACATGTGGTTGTTTGCGTCTTTCAGCTATAATGTATGTAATGGGGGCTCTGGGGCCAGCTGCAGGGTACCTGCTTGGAGGCGTTCTGATCGGCTTCTACGTAGATCCCAAAACCATCATCAACATTGAGCAAAGTGATCCACGCTTTATTGGCAACTGGTAAGATCTGCTGTTCTGTAGCTTCATTCCAGCCAATGAAATAAATTTTTTCCACTTTTTTTTTTAGCATATTTACTACAAATAACATTGTAGATCCCCATTTAAATTCATTTATTTCATTCCAACCTTTGAAAGAATAAATTAAAATTTTAGCTCTTTTTGAGCACATTTTACTAAAAATAACATCTCCATTTCAATTCATAAATTTTATTTCAGCCTTTGAAACAATAGCATAAACTCAATTTTTGCCACTTTTTGAGCACATTTTACTACAAATACTGATAGATATCCACATTTTAGTTCATTTCATTCCAGCCTTTGAAAGCATAGCATGAATTTAATTTTTAAAACTTTTTGAACCCATTTTACTAGAAATAATGCTTTAAATCCCCATTTCTATTCATTTATTTTACTTCAGCCTTTGAAAGCGTAACAAAGTTTTAACACTTTTTGAGCACATTTTGCTAAAAACTGGATATCTCCAGCATGATTGTCATTAATACATATCGCTTTGTTCTTAGGTGGAGTGGTTTCCTGCTCTGTGCTTTCGCCATGCTGTTGGTCATCTTCCCCATGTTCACTTTCCCCAAAAAACTTCCCCCTCGACACAAGAAAAAGAAGAAAAAGATTGGGGCGGACAGCAACTCCAATGATGATGATGTCCTGAAAGAGAAATCCAACAGCAAAGGCCAGACTGTGGCATCCTCCATGGGCTTTGGGAAGGACATCAAAGGTGTGTATCTGATAAAGGTCATGTGATGATGCACACTACAGGAAGTGTGCATGTTCATATTGGAGTGTTACCTTGAAAACGTGGTTATTTTTGTCCTCAACGCATTGAGAAAACATAAGATTAGCAGAGATTCATAATATCATAATATGATTGTGTGATATAAAGCAGTGATTTGTCATTTAGCTGATGCTTTTAACATCCTACAGTACAGTTATTATAAATACAGTCCTCTGGAGTTTAGTGTCTTTCACGGGGCAGGATGTGAACCTGCAGTCATTCTGTTATCAGCCCAGATCTTTGACCATGAGGGTTTGTCTCTCCCTCATTTAATTACACCGTGCTGCTGACCACCACTCTCAGGAGATTTTCAAATGCTGATTTAGAAACTGTAGAATGATGATCAAGCTTAAAAAGTTATAAATGAAGACTGAGTAAGCTAGCAGAAGTTGCTTTTCATTATTTATCTGGGAAGAGCATTAATGACAATCCTGCCACCATCATCACTAATACGGTCCCGTTCATAACAATCTGCAGTAGCACTGCTGTTGGGAAGTTAAGGAATTACTGCTGAAACTTTATCTAAGAGATGACCGAAACCAGTTTCTGCTTTACAACAAAAAAATGATTAATAAATAAATGTTTAAAATAAGAATTAAACTCACACTGTGAATACAAAGTCAACATTGTGAGATATAAAGTTGCAATAAGTCACACTAGAGGAATAAAAATTCAGAATTGTAAGATGTAAAGACAAACTTGCAAGGAGTAAGATAAAAATGTAGATAGATTAAAGTCACAAAGACAATTAAGAGAAATAAAGTTGTAATTGTGAGATTTAAAGATACTTTTTTTGCGTTCTTTCATTTTTATACAGCACTGGTATGACTGGAAAATACACATTGAATTTGCATTGATTCAAGCAATCATAGTGACACAATACATCAAAATAATTTATCTTTTTTTATTCTTACAAATGTCTTCTATTTTAAATTAATGTTGTTTTTTAACTTACATTAAAGAATCCAGGGAAAAAAGTTTATCACAGTTTTCACAAAAATGTTAAGCAGCACAACTGTTTTTAATATTAATAATAATAAGAAATATTTTCTTGAGCACCAAATCAACATATTAGAATGATTTCTGAAGGATCATGTGACACTGAAGACTGGAGTAAAGACTGAAAATTCAGCTTTGACATCAAAGGAATAAATTACTTTTTAAAATATATTAAAATTCGACTAAAATACATATTACAACTTAAAACTAGAACAGTGTACATTGAGTTGTATAAATCTCATTGCAATTATTGTCACACTGTCTAAACTTTATCCAGATAAGTGCCAATTATTATTTGCCTGGTGCGACCTTCGTCCTGCTTTGACAAATACACACAAGTGACTACAAGCAAGACAAGCTTTGTTCTATAAACCCGCTGTAACCTACTTCCATTCTTCCTGGCCTGCATGTGTTTGCATAAGTAGGCTTTCAACATTTCAACTTTTCTACAATGCCTTACAGTAGGCTAGAGTAGTTTCTGGCACTTTGATGTAGAGGCAGACAAGCTGTTTTGTTCATTAGTAGGTGACGGTTCTAATCTGGCTGCTTTGTTCCAGCTTCTATGTCTCTTCTGTCAGTCCCATAGATCCCATAGATGGTATGAGAGTTCAACCTTCAGGAGCAAATTAAAGTTTGATTATAGTCCATTACCATGGAAATAGTGCTACAGCCCTAACCTGCTAATTAAAAGAGGTGGCTTTGTTGGCCATGATGAAGCATTCGGCTAAAACCAATGGGATTTAAATGCATTCGCCGATGAATCCAGAAGAGCTGTGGAGACACCATGTTTAGGTTTAGCTGTCTTTACCCTATTAGAACAGCAAACATCTGTTAGTATGGGTTATAACTTGTTTGAGAGCTGATGCGGAGAAGAAAGCAGGTCACGTCTGTGACCACCAGCATTTCTTGAAGACAAATTAGCATGAAAATAAGTTGATTTTATTTTATTTGATTGTTTTCAGTTTTATTGAATTTTTATTTATGCACAGTATATTGGTACTATACTGTGTAACGAATCAGCTCATGAGGAAATATGAATAATTAATCATAACTAGTTATAATTAATTATGAATATTTAGATCCGCTGTAGATATTTAGCTGACCTCTCAGGGTCAACTGTCTTGTCAATTCTAAGAACGTTAATTTCCTGGTTAAGGGAAATAACTTTCTTACTGTACAATTCTACAAAAGCTTGTAGCATAAATCTGCATGATTAAGTGACTCCAGTTATAAGCAAACAATGAACCACGTCAAGTGTGATACAAGTAAGGTTTTATTAACTACATAAACACTTAAACTGTCTAACATACTACATAAACACATAAACTGGTCTAACATCCTACATTAACACATAAACACACGCATACAGTTGGTATAGGAAAGGGTTAAAGCTTAACTCAGTACAGAGAAGAGAAATAAGGAATTAAATTTATGGAACCATTTGCATATTCGGCAGATCTACACCTGAGTGAAACGTCAGTTTCTTAGTTCAAACACACCTTTTTAAAAAGGTGTAACTGATATTTAATGTATTAATTAATAAGACTAAGTTTGATATTTGCAAGTCTCGTCTGTCTGAAAGAGATTCCTGATGCAATCTTAAGGCTCAAGATCTTGCTGAAATTAGTTGATGTAAAGAACCAGTTTGAGTCAGAGGATCTTGTTGAAATTGAAAGGACAAGGCCGAGGCTTGGCACGAGCTTAGGGTTTCCGGGTGCGTTTTTCTCACATCCTCTCAAAATTAAAACAAACCACCGACTCCGCGGGGGTCCCTGGTGTGGGCCTTTAAGGTCGGAGAAGATCCCCGCCCCTCAAGAGGGTTGTCCAATGAGAAAGGCAGAAATTCCAAGTGGGAGGTTGCAATTGCTGGAGGGTTTACGACCTTTTGTCTCTATGCATGGTAATTTGCAAATGGACTTAATTCGAAATTATTAACGATTCTCAGGGCCTTAATATATATTGCCTATGTACCAATATGTAATATACATGCTTGTTTCGATCATATGAAGGCGAATTAATTGATACTAAACAAGGTAGGATTACATATATTGAAAGGATGACAGTAATGGGTTCCCTCATAAGCATGCCTAAATAGTCTAAAAATATGACAATAATATACACAATGACCTGAAGAATACACTGTTCATTCAAAGAAAGGTTTTCCTATGAATTAATTAGTAGAAAAGTCCATTTCTACTGTGCGTTTGTGCCTCTTGCTTCTGGAAAATGCAGTGAGAGTCTCTGCTCACATTCCTTTAGATCGTAAATGTATCTGGTGTCAGCGTTGCTATGGAACCATGGGCCTGTTCGCTTCCTGGGGTGTTACAGAGTATTTGTTAAATCTAGCTAACAAAATATATATTGTGTGTTTGAGTGGTCCAGACGCTACAATTGGTTATTGGCCTATATTATGGATGTTTTTTAAATTTTATTTATCTTTTGGAATTGGATATATATATCCGCTAATATTAGACATTTATGCTTATTTTCTCTATTTTTACATTTAGATTACCTTTACTGTCATCTAACGCTTACTTGAATGTAATGTCTAAAATTTAACAGTTAATTTTTAGCAAATGACAAAATGAATATCCATTTATCATACTGAATATTTTAATGTTGTTATGACTAAATTCATTTGTATCATTCAAACTGATTATTTTAGTTTTTGGGGTTTCATTTTTAATTTATTTAGACAAAATATTACAGAATTTTAATGTTGGCCATTTAATGGTTATTGATGTGTGTAGTTGCTGATGCTGTTTTTTTTTTTTGTCTTTTTGTTTTTTATCCCATTGTGTAGACCTCCCCAAGGCTGCCATAAAGATCCTCAGCAACATGACGTTCCTGTTCGTGAGTCTGTCCTACACAGCTGAGAGCGCCATCGTCACTGCCTTCATCACCTTCATCCCCAAGTTCATCGAGTCTCAGTTTGGAATCCCTGCCTCCAGCGCCAGCATATACACAGGTACATGTTTTCACCATAACCGTAATTAGACCTCTCGATCTATATTCCCTTATTTCTCCTTACCACTTTCACATATGATTTCTTTCCTAGTCATGTCACACATTGCACATGATTCACACTCTGTTCTTCACGTTACAGAATATGTGTTAAAAATGAAGTGTGAAGACGTGCGATATTTCTTTTCACAGCTGTGCCCGCTTATTTTGTGGAGGCATATTTGATAGCTACTATATAAAGCTGTATAACCAAATATGCTTCTTTGAGTGAGTATCACTGGGTCTCAAGATATCATAAAAATGTCATCATCAAAATTTACTCATCTACATTAACCCTCAAAAACATATTGCCCTCTACCTAAGACTCTACATCATTATTAAGCTGTGCATATGTCAAAATATCTCAGCACAGATGCTCTCTCATAAGGTAACGGGAGACTGGCCAGGATCCCTAATCAGAGCCCACCAGGACTGAGTAGAGAGTGTGATCCGCTTCTGTCAGCACGGGTCACTGCCACTTGCATCCAGTTTGTTAACTATATAAATAAATGAATATACAAGACATTAATTTATTCATTTATAAATAAGACATTGCTGGGTAGTTACTTACAAATTGTAGTCCATTACTGATTCCAAATTACATGACAAAAATTGTAGTTGGTAACATAATCCATTACATTACACATTTTAGGTAATATAATTGGACTACTTTTTGATTACCTTTGACCTAATTCATTTATTGCTTTGATTTAGGATAATCTTGTACCATGTTGATATAAAAATAAAAAGAGAAAGTAACATTACATTGTAATAGCATTGTAATTAAAACAATACGTCTATAGTTAATTTGACATATTTTATAGTATATGCAATATATATTAATATTATATATATATATATATATATCTATGGGTGTGTGTGTGTGTGTGTGTGTGTGTGTTTGTGGTGTGTGTGTTATATATAAAATTATTATTATACAATAAAATTCCTTAAAAGAGTTTGAAATTTAACATTTGAAATAATCCACTGTATGCACCTTTATATTCATATTATATTGTCACCTTTGTTGTACAAGTGATTTTAGGGCTTTGTAGCAGAAGTAAATATGAGTTAAGAAGTCAACGCCACAATGCTGGATGTGTTTTTAATATAGTTGAGAATTAATTATTAATAAATACTTATTCATTTACTTAATAAGTAGGCTTTGTTCAAATATGCACAATAATAATGATGGCTTTTCCAAATATGAGCAATTATAATAAAGGTGCTTCCTAAGTGGAGTCTCAGTGATTAGTGTCTGTATATAAACTAGCAGGGTTCTGTTTTTTTGGCCCCTAAGCTTGTTGCCAGGATTCAGGGAGAGACACAAATTAATGGTATGGTTGCTATGTCGACTCTTAACTATGCTTGTGTGTTCTTAGATTATAACAGGAACTCAACTTGTTGGCTAGAGCTGTCAGGACATAACCCTCATGGATAAGGTCTCTCTTTCAAACAGAAGCGAGCAAAACGTTCTCTGATTTAAACCCATGCTGTATTGACAGCAGATTTATATGCCTGCTGAAGTCAGAGCATTCACACAGGCCTGGATGTTTTACACATCAATAGATGCAAGCAGTTTGACGTTTTTGTGCTGTTTCCTCAGTTATGGCTGCCAAGATTCCCTTCAGCCTATAAGACTGCAGCTGCAATAAACTAGAGACAGACAGAAGACAGATGGTGTACCATAAAACAGAAAACTGAGGCCAGGGAGCATCAGATCTACATTTATGCTTCAGCTTTCCTACAAATTAATTCAGTTTTAAATCACAGCTTGATTCCAGATACAACAATGTCTTCAACAATGTTCCTAGATCACCTATATGAATTGTTCCTATAAAGGCATTAAAACTTGTGTACAACACAAATGTTAATCAAAATATATTAAGGTTATGCAGTTAATGTGCAATCACAGCAGTGTGTATATCAAGATTTTAATAAAAAAAGGTTTGCATATTATTATACATTTATTTATTTATAATATAATTTATATTATAATAACATTATATTTAATAATAATAAGATTTGCAATAAGTATTAAGATTATTAATGTCATTTTTTTTATTATGGATAGGTTTATTATATTCTTAATGACAATATGTATAGTTAAATTCATATTAAATCATAGACAAATAATATTTTGCCAATAGCACTGTAGGTCGTTTACATTTGTTAAGTAACATAGTAACTTGACGCATTATTGTAGAATGTGCATCACTAGTGCGTGTCAGTATTTTTAGTGGCATCAAACGTGACTCATCCATAATTAAGAGTTAGAACTGTCTGTTTTAATAATAACAATTTTAAACTTGTTGTCTAACATCAGAGGTTTGGTAACAAAACGTAGATTTTATGGCTTTTTGCATCATGCACCTCACTGTCTTCAAGTCTGCATGACTTCAGATGGCTCTAATGACGTGTGTGTGTGCGTGCGTGCGCGCGCCAGAGATCTATCAGTGGGTTGTGGTCATTAGCACCCCTGCTTCGCTCCAGCCTGTTGCCTACCGGAATTGTTGTACTTTGCCTTCGCATGTCCCACCCTCCCCTCATCCCCAACACAGTCACACGCACACACACAGCTCTATGCCAGCTGTGCATGCAGTCGGGGCCGAATCTCCCAAGACATCCTCTCAAGGAGACTTTCCCTGCTCTCCTTCTAGATACACTGAGGGTTTGTGTAAATAGTGCTTGTTTCTTCTCCTACTTTCATGACAGGGAGGTGTTCCTGACGCACTTCTTGCTAAATATAGCCCAGAGGAAAACTGTATTGGTTTCACACAGCTGTGGTTGTCTCATGAACGGGCATTCTTACCACCTTGTCAGGTTGGAAGGGTATGTGTGTTTATCCTCGTGTGGGTGTACGAACATTTGATGGAGTGTAATGAAGTTAGGTGTAATCCGCTTGAAGCTGACTGCCATGGATTTCCTGGCTAGTTTATGCTAGTTTAGTGCTAGTCTAGCTGGTGAACTTACTGGTGAAGTTGGCTGACTAAGGATTGCTTGCTGGTTTAGCTCAAGAGGTCAAAGTTTGCATCTGGTTAGCATGGTCCAGTTAGCCCCTGCTAGTAGATTTTGCAACTACACACCAAGAATCTTTATCCATTGATGGCCATTTAAAATTTGCTGTATATTCTGACTTTTTAATAAGAAACATAAATAGTAAATATTTGCATTTTTTCATAGTAGATTTTTACCAGTGCCTTATTTTTTTTCAGTTAACACAATGCTAAGTTAGTAGGTTAAACAGTTAGGTAAGGAACATATCAATAGCTAATATATTTAATTGTTATTAAGAATTTTTCACCACATTGTTTTCTATTTATTTATTTATTTGTAGTTAACGCTATGCTAAGCTAGTTGGCTAAACTGTTGGTTTGCTTGTAAATGTAAATCGGGAACATTTAATTATGTTGTGGAATATTTTACAAACATAGCTATGTATACGTAGATACCACATTTGACCGCTCCAGGCGCATTGACACATCAGCCATCTTAGAAAGGTCAACCTCACAGTCACTCACAGTAAAAATCAGTCTTCCAAGATGCACATTGCCCAGCCTCTGGTTGTAAAAACCACTGAGATTTAAATTCCCGTAGAAATGAGATAACCTTTCACAGATGAGAATGTGTTGGCTTGTGTTTTTGTATGTATTAACTTAATATTACAGGTTTTTAAACTATGGCAACTTTTTAATGTCGTGTTTGTTAATGCCTTTGTCTTGTTGTATAATTGCCTGATTTTACTTTTCAGTTAGTGTTACTCTAAGCTAGTAAATTAAGCTGGTAACTTGCTAACTGAAAACAAAACCCAAACAAAGGAAATTTCATTTCAGTTTAAGTTTAATTTGACTATTTTAGCTTGTATGTACATTAAAAATTTTAAAAGTAAAATCTTGAAAATGATTGTTAAATATACCATAAAGTGGTTTTCTCTCATTTATACACAAGTACTTAATAAAGTACACATAAAAATGCCTTTGGCAAGAAAGGGAGAAATTCTGCGATGGAATAGGGTATTGCAACAACCACATGACTGTCATTGAGCTAAATAAGAATGCTAATGGATATATAGACTTCCATGGTTTAGCTAGAAAAATACCTAAAGGGGTTACCTTGACCGAATCAAAAAGAGACTGATGTTGAATTTGATTTCTGTGTTTAGATTGTGTTACAATGCATTTACGAGAGTGAGCTTGAGTTTCTACCCAGCTTTTCTTGCGCATTATTTGCTTTTATGAAGCGTTCACTCTTGTCCGTGCTGAAAGCAGGCACGAGCTTGCCTTGCCCACCCAGTGGATTTACACAGTGACCTCGGACTGCCAGCAGTCTGCTTTGACTTTCAAATCCCAAGCTGTGATGCCACACTGCTCTGCCTCACGCACATTTCTGTCCCAGCTCACTGCTATTCTGCCAGCCTGTGATGTCGATCTTTGGTTCTTAGGTGCTCAATCACTACAGTAGCGTTTGTCTTGGTCTTTTTTTTTTTTTTTACTTTTTCTTTTTGCTTCCGTCTTTAGACTCTAAATCCACAGCCAATTGGCTGTGACGTGAACAGATGTTTTTCTTTTGGTGATGGTTGTTTTTGTTCCTTTGTGAAGTCATGTCAGGGATGCTTACATTACTTCAGGTCTTTGTGTTAACTTCCACCCATAGAAATATGTGGACATTCCTTTCCTTGAGCTGCAGTCACATTTTACTTCTAGAATTGTGTACAGTTTTATTTTTGTCCCCTATCTAATAATCTATCTATATATCTTAGATATATATATATATATATATATTATAATATCTTATATATATATATATACAGTGTGTGTGTGTGGACCTCAACCATATACATATAGGTTGAGGGTCAACCAGGGACATGTTGATGGGCTCTTGGTTACACATTTGTTGACTTTTTCATTCAAGTCTGATGTTTATTGTGATAAGTGGCTTTCTGGATGAGTATTGTGACTGATCTCATTCCTTTTTTTTATTTAGGGGTCATTATCGTGCCCAGTGCAGGGGTTGGCATTGTACTGGGTGGCTACATCATAAAGAAACTCAAGCTTGGAGCTCGTGAGTCCGCCAAGCTGGCCATGATCTGTAGCGGGGTGTCTCTTCTGTGCTTCTCCACACTCTTCATCGTGGGCTGTGAGAGCATAAACCTGGGTGGGATCAATATCCCTTATACCACAGGGTAAGTGAAATACGCAGGCATTAAAACCTTTCAGTGTAGGATTTGATGTATACTGCACAGATTTAGATATCCTATTTACGTTTTGTGGTTTCAATTGTACTAGAGTTGTATAAACACTTAAATATTACAAGTACAAATGAAGTAAGAGGCATATGTTGAACAGCAGGTACAACGGCTGTTTCTTGCATCATGGCGCATTTCAATGCCCTTACATATGTCTGCACGTATGGTCTGGAAATACATTTTGATGAGTCAGTATGTGATCGATTTTGTGGTTGTTTGCTTGCAGCTCTAGCTAATCCTACACAACCTTTTTCCTTCTTAAATGTACTATACCTATTGAGAAGGCATGCTCAATTAATGCATAGTTCAGGCCTTAAAATGTTATATTTATGTGAAATTAGTAACCACTATGCTCTGCTGATGCTTAAACAGGTAAGCCACCTGAAACAAAAAAATATATATTAAAATTAAAGATGAAGAAAGAAAAAACAATTATGGAACATAGAGATAGATATATATACACACACACACACACACACACGCACACACACATACAGACTTCTTTTTAAACTTTATCTGAAACCAAAAATTAACTAAATTAAAAAATTAAAAAACTGGGCCTATTAAAAACATATGTAACATATATACATACATACACGTATACACACACACACACACATTTTTGTCCATTCATTTATGTAATTGTCCAACTTTACAGTAATAATATACAAATATAGTGTACAGTATGTACAATATTGAATATGCGATATAAATGTAATAAGGACAGAAATAGTTTCATTTTTATTTCTTATTTTTTCCTGGTTTGGGCTCTTTCACAGTCTGTGACCCATGAGTCGTGTGTTTGACATTCCTGCTCTGTGAGGTCCATTGTTTATTTCCTGTCGTCCACCTTACAAGGCTCCATTGAGTGATATAACAAGTTTCTTGTGCTGAAGTCTGCAGTAGGGGAGTTTGCATGGTCCTGACCAGCGAGACAGCATGTTTGTGGAAGGCATAGCACAAAAGTGTGAAGCCCTTTTAACAGATGTAGAAATACATTGCATTTGTGCTCAAAGTAATGAGTAAATGCTTAAATTTCACATCCGTCCAAACTGTTTCTTTCCACTACGTTTCTCAAGGTTAGCCTTTCTCATCCTTTATGTCCTATAACAGTGTTCTGTATAGTTAAAGGAGAGACACATGCGCATTCAGAAGCTCTTATTTATTATTTATTCATTTACTAACCACAGCTGTTTCAGCTCGGGTGACCTTGATGAGAAAACAGCTGAAGCTTAAAGACTAATTTGTCTACATACAGTGGGTATAGAAAAGAATCACTCCCCTTTAAAATAATCACATTTTGCTGCTTTGCAGCCTGAAACAACGGGAGGCTGTAAAAGGGAATTAGGATGTGAGCTGCTAAACTTCAAAATGACAAACCAAAGCACCATGCTATCCCTTTATGTCCTATAAGAATGAGAGATGACTATTATGGTGTGTAGTTTTATAGCAGAGGGTTCTGTCCCATTCCGTGTTTAAAGACTGGATTCCGATCGCTGCTGTTTCCGTCCATCTTGCAGGCTGTGTAATGCCGTGATTCATCCCCTCATTCTGCTGTAGATCTGAGAGGATAATGTAAAGTCAACCAGAGCTGTTGCTGATTGCTCTGTGTTTTATGTGGGAAAGAGCACTGTTTGAATTTGCCTGCCATTCCCACAGCATTAAAATAACTGATCCTTTCTGGTTTTTATTTTTTATTTTTCTGACATGTTAGTGTTATATCTTTCACTTGGATGTTATAAGTTGCACTGAGTAAATACAGACTGGATAAAACAAATACTTTTCAGGCTGCAAAGCAGCAAAATGTGATTATTTTAAAGGGGGTGATTCTTTTCTATACCCACTATATAGTCCATAGATAACAGTTCAAGGTCTGAGATCACATATTTTATTTATTTATACATGTAATTTCATTTGATAGTAACATGTTCACTATATAATAATCACTATCCTGAAATATATTTCTAATTATTTAGAATCAAAAGTATATGTGTGTATATTTGCAAATCCATTTGACTCAGTAACGTTATATGTTGTTTGTCATAAAATAATAAAAATTCTCAAATTAGAACAATAATAAAGTAAATATATTTTATAATTTATTCATTCATTAATTGCAAATGTGATATATATGTATTATCAAATATATGATTTATATCGCAATTCGTAAATTTTCTTATTGGCTAATGAGTTCTCTCTTTAGCTAATGCATGAATACAGAGCCTATAGTCTAGGGTTGTCACATAGACAAGTGTGATTTCTCAGAACACCTTTTTCAGTGTTATATGGCAGGTCATATTTAATGTATTTTAGAGTATTCCAAACATTGCCTACAGCAGCTGATGTGATGCCTTTTATTCTTAAACTAAAAAACCCTCTTCCCCCTCTGTTTCTGTTTTTCTTCAGGCCGACACTCACTCTGACCCACAGAAACCTGACGGGTGGCTGTAATGTGAATTGTGGCTGTCGGATCAACGAGTACGCTCCTGTTTGTGGCTCAGATGGCATCACATATTTCAACCCCTGCCTGGCGGGATGCAGCACTGTTGGCAATGGCAGCACCGGGGTGAGCCACACTGCATGTCTTTCTGGAGATGCTCCAGATTTTTTAGGACAGCACAGATCATTTCAGTTCAAGACATCCCCAACACCAAACATTGATATTAAATCTTAATCATCTAGTCGGATGTTCTGTACAGGTTCTTTCATTCCAGCTGCATCTATTTACATGTAAACATCTCATCTCACTATCTTTGCCTGTTGGTCTGGGTAACTGATACAGTGTCCTTTTTATCATTGAAAAAAATCAATCAATCAATCAATCAATACAAAAAAGCAGGTCTGAAAGATAGTTGGTGTCAGCATGTCTTGTCACTTTTCAGTCGGAGCATAAATTGAATGCATAAACTTTGGATCCCTGATTATTGTTAATTATAAATTTATTAGGATTATAGTTTTATTAAATAAATAAATGTAATTTGACCTGAATATTTAGCATAATCACAGAATTGCATTCCAACAATGTCTTTTGAATTTTTGCATATCTGTGGTAATGTGCATTTTTTAATGCAGATCAGAAACTACACAGACTGTGCATGCGTGCAGAGCAGGCAGGTCATCACACCACCCACCAGCGGCCAAGGCAACCAGCTGCAACTGGTCATAGTGAAGACCTACCTGAACGAGAATGGATTTGCGGTGTCAGGGAAGTGTGATCGCACCTGCAACACACTCATCCCCTTCCTCATCTTCCTCTTCATCGTTACACTCATCACAGCTTGCGCACAGCCCTCCGCCATTATTGTCACTCTCAGGTAGGAAACAGTAACTAATATTTCTGATCTTTCATGATGACTTTAAAGGTGCATTTTTTCTTCATTAAAATCAGACATCATTAGAGCACTTTAAACATTTGGAATTAGTAAGACTTTTTAAAGGGGTCATATGATGTTGCTAAAAAGAACATTATTTTGGTGTAATGAAATGTTATTTTAATGTTACACATTATTTTCCACATGCTGTTTCTCTTCTATACCCCGCCTTTTTGAAACGCGTCGATTTTAAGCTCATCGGTCTGAAAAGTGAGGTGTGCTCTGATTGGCCAGCTATCCAGTGCGTTGTGATTGCCGAATACCTCAAGCGTGAGACGGAAATGTTACGCCCCTTGCCATACTGTGATGCCGTGTCCCGGCCGGAGCGACAAGACAAAAACATTAAAACCCATTATAAACAAGGCATTTGTTGCATCCAGTGGAGACATAATTATGGATTATAATGACTTATACTGTCTTTTTACACATTGCATCGCGCCGCGTAAACAAAACCATGTCTACATTAATGATCGGAGAAATGACAAACAACAAGCCCTACCCTACACTGCCCAAAACTCGCGTTTCAATCATCAGTGACAAATCCTTTAAAAGAAAACGTACTTACAGGCTGTGAGTCGGAACAGCTGGCATTGTAGTCTACTCTCTCAGGATCTGGAAACAGTCCTCCATAAAATGCACTGACTGCACACATCTGAATTTTGGGTTGAACTGTTCTGGAACAGTGTTGTAAATACAACGAAACCACTGATTTGTAGTCGTGTCCATTTTTGAAAAGGCCAAACAAAGTAGTTTCACCATTCGGGCAGAGTGCAGCGGAGGCCAGCGTGGGAGCGCGTGGGCTTGAGTGGCTTGAGAGCGGCGTGGCCGGCGGATTCGAAGAAGGAGCGTCCGGTGGGTTTGCGGCAACCACATGTGACAACCCCGGGCTGGACTCCGCTGATATCGTCCTCTTTTGGAAGACCAAACAAGTAGTTTCACAACGAAACACACAGCATCACAAACGGCAAAACAATACTACACGCGAGAATAAAGTTATGCAGCATTTTCTTTGTGGAACATTTGGGCGACGTTATGCAAACTCCTTCCCACCATCGTGACATCAATATGTGGGGGCGTGGGAGAACGAGCCGTTTTAGCGTAGGCGTGGTTGACTCTTAAACTTATAAAAGAATATCTCGGGATTTGAGACTTTAGTAGTGCAAACTTAAGATCTCTTTATGCACCAAGAGCTTTAATACTTCCAAGAGAGGAAAATTTAATCGCATCAATGACCCCTTAAGGTTTTGAAAGAAGTCTCTTATGTGTTCAGCAAGGCTGCATTTATTTGATAATTTTGAATATCTTTATATATAATATATATAATAAATATAATTTATATATGTCTTTCATGTCATGTTTGATCAATTAAGTGCATTCTTTCTGACTAAAAATAATTAATTTCTTTAAAAAATATATCAAACTGACTAGCAGTAAATGGTATTAAACAATACAATCAAGTCATTTTCTTTTGCAGGTCAGTTGAAGAGCAAGAACGACCGTTTGCTTTAGGAATGCAGTTTGTGTTGCTAAGAACTCTGGGTAAGTCACAAATACTTTATTTACTGGAGGAATGCAAAGCTTTAAAAACTAATTTTGGTATGAAATCCATCAGTCTTGTTTATCACTGCAGCAGAACTTTTCATATTGCACCACCTTGTGTTCTTAAACATAAACTACAGCTCAGTGCAAAGCATTATACATTTGAGTTAGATAAGATGAAGGAACAAATGCAGCATAAAATGTAAAGCTTGCAGAGCCATAAAGTGACTCCACAAGGGAAAATCCATTGCAAATTAATAATCAAAACTTCCCTTTACCAAAATTATCTTCTTCTTCTTCCATGTCTGCAGCCTACATTCCCACACCAATCTACTTTGGTGCGGTGATTGACACCACCTGCATGCTGTGGCAGCAGGACTGTGGTGTTCACGGCTCTTGCTGGGAGTATGATGTCACTTCCTTCCGCTTCGTGTACTTTGGCCTGGCCGCCAGCCTCAAGTTTGTGGGCTTTGTGTTCATATTCCTCACCTGGTACTCAATTAAATACAAAGAGGATCGTCTGGAGCGCTGGCAGCGGCATCTGCCTCCTCTGGGCACCGTCAGCGAGCTCATCTGTCACGTGGGGGGTCACAAGAGCCACGCTCGTACCCGCTCCTGCCCCGTTTTCACACCCCGTCCTGAGCCCCCTGACCAGCCCCCGCTCAACCGCGGACACTGCAGCCAGAGCTGCCCCGGAAATGCCCTCAAAGCAATAACCCCACCTGCCCGCTCGCTGCAGGAAATGCACATTTAAGGAACGTGCGCCCTGACATCTGCCTTCACGTGCCTTCCTGTCGGGTGTCCTCTTCCATGATAAGACGTAAAGTGCATATGCCTGTTTTGCCTCCGCGTGGCTTTCAGGGGCTTGCTGCGCTCACAGATCTCAGTGTCACCAGTACAAACTCGCAGCAAATACAGGTTGTGTAAAAATCATGAAGTATTTGCTGTCAAAGTGAATGGAAGACATGTCATGGTGCTAAATGAGGAACGGAGAGGACATTTCTCTGTATCCAATCTTGGATTCCAAGACTATTATATCAAAGACGAAAGTTCCACAAGCACAAAAGGATATCAGTACTATGCAACGCCGTACCTTATTACAGCCTCCAGGCAGATGCTTTCTGCTCTATTATCATTAACAACAGTATTCCCAACAGCAGAACATCTCACATGGTTTTTATAAACAGGTCTGTGAAGAATGGTGTTATCAACTCGCTTCTTGTTAGTTTGGAGGGTTTGGTTATCGTCTGTGTGATTTGGGTGGTATTCAAGGAGCCACCTCCAGATGGATCACATAGTGCTGTATGTAAATTCAGTGCCTCAGATTGCCCCATCAGCAGTAAGGTCTGCTGGCTAACAGGCTGAGCACTGAGTGGACTGCTCAAATGCATTTGGAGAAGGATTTCGAAGCCTTGTCTTCTCATTCTTCATCTTCATAATCATTCTGTCTGTCCAGTGATTGACTCTCAAATGGCCATATGTGTTTTGATGCATACTGCGGGGTCAGATGTTTGTTCAGTGGTCTAGTATCAGGTCTCGAAGAAGTCAGGCTTTGATCAGATCAATTTGATGGATTTTTTGGCGAATCCGTATTCAAACTGGTTTTGTTTTTTTGTAAGTGTGAACAGCAAAAAAACACATGAAACCTGAAGTTTAAAAACCCAATCCAAACCCCATTCATATCGGGTTTGAAATCTGATTCAAATCAGTTTTTTTCTTTCTCAGCATGAATGGTAAAATCAGCTATAGAATGACAAACTGCATTTGTCAATTTTTCTCACTCTTTCCTTATATACACTCTAAAAAAAATCTTCATTGGTATATGGTTTCAAGAAGAACCTTTAACATCCATGGACCTTTCCATTACACAAAATGTTTTTTTCAAAGTGGAAATAGGTTCTTTAGATTATTAAAATGTCCTTCACAATAGGAAAAGAAATGGTTATTTTAAGAACTGTTCAATGAAAGGTTCTTTTGGGAACCCAAAATGGATCTTCAATGGCATCACTGCGAAAACCCCTTTTCGGATCCTTTATTTTGTTTTATTTTTGTATAGTGAAGTATGTGACTCTAGTGCATTAGTGATCAAGTCAGTGATTTTGGACACAGTATGAATTCCTAAATGTGTCATTTGGTCAAAAGCTTAAGAGATATCATGATAGCTATGAGCCGAGGCTGAACTTTTACATTTTCATCCTCCCTTTCCACTCTTAAGGCACATTCACACCAAGAACGATAACTATAAAGATAACTAGAACAATATTGGTGTCCACACCAACGAACGAAAATGTTCTGTTTATTATAAGTGCGCACTGCAGTTTTGTCATGTGCCACTTTAAACATTCAACTCAAGCTATTTATAGTCGGGTGGATTTTGATTGGCTGCCGATGTTTATATCATGTAAAAAAGATCATTCTGAAAAAGATTTCAGTGATATTGTTTCTCTGTCTAGTTACCGTTGTGGTGTGACTTTCCTATTTGCATAGAAGTAGAATTAATTAAAACTTTATAGTTATCATCCTTTGTGTGAACAGCTATGAATGAGACAGTCTCTTGGCGTCGTGCTGACGTCATCATTACTATAGCAACCAATGTAGATCCACCCAATATAGATTTCATCACCGGTTTGATCACAAAAGTCCGATTTGAAAACCAAATCGTATGTGTAGTGTGAACACAGCGATTCAAACCCAGATTCAAATCAGTCGACCGCTCATGCTGCTGCCGTGTCCAAATACCTGAGCATATCTGAGCAGCTTTAGCGATAGCATTGGTAAAGCCATAGCAGAATGAGAATGCATTCTCCACTTTGGTTTGGGAGCTGTTGACATACTGTATATGGGCATGTGCTTCGGCTACCGGCAGATCCTCAAGCACTGGCTCTATTCTTATGCACCAACTATATATTATTAAACTTCTGCCTAATAATATGCAAACCTCAGATTTTCAGTACTCTGTGATGGGTTTATGAAGCTAGTTTGGCAGTTCATTAGATGTAGTGCAGTTACTTTTGATCAATACACAGTACAGAAGTCATGGAGAAGTTTTTAGCCATGTGCAGTCATTTACATAGGTATTATTTGGTTCAGTTATGATTAATGAGGGACTAACATGATCGTTAGTGCTTAGCATGCAAACAAAACCCATATTAATCAATGAAAAGCAATGGAGACCATGCTGTATTAATTCCATCCTTTTACATATCTCAACTTTAAAATGATTTTGTAAGCTGTGCTGTATTATGATCACAATTTCAAAACCACAAAATGAGTGCATACTCTTTCCAGGCCTCTTAGTGTCAGTGTTTTTCATAAAATATCGTGTTGAGGTATTCCAGGTGCTGACTTCAGTATTAGAATGTGACATTTAAAAATTGGGGTGTAAGATGTGAAATCAAGCCCTTCTGTGAATTTGAAATGGCTTTTTTCCATGTTTGTGAACTATAAGGTATACAGTGGTGAAAGTCTGACTTTACAATAATCAGGGGCACCCCATTAGTTTGGTCTACAATGTGAGCTGCTCAGAATCAATCGGATGAAATCGTTCATGTAGTGGCTGCAAGACAGTCTGTCTATTTCAAGATCCTTTATTGATATTTTAAAGTAAAAATGAATTTCAACATGAGCATGTTAATAGAAAGAAAAAACAAATGCAAAAACTACAGAAGCCCTAAAGAGCGTTTTTTTTGTGCCCATTTAGTCAATACTCATTTGCATCTAAAACTCAAGTTATTCCTTTTAAAGATCATCTCACATTTGAAGTCAAATGAATGCGTTGGTGTTTTTCACTATCAGCAGGGCTGATTTCAGATCAGTGTAAAGGCTAGCTGTAACTGTCTATCATCAGTACGCATGGATACGAGATGTCCTGAACTCCCACATGTGAACTATTCATCTAGACATTTAATTCTGTCTTGGTTCTTCAATATTTTGACGTATTTATTGAAATAAAAGAATTTAAAAAGAAGCGGCAATGGCGAAATCAATGTATCATGTGTGAAGTTGTTTTCAAATACCTTGAATTCATGTCATTAAAAACAACGGTTTCATTCTTCGGACTCCAGTGGCATTACATTTTTTATATTTTTTAAAATGTTCATATGGAATTGCTTTTTTCTTCATAAACGATCCTTTTTCTTTTAGTAAACAGTAGTGCCACCTACAGTGAGACCACAAACACATTTTTAATGATGAGAAATATCAGTTACATAGTTTTGTCTTTAAAGCTGATTGATTGAAAAAAATCTTTGCAATCAAATTCAAAGACAAAAAAAATTCAAAGACTGGCCTTTAAGGCAACTTTCTATATTTAAAATATATATATATATTAGAAAGATATTAATGGTTGTATTTTTGATTTACAAACTGCAAAAAAGTATGAAATCTTTTATCATCACCCACGTAATCACATACACAAAAGAACAACACAAACAATAGCAGATATAAGAAAAAGCTTGACTTTTATTTTGAAGGGACAAACTACTGTCAAATGACTTGAATGAAATGAACAGCTTTAAACTGTTAAGCGTGAAAATATATAATATAAAATAACTGCTTGGTTTTGTCTTCAGTTTCATTGAAGCAGAAAATATATATACAACAAAAAAGGCAGAAGTAAGAAACACTTTGAAAAGCATCAGAGCTCAAAACATACATCAATCGTGACTAATAAATACCAATCATTTCAATTTCATCGCGATGAGGTGATACATCTTTACAAGGGAATAATAAGCTGGACTTAAATTAATGAAGCTATTAGCTTCAAGAACAGCACGTGAAGGCAAAAATAAAGCAAATACATTTCTGATTGTGCAGTTTTTGCTCTAAACGCATGTAGTACTGAGACAAATGAATGGGTCTTGCATGCAAATGCTCCTATCGGGTCAAATAGTTCTGCGCCGATGGTCAGATATGTACATCAATTCATTTCCTCAAAACTCATTCAGAAACATACAAACTTAAATGTCTTCACTGTGAAGTGGAAACTATATGGGCAAAACAAATTTGCATAATATGATACACGTTGCATAATATATGCAGGTTTGATCAACAAAACGTTTTTGAAACTACTAAATTTATACCCACAATTCACATTGTCAGTTGTGTTCACCCAACTAGTAAGAGTACAATCAAATTGAGCTTGGTAAATTTGTTTAGGTAGTTACATCGGAAGTAAACCCCCACTTTATGCCTGGCCAGGATACATTTTTCAAGCATAGATTTAGCTCTATTAATATATTACAAATGTTTCAATATTTGAAGAACAATGTGGATTTCATTTCTTAATAAAATAATTTGTCAATAAACAGATTAGAATTCTCTCAAATCTACACAGTACAAAATGTTAATTCTCTATATCATAGGCAATGTCATTGGAATCTTATTTTTAATCAATAGGTAGGTTATACAGCATCATCATTCATTAAACAGCGGCTCCTCGTGTTAACAGGCACAAAGACTCATCTTTTCTTTTGTTAAACACACCTTTCTCTTTATTGCCCAAACCATGAATAAATTAAGTTCTAATGCTGAAATGCTAAACGTGAAATAACTTAACCAAAAGTGTTACTTCATTGTAATAGAATAGATTATTAAATACTTTGCAGTTGGTGCCGCTTCCTCCACAGCTGAAACATACAGATGTGCTTCACACAGGTTAATGTAGGTGAGAAACGTGAACAAGCTGCATTATTTCCACTTCTCCCGAGCACAGTGTGGCTCAGATAATATTCAGCTGGCATTCGGAGAAAAATAAATAACTTGGTAAGAATAAATAAAAGCAATTCGAAATAATGGTCGACAGATATCACAGTTACATTATGAGATATCTGCGGCGTGTAGAATAAATTAAAAGGAAAACGTTCACTTTTCTCCACCTTGGGCTGATGATCCAACACCATAAAATGGCAAGAAAACTATCTTAGATTCAGAGGCGACGGGGGTCGACGTGACACTGACCCATCTGCGCTCTGATTGGTTCATTTTGATCACAGATAAAGTGCTAACTGAGGAGCCTCTGAGGGATTTGTGTACCGTTAGAAAATCCCAAGGAGCCGTTTTGTGGAACAGGAGTCTTCCTCTAGCTTTGCAAAAAAAAGTACAGACCACCATCTCAAGTCCAAAAAGAGACCCCTCCAAAAGGGGTCGTTTAAATGCTGTTTGTTTTGGTGAAAATTCTCTGAAAAAACGCCAAATAACAGCGATGGTCAAAATGCATTGCTTCTGAAAGCTAGAAAAAGTCCCTGAGATACATAATCAGCATTATGACTCCCACTGGTGCACCTTCTGAATTTATATAAATAACCTTATAATAGCAATAATAATAATGGTAAATGTTGATAATACCTCCAATGTGGGTGAGACGTTCTTCACCTTCCTGGCCATATGTACAAATATTCAAAAATCAGTCGGCCAGACTTGTTTTTGAACTGAAATGTTAGCTGCCACAGCAATGGCAATAATGATAATAAAGATTGTTATAATAACTTAATGCTCTGCAAACATCTTAAAGGCAGATAATGCAAGTATTGATATCCTGGGATGGAGGGTCTCCATTCATAAAGTAAAGAAAAACAAAACGTATAGCATTCATTTACAATCCCCTAGTTCATTTGTACAGTGATCCTACAGGAGCCCCCATTAGACTTTTACAGACTCCATCACTGACAGCTTCATGGCATCTTCTAGCATTTGATTGTCCGTGAAGGTGGCCGGAGGTTCGGGGACAGAATCCGACAAGCCGATCAGAGACTCCAGGAGACACGTGCCTGGGTCGGCGGCCTGCGGAAGGCTGGGGTAAGTAGGCAACTGGAACTGAAAGAAGGTGTCCATGTGTTCGTACTCCTTTAAGGAGTTGTACAACGAGCTTGGTCCAAGACAAGGAAAGCGGTCAAAGAACTCCAGGTCTGATTCGGATGACAGGCTCAGGTCCATGTAGCTGGCCGAGTGATCGATGGAGGGCGAGGGCGTGTGGGGGACGGAGGTGCTGTGGAATAGGGCGTTACCTTGATTAGCGTTCTCGTCTAAGAGCTCAGACATGGCCGTGCGGCTGTTGTCTGTCATGTTGTCTGTCGTGCTAAAGATGCCGTAGCCCATTAACTCGCTCTTTTTCAGCTGGTAGTCGCAGTTGTTGTTGTTGTTGTTGTTGTTGTTGCGCTCCCCGACAGAACAGTCCTCATTGTCTGTGTCGCTAAAGCTTAGGATTCTCGTAAGTCCGTTTTCGTCGACGTCTAGCGGCGACTGCTCGCTCTGAGCATTTGCCGTGGATTCTAAATCCTCGCTCTGGCCTGAAGAACTAGACGAATCGGTCATGTCGCTGCTACAGCTGTTCTCTCCCGCAGCTACTAGCTCCGAGTTGAAGTGAAACGTGGGTCTGTCTGGCGTGGTGCTGCTCTCTGCTGGGTGGCTTGGGGAACTGCAGTCTGGCTGATCTTCAGAGGGCGTCTCATTCTCTGGCGTGTGCTCCTCCAAACGCTTCTCTAGCTCTAGCTTCATGATAGTGTGGATGTAGTGTGTCTGAACTCGGCTGGAGTTGAACTCGATGCGGCCTTCTGTGTTCCCACAGCCATCTTTAGTGCAGCCACATGGGAAGGATGAATGGTCCATCTGTGAAGTCAATACACATTGCATTAATGTATGAAGAAAGTGTATATAAAATGCAATATACAATCTATATCAAAATACAATTATATATGGCATTTCAAACTATTTTACCTTTATAAATATAATATACTTTTAAAAGAAATATGTAATTAAGTACTTAAATTGATTTTACTTTAAGATTTAAATTGAAGGAATATTTGATAGAAATAAAAATGTAAAAAAAAAAAAAGGTTTTTACATTTCTTAAAATTAAAATATAAAACACTTTTTTAAAATTTGGGGTTGGTAATTTTTTAATGTTATTGAAAGAAGTATCTTGTGCTCAACAAGGCTACATTTATTTGATTAAAAAATACAGTAATATTGTGAAATATTATAAGGTTATAATAACTTGTTTTGTGTTTTAATATATATTAAAATGTAATTTATTCCTGTGAATAATTTTCAGCAGCCATTACTCCAGTCTTCAGTGTCACATGATTCTTCAAATATGTCTTCACTGTCACTTTTGATAAATTTAATGTATCCTTACTGAATAAAAGTATTGGTGCTGGCACCATTTTCTACAGTTTGAGCTACAGGAATGGAATCTGTAAATATTACCCATAAACTTGGGATGGCTTGTTCTAAAGGAAGTCTGTCATGACTGAATCACTCACCTGACATTTGATCCCAGCCAAACTACAGCTGCAGCTCTCCGGCTCACAGAAGCCCTGGCAGTCGCATCCGCAGTCTTCTCTCGATGCACGCAACTCATGCAGTTGATGCTTCTCATCTTTATCGATTTTCTTCACGCCAGCGGCTTTGAGGATGGCGTATCTTCTCTTAGAGGGGTAGGGATGCAGGAAAGAGCCGTCATCCAAGTTTACTCCTCTGAGATCGATTTCATCCTCTGGGATGTCATCGATAGTCAACCTGTCAGCCTCTTCGGACTCTTGGGTACCATTTTTGGTAAACTACCACAGGAAAAAGATATTTACATGACTACAACTTTAAAACCTCTCATGTCTGACAACAATTTGAGAAAATTTTACTCAAGAATACCTTCAGCTTCAGAGCTTCCAGTTTCTCCTCCCTCAATCGGTTTATGATTTTTTCTCGCCGTAGGTGGCGCTGTGCTATTGCAAACTCCGCTAACGTGTAGCAGCGCTGGGCGCTGTGCCTCTGCACCATGCCAAGGGTGCAACCTCCCCGGCTTGGCACGCTGGTGAAGCCCTGACAGCGAGGAAAAAAGAAGACCGTAACCTGGTCAAACTGCACGTTGCCTCGCCGTGTGCGCTTGGCCTTCTTCAGGATAGATGTGGCTGAGGAAAGAGAGAAAGAATGAGAGGATAAATATAAGACGTTCAGGCTTGTGGTGGACTCGAAAAGAAAACATTAAGTGGAAAACAGCGGGCGAATACATTCACGGAAATTCATGCTTGGAATTTATTAATGGAAAATTAAGAGCACATGTCTGAAAGAGAGAAAAGAGAGTGGTGGAAAAAAAAGTCCTGTTCCTAGTATCTCATTGGGGAGTATTTGAGTAGGAAGTGTGCCAAGCCTAATGGGAAGACTTGGAGTGGGCGAGTCTCTTAAGTAAACATCAAGATCACATTAACATTGTTGTTGCATGTGCACTAAATCACCACTAGGTGGCAGGCTACACACAGCAAATCAGCTCAGTGCTACAAGCATTCAGTCATACTACAAACACAATATTCCACCACTCAACATCAGAACAGATGCGCAAATAGTTCAGCTAATATTTTTCGGTCTGATCCAGTCATATGCGAAGACAACTGCATTCCTCTTCGCTAGTGTCTGACAAACAATACACCCAGGAATTTCCCCTTGGCGCTTAAGTGTGCCGGGAGAATAAAGCATCCAAAATCACAAACCCAGTGGCTGGATGATCTGGAAGTTTGAGGTTTTTGGAAGTGGTGAGGGCTATTTAATAACATAGACCCCATCTTTATATGAGACGGGCCATCTGTCCGCACTTTCCTTGAAAATTATTCCTACAACCAGCCAAAAATCTGCATTTACCGAATCAGATGGCTAAACCATCTCAAAGGGAGGAATTTTCTTCTTGAAAAAAGAAAACCATATTTTTTTACTCGTAAAATCCTTGTCCTCGTGCTGGAATACTATGTCGAATTGTTAGCCTCTGTGAAAGAGAAGCACATTCTCCCTCGGGGCCACCAGCTCACCGATTGTTATCTAAAGGGAATGAAGGCGATGGCTCTCACTGTCCCTACAGCTGGTTTATATTAGACTTGCAATGGTGGGAACTCATCCTCGCACGTTTTCCTATCTAGAAGCTTGTGCAAATATGTTTTGCTCATCTAATGAAAAAAATTATGTCTGATGGAAAATCACAAATGCTCTCATATATGGACTGGACCATCTTACACTTACTGACCACAAACATTTGAATGGTAGTATGTCTGTCACTCACAGCTCCGCCCCCCCCCCAATTCTCATCAAATTAGATATGCCATCTACCCTGACAATGCTCCATTCTGACTTTGTTTCATAAACACAAGCAGACAGCGGTATCGTTTCCCTTCCTCTTCTCTTCATCCTTGCCTTCCTGCTCCACGCCCCTCTGCATTTCTCAGCACCTGTGCTGGGTTCATGCCCGGTGCTCAGACAAAGCTCTGCGTTCATTCTGTCTCTGTCACATGGCACACTCGCTGGCTCCCTGCCCTGCCATCCTGGGAAACTCACAACTCTTTGCTATCCATTCCCTGACTCACCCCAACAACCTGGATAAAAGGCCTGGAGGAGGTGACCTCGTGAATGGGGCATACATCAAAACATCCTGTGTAATTAGTTGCATCCATGCAATTAATCTTGCACCCTCCTGCATCTCAATAACACCTTGTCAGGTAGAACACAAGGTTGAGATAAGCCTTGCAGACCTTATGCATGAGAAATAACAATGGGAATAGGAGTTTGGCGATTCCACCTTAACCCTTTCACGCGTAAATTTAAAATATTCTAACTGACCCCCCAGCGTGAGTTTTTTTAGGTGACCGTTATTTTAGAATGTATTGCCTTATTATTTTCATGGCGACGCATCCTTGTTACGTGACACACTGCAGCCACTATGAATGGGTGCCGTCAAAATGAGAGTCAATGGGAGTCATGAGTTTCTTACAAACACAGCTTTTCGCTTCACAAGACTTATTGACTGGAGTTGTGTTGATCGCTTGTGGATTATTGTGATGTTTTTATCAGCTGTTTGGACTCTCATTCTGATGGCACCCATCCACTGCAGAGGATCCATTTGTGAGAAGTGATGTAATGCTAAATTTCTCGAAATCTGTTACGATGAATAAAACTCCTCTGCATCTTGGATGGGCTAAGCGTGAGTACATTTTCAACAAATTTTAATTTTTGGGTGAACTATTCCATTAAAAAAGAACCACTTCTCAACCTTAATCAGAGAATAAACGAGTAGTTCAAGGGGAGAAACTCACTGTTTAAGGATGTTGCTGGGGAGCTGGGGTTGCTGGGGGTTGAATCCAGGGTGTCAGAGTAGCAGCTCTCCCCACCCGAATCCCACTCCGAGTAGGCAGAGGAGGAGAGAGAGGAAGGGGAGGAGGAAGAGTAACACGGGTCCTCCTCCACCTCCTCATACTTCCTTTTGAGAACCCCGCTCATGGCGCTAGCGTTTGGTGATCTGTGGGAAACAAGCAAAAAGCATTACAAGAGTGTTAAAGGGGCAAAAATGAAAGTTGCACTTTCATGCAATCTGCCTTTGACCATCAGCTAATTTGTTTTGCTATGGAAATGGCATCGATATTGCAAGCAGTGCTTAGATGTTATCGGCCAATGTAAAACTTTTATTGTCCTAATAGCAGCTAAATGTCCAGTGAGGTTTTTAAATACAGGCTATGAGCAGCTGACAAGCAGTGGATAATGCTTTATGCCGCCTCTGAGCGGCGAGGAAAACAGTAAGCAATCAATCACGTCCTGCTGCTGCAAGTCAACAATTACCAGACCCTTCACCCACTCCTAAATCCAATCGCTTAGACAAATACACTGATTAGGATGGGGGTTTGATTACATAGCCACATTAGTGTGGAGGGTAAATTTAGGTTACCCCTCTCAAAAAAACACATCCTAAAGCCGGTAGGGGCAATTACGCTTTACACCGCTACTAAATGCATTTTATGAGACTCTGTAGTAAATGTTTGTACAGCTTGGCACAGTAAACAGGTTTATGTAAGCCCAGACTGCATTTGTCGCTGCTCCTGTGGAGAGGTTGCTTATTGGGCAATAAAAGCAATCAATCATTTGCAGGAAGAGTCTAGCCAGTGCCCAACAGCTTTTAAGGGTCAGAGCCGGTGCAGCACAGTGGCGTTTACACGAAACCATCATTTGATACTGGCAGCTGTGGACTCGTTTGTTTCTCTGCCCTGAGATAAACCCCAGTCAGCTAGTTCACCTCAGGCCTCTCAATGCACTCCACAGCTCAAATACGTTCATGCTGAAACAGGCAGAATGGAAGGAAGGAAGGAAGGAAAGAAGGAAAGAAGGAAGGAGGGAAAGAAGGAAAAAAAGGAAAGGGTTTGAAAGACGAGTTTTCACTGTTGCTTGAAGTGAACAGAAAAAAATAAAAACTTAAAATGTGACAGCTAGTCATTAGTCAGTACTAGAATTATATCCTATGCTAACTGGACTAAGAAAAGGCATTTTTCCCCCAGAAGACTAAGTGATAATAAGTAGTAAATAAGTGTTTTAGAACAAGGATTGATCCCAGCAAGACAGCCACTTCAAAGAAAAAGTGACAGACGGTCGTGACTGGCAGATTATATAGCTCATGATTTTGGTCTATGGTGTGTCATCGACAAAATAAAATAAAGAGCCAAATGGCACTGAATCATCCCTGCCATACAGAGTGTGACTAACACAATATGACTCAGTAGTAGTCTGCTATAATAATCAACCCTTGGCACTTAATTTTATATTATCAAAGCGTATGTGTACTAATACTATTTGGTGTCACTGTATTTAAAAAGTTGGAGTTCAAATTGACCACTCTAATTAATGTTCAAAAAAATGCTATACCTAGAAAACTACAAAATAAATATTTTTTTTTACACATTATAATGTTGTGATGTCTGAATTCAATTGTAGCATTTTTAAATAATACTTTTAGTTTTAAATGTTTTATTTTTAATTTACACAAAGCTAAATAGTGTAGAATTTTAATACTGGTGATTTTTCATTATTGGACATAACAGGAACTTAATATCTGTTCATCCCTGATCTTCAGACACGAGTATGTAGACTTCCTATTCCCACAGGTTGCTTTGTTTACGAGCAGAACTTCTATCTCTGTGCATGTGTATGTTCACACATTAGTGTTGCAGTCACAAATGTGCCAGACACCGAGGGGACGTCTGTGCTGTCTGCACATTCAGCCGTGTCTTCCGGCTGCTAAATATCACTGCCAAAAAGCACAAGGTGAGTCTTTATCTTCGTCTGAACCTGACAATATCTTCCACGAGTCAAACTTATCTGCACGTGCAACATCAGCCGAAAGCAAACAATCCTCAAACCCTGACAAGAGGAAATACAGTTGAAACGTTATGCAATAGTTTGTTATAATCAGACATGGGTTTTAAATGGACAAATGACACAGCAATCAGCTGACTTGCCTGAAAACAGCAGTAGAGGCGAAGGACATAATCAATTTTTATTGCAAACAGTATGTGTCCAGATCTGTCCTCATTTGCATGCGGACAGAGCCAGCACAGGGAGCGTGAACCCAAGTAAAAAAGTACTTGAAAACAAGTAGCTTTTTGCACAGACAAGCCCACAGACCTCAGCAGGAACATATTTGTATGCAAACGGCAAGATGACGAGAGAGACCTTGACACTTGACTTTCGCCACACATGTGGAGAAGACTGCAAACAATGAAGAATTCACCCTCATCTGCTCATTTGACTAGTAAATTGCCTTTTGCCTTCTCTCACCGTCACGTTTCTAGACACAATCCACTCACGCTTTGTACAAGAAACCACCTGCAAATGGTATCTGGTGCTCGTTCTTGACAGAGTTTACCTTCACATTCAACAAACATCACAACTACTCATTTAAACGAGAAAAGGAGACAATCCCTGAGGACGATATGCATGCCTACCAAGCAGAGGTGCTTTAATTAAGGACTCTGGACAGTGAGGAGAGGAGGAGGATGGCACAGAGGGGGAAGAGAGAGTGCGAAACCTGGGCGTTAGAAGTGGGTCATTGTCTCTTGACTGCAGCCTACCTGACACACTGATTTGTTAATCTTGCTTAACGGGCAGAAACAATGAAGACGAGCTAATCCCAGGAACAAGGGGGGGGGGTGCAGGGGGCTCAGCTGGAGGTCAATCTGGAGCTTGTCCTCTTGCGCTCCAACATCAGCGGCGACTAGATATATGAGCGAGAATCTCACAAATAAAAATGAGCAGTCAAAACATGCATAAATCCACTATAGAGCACGTCTGGATTTCACATCCAGGCAGGAGCTGTCACCGGCGAAGTATCCCAGAAGCTCCGAGCAGGTGAAACGTTCGCACAGGAGCATAAATAATGCAGGGCTGCCATTCCAATAAAGGCAGTGCACTGATGAGGTATTCTCAATGCTGTTGTCACTGAGAAAGGTGGAAATAAATCACGAGCAGAAAGCGAGAATGGCCACAAAAGCAGCAGACTGCTGAAACCGGATCTTTATCCGTTGTCGGCAGGCTCATTGCAGTTTAGTATAGCATAAACTTCTTGAACTCCCCCGCTGTCGCTGTCCTGCTTCCAAAAAGCATAGAAAACATTGAGCAGCCTGTCTGCAAACAGTGGAATCCCGACCTGATCTTATGCCTTATCTTATTATCTGGTTGACTTTGCCCCTCCAGCTCACGGCTTCCATCCTGAAGATAATCAGCAGCATGTACCTCGTGTGACTATGATAACAGGCTGTGAAATATGGTGTAAAAACCCTTGCGAGATAAATGGAATCAAATTCAGATTCCACAATTCCACCAGAATGAAAGAAACTCTCCCCCTGCTGGTCAGCCCTTAAGAACTGCAGTCAGGGGGAGGAGGGAGTCATGTGTTGTGCCGATCATCACTCTAGATGTTCAACTATGCCAGAGACATTCTGTTCCTGAACCTCAACCCATGTAGAGTACACATTCATCCCAAATAGGAGCGTGCACTGATGTGGGAGGAGGGTAGCCGGCGAGAAATTTTAACAAATAAATAATGCAATGTCTCCAGCCCACAGGAATTCTCCCCTGGCAACGGCGACACATTCTGTAATAGTCTATCTATCCCAGATGTGTCTGTATAGTCCAGACCACTATTGCCCAAGAGAAACCACCTCAGACAGAAACATCTATAAAAACACCTGATGGGGCGTCACGAGTCATCAAAGATTACATTATTAGGTTGGAGATGAACACTTGTCTCACAGGCCTCTTAAGAACAGCTGCATGGACTCTCTTCATCATAGTGTGCATTTCCAAATTTGAAATACACAGACAAAGATTTATAAGAGTACAAAAGTTTACTTTACTGATATCCAAAGTGAAATTTAGCATCTAACTAACCACAAAAGACAATTCTGACTTAATTGGTTTTTAAACTGGGGAAACATGAAGAAGAAGAAGAAATTACACTAAAATAAATATATGAAATTATTGAAATAAAAAAAGTTTTTAAAATTATTTAAATAATTCATCTAACAGTAGAGTACTATGGTAAGTAGAAGAAAAAAACCTTTACAGAAAGAATTGTGGCCTTAATTTTAGGATCATATTAGGATGATCATATTTGGGGGTCTGAGGCAACTGAAAGATTGAAAACCCTTTACTTACACTTTCAGAGGTATAAAAATAAGACATCTTAAAACACCCTATGAAAGTCATTTCACCGTTTTGAGTGAATCCTTCCTCACATTTTAAGTCAACGAGTGGAAAATATGATCACTCAGGAAACTGCCTAAACTAAAAGGAGATATTTCCATCACACATGGAACAATTTGCATCAATATCCGAAATGCAAACTTCCAACAGTGCGCAAAGTGTAGCTTCCTCGAGAAGTCATCAGCATGAGTTTGTTCTGACTAACTTAATGGTGGCAAAACAAATACTAGCCATTTTTACCAGTCTCTTAAGACTCCCGTGCTCCGTCGACGATGGCAGGTGTGTGTACCTGTTTTTATATTCTGGTGGGGACTTAAACCTGACTACACACACACAGACTCATGGGGACTTGTGTCACGGTGGGGACCTAAATTGTGGTCCCCACGGGTAAACAAGCTAATAAATCACACAGAATTAAAGAATTCTTTTTTTAAAATCTAAAAATGCAGAAAGTTTCCTGTGAGGGGTAGGTTTAGGGGTAGGGTTGGTGTAGGGCAATAGAATATACGGTCTGTACAGTAGAAAAACCATTACGCCTATGGAGAGTCCCCACAAGGATAGCTGACCAGACGTGTGTGTGTGTGTGTGTGTGTGTGTGTGTGTGTGTGTGGTGGGGGAGCTCAGGGGTCAGCAGCTCATGTCTGGGGCACTCACAAGCTGGGAGGAATGCTAGAGTGACAAAACAGATGGGATCCCTCTGCTTCTCTGTTTTAGAGACATCAGGACCTCCACACCTCCCCCAATACAACTGCACAAATACCACACACTGAACTATCCCAAATAGGAACACCCAGTCTGAGGGTGGGAGCTTAACAAAAAGATGAGGTTGTGATGTACACTAATGATGTTGACATCATCTCATTTAAAAGGTATGGCTGGTTTAAATGAGACATGTGAAGACTCTTAAGAAAAGAGGGAAGGAAACTACCCAGACATGTCGCTTAAACCAGTTGACTGATTCACTAGTAAGGGCTGATTTCAATGACCATGACACACGTGCAAATTCACACCTCATTAACCCACAACTACGTAAACAAAATAATGTTTATCTTTTATGGGTCCTATATTTGATAAGTTTAACGTGCACTCCAATTCAAAACAACACGGTCGTTTTATAGAAAACACAGCCACTTGTGACCAGTGAGAGACAAACACATATTAAAAGACATGAAACACAATAAAAGACTTACTAAGGTTGAGCATGTAGGTGGAGTAAGTAAACAAAATTCGACAGGCAATATTCATTATTCCCACAAACAATCCAAGTGAGGTCGCTCGACTCGCGCGAGAGACACGACTCCGCGCTCGCTCACATGGAAGCAGTCTATGGACATACACCACAACATAAACTTTCAAAACGTGCACAAAATCATAATAACAGGCGCTGCGAGCTGGTATTTTGACAATATACCGAGACGCTTGAACTAACGTTCACATACAAGCTCATAAGTGAATGCAATAACTTCCACTCTCAAACATTCCAGTTCAATCTGCTTACACAGGCAGGGACTGGGAATTACCTCACAAAAGAATCCAGTGAATAAGTATTTAACGAACTCAACAGCAATTAACAAACGAGTGTGGATGAGCACATCAGCTTACATTTTGACTTATTCCAATCACGCCGTGCTCAAAGTGTCAATTGTTAAGTCGCCTCTCGTGACGAGCCTCAGCCCCGCATTCAGCCTCGCAGGCACCCGCGGTGACGTCACCGAGGACTGGAAGCGCTCGTGAGGCTGAGCGCAGATCTGCAGGCACACTATATGATGATGCGGTCTGGCACCTTAAGGAGTCGCTCGCGCTTCAGAAGACACACCAGCACTATGAACGTGAACGAGGAATGCACTCGACACATGCACACACACACATAGGGTCCACTATGCTGGAATCCTGCCAATGGATCCGATCAGAACCGCCAACAGCTGCTGATGAGAATGATCTTTTAATCAAACCCAGCGACTGTTTGACAGAGAGGACGCTTATGTTTACTCCGAACAATACACTGAAGCATCTGTGCTAAAATAATAAATCGTTTAAGAGAGTTTATTAGTGAAACAAAGTGTATACATTAAAACGGCAATAATGGAAAATAATGTAAACTTTAGGTAGGTTTTTTTTTCTATGTCACAGCAGCTTACACCAGTACCATTCGCTTTACCTTCGCTATTTGAAGTAGTTACACAACACATTTGATCTGTTTACACTGGCCGACAAAAGAACACTGAAACTATCTGGCTGGACTCCAGCACCGAGGTTTGCCTATTAGACACATTACAAGTGCAGCGTTAAACAGCGCGGACCTCCGCTACTCACCAATAACGTGTCCGATCAGCATTAGTATATCACAATAGAGGAAAAGAAGAAGCGGTAATAATCCAAGTGATACGATGGCGCGTTTATCCGTATAGAGATCACGCTCTGTCCGTGTGGCTAGTGTGCGCTCGGCGTACTGAAGCAGCAGCTGAAGCTGTTCCTCTTGTCTGAAGCAGACGGCTGAGTGAGGAGCGCAGTGGAAAACTCCCTCCTGGCGTGTGACGCAGGCGGTGACACTGCCCACGCGCGGCGCGCTCGCATCCTGACAGACAATCACTATAGTAACATGATTGAGAAAGGACCGGAACACAAAAACCGCGGGTTATGGGAAATAGTAAATGTTTCATGACCCTGAAAAAAAATGTACTGTAACCATATTTCCTGTAAATACTGTAGCAATCATAGTACCTCAACCTCCACTGAAGTAATGAGTCATAAATCTTTTGCATCATTCAGTAGTAAAACTTGTAAAAACCATTGCCTAATGCATTCGTCAGATTGGTGCAGACGTGCTGTATTGACACGCAAACTCTCAGACATACTGAATAAGTAATCTGATTACATTTTATGCATTTATTAAAAAAGTTAGACTGGGGCTGAAGGCGAGTTCAAGGTGAATCACGGTGATTTCAGGTATGACTGAACATTACGTCCCCTCCTATCTAAAGCATCTCTGCAGGTTTACAGCTGTGGTCATACAGCAGTGTTGGGGAAAGTTACTTTTAAAAGTAATGCATTACAATATTGCGTTACTCCCTAAAAAAGTAACTAATTACGTTACTTAGTTACTTTTTATGGAAAGTAATGCGTTACGTTAATTTTGCGTTACTTTTTTTTAATATAAGCAGGGCTTGATTGTTTTTAATATAAAAAGTTCTATTTATAGCAAATGTAAAAGCCCTTTCACACCAAAAAGTGTAATGAATAAACCTCAGGCTGAAGGAAAAGTAAATTCACATCTGTACGGTAGAACGCAGGAGAAGAAACACTCTCCAGCAATAAAAAAACAAAGCACAATTTTTAGTTTATCTAAAGTAATTTTTGCTTATTAGTATGGTTGAACTGGATCATCAAAGGTCAGCAGCAAAGACATTGGTTAATAAAATGGGATTAGATACATTTGTGTTATTTAACATATTTAATTATTGCAGGTTTGCATCATATTCTGAGTTTTAATTCATTTTGATGAATACTAAATCTGTTTTTTGTGAGTGGGATGAATTAACGCACATTCACATTTAGTCTACAGTAGCATCATGTTCACACAGCGCACACAACTCCTCTGCACTTCTGCACTTGTCAGTCAATAAATGGGAAAAAAGTCACTGGCATTACGTTTTTCAACAAAGTAACTGGCATATTTTTCTTGTAAATTTAAAAAGTAATGCATTACTTTACTAGTTACTTGAAAAAAGTAATCTGATTACGTAACTCGCATTACTTGTAATGTGTTACCCCCAACACTGGTTCTACATGTAACTACGCACGCCGCGACCACAGATCCACTAATGCAGAATTTATCATAGAATGGTGTGCAGCACAGACGTTACACTGTGACTGTAAATGTCCCTGAGTTTTGTTACCGTTCTGTGCCCATCATTCGCTATTTCCAGCACTTAATCAAGCCACTCTTCTTTACTACATGATGATGTTTTATTTCACGTCATTGCGTTTGCGTTGGCTCTTGATTTGAGCTATTTCGTCCGCAACCACTGAAGTATTTGTTTTCTACAGCGACTCATTTGGCGCACATCGTTCTCTTTCTATGAAACCTGTTAACCGTATTCACCGGTTCTAACTCTATAGCAATATCAACTCTATAGCGGTTTACCCGAGCATTGCAATTCATTAGCTTTCGCAAATGGCTTTCCCAACTCATTTATGCGTGCGCAGCCACGCGAGGCGGAACATTGGTCCTCGGGGTCCCATAAAGAGCATTATCATTCTCCAGCCCAAAACAAATAGGCAGGTCTGATGGCATGCTGAGAATCACACATCTGCTGTTGTTGCAAATCAAACTGTTAGACTAAGCTGTGCTCAAATCACTACTCTTGAGCACTTTTATAGCTAATGTTGCTGTTTGCATGAGTACTTCTGTGTTCATGTGCTAATTGAGGTGTTTGACTTATAAAAAAAAAATTTTTTTTTTTTTAGATAGTCTCTTTCCGGATAAACTTGACGTCGCCTACATGCTTTTAGACACCGTTCAAGCATTTCTACTGTAGATAGTCTGCCTTTTGGTACTTTGTCACTTCTCTACTCAACTCCCGCCAGCAAAACCACTGATATCTGTTAGCGTTAAAGAGATTGGTTGACTCTTGCTGTGTCCCTGTGGTCTTCAGTTGAAAAACTTGTTAAAGAGAGAAACAGAAATGCAGTGTGCTTACAAAGTAAAGTTACACACAATTATATTAATAAAAGATGGTTCAGGACATGAAAGAACTCATCACAAATTCCTAAGGTGGAAAAAGTGCAAGGAATGAACACTGATACTCACAAATGTTTGTCTTCTCTTCCAAGAAAAGAAGCCTCGGGAGGGGGGGGATGATTTTGCCAGGGCCACTGGCTCAGGCCTGCATATATTACCCTATGTCTTTAAAAGTGTGCCAGAGACTTTACCGCAGAGGACGCCCCACATCGAGAACAATAATGGCCCTCAATGCTTACCATCTGCAGGGAGATAAAAGCCATTGCTGCACGTGTTCTTGGCAGCACCTCACATGAACTGACTCGGGCTCATATACCGCACTGAATACATTAGAAAACAAGTGCACACTGAAGTTTCACATTCAAGTTTTATAGGGAAAGTTCACCCAGAAATTACAATTCTGTAAATATATAGTCATTCTCATTTTATTCCAAACCTCACAGACTGAATTTTTTAAAAATATCCAGCCCCAAATGAAAACGAATAAAATATATTTTTACATTTTTTTTTTTTTTGATGAAAGTGGCCAGGATACTCTTTAAAAAATTCACCTTTTGCGTTTATAGTATAAAGAAAGTCAGATTTACATTTTTTTCTTACATTTTGTTGGGTGAACTATTCATTTTAGTTTGTTTAATATCTCAGGGGAAAAAATGCCTTTAGTAAAGATGAAGAATAAACACCCTCACAAGAGTTTGCAAATTAAAGGGAGAAACAGTGATAGGTCCTCAGGACAAAGCCTTCCAGTGTGTGTTGAGAAAGAGAGGGGTGCTTACAGGAGTCAGGGTGAAGTGCAGTTTTTTTGGGAACAGATTGATGGCTCCAGCTGTCCATAAGGAGTGAGACAAGACAAAGCTGGGCAGCTGGTCACCTGTGGCTGAGACAAATGCTGATACTGCACTTCTGGATCCGCTATTCAGGAGCCCAATTATTGCCTTACAGTCTTCCTACATTCTCACTGCTCCTGATTATAAAGTAGCAACAATTTTGGAGTATTATAGAATGATGCGCTGACAGCAGTTTTAAAAAAAATTAATTATACACAGAATTTTTAAGGTAACTATTGCAGAATGTCCAGAAAAATACAACCCTGACTGGCAATAGAGTGCATTATTGCCTGCCCACTTTTTCAGCTGCATTGGTTACGGAAGTTTTTTTTGTTCTCTGTCTCTCTCCATTAATTTCTCCCATAGTGATTATTAAAAAGTGTTTGTTAAAGCATTATAAGCCATGAACAAAACTAACCAGCAACGAGGTGAATCACAACATTACAAACTTTTATTTGAAGCAAAAAAGAATTTGAAAATCAAACAAAAGGGAAAGGTACGAGTCCATCATGGCTTTAGGGAGGGGAATGAATGAATACAATTCCAAGTAAATGAAATAATTGAATTCAAAATGATGGAGGAATATAAAACTATTCATTTAAAGTTGTTTATATCTATAGAAACCATACATTGTAGGTTTATTGCAAAATATGCATATATACACACAAATATTCAAGTATTTAGAGAGCATATGAGCCAGAATGTAGTTTTTTTCACCACACATTCCACTTTTAAACACAATTGAACAAATTGAAATAATCCAAACAAACGGTTCCAGCAAAAGCATTTACCATCTACTGACAATCTCAGAGCTCACAACAGGTGAGAAAAATCAATTTCACTATGGAGAAAATTAATTACGTTTTTACTTCTGGAACTGTTGCACACCAGTGGATGGGTCACTATATCAGTAGCACATACATTTGAGTTTAAAGAACGCAAAACACATAAAATAAGTGCAGTGCAGACTAACATGTACCCCTTTTGAATAATTAAAAATATAAATTGGAGATTAAAAAGACAGAGAAGCCAAAGCTGAGTTAGACAGAGGGGTTAATGTGCAGGAGGAGGAGAGCAGAGACACCCTTCCCCCAACTCACCGCCAACCGATTACTACACAGAGCTTCTGCTTCACTCAGAGACAGACGGACCCAGCCAGTGATATGACATCATCAGATGCCCATTAAAGGAGAGTTTACTTGTTTTCACCCAATCTCTCTCTATCTCTCTCTTGCGCGCTCTCTCTCTCTCTCTCTCTCTCTCTCTCTAAAGACAAGCTCAGAAACGTGAAGCCTATTCTCCCTCCGGAACTCTGTCACAGGGTGCAAAGACAAAGAACTGTTTGTTTGTTTTTGTTTTTGTTTTGTTTTTTCTTGAACATTATAACTTTCTTTATAACTCTGGTATGGAAAGAGTTAAATAATGGCGTTCTTATATTTGAAGAGAAATGTGAGCTTTGTTAAACTTTTTATATTTGTAAAGCTTTTAAATATTAAATATAGCATACTTCTTAAATATAGGTGTTTGCTGATAACAGTTCTTGTGCTGGTACTTTCTTGGTTGCATCTGCACTATGACTAGACACTCACTGTTTCCTATAGTTCCTTTCAGTTCCAACAAACACTCATTATACTGACCCTGCCCTCAATGTGTATGTGTGTTTTTCTCCTCCACAGACTCTCTGTGCATGACTTTGGCAGCTTAAGAGAGGGAAAAAAAGAGAAAGAGAAAAGACTCAACTGGTTTTGTTTACTTAGCAACATTGCAAGGCTGTAAACTAATGCCTTCATGAGACTGTCCCGGAGGGATTTTATTCAATATTGCTCACATTGATTACCAGTTTGTTATAAACTAAGTATATATCTGATTTGCTGATTAGAGCTCGAAAGATGTCAGGAGTTTATATTAAGAAACTATTTCTACAGTACACTACAAAAAATATGGAAGCTGGGATAAATTTCATGTTTAATTCACTGTTTTACTTGCCGCTTCTTTGAAATTATTTGTGAAATTTACAAGTGAATTTATTTGTGAATGAATCAAGGCTACTTGATGTAACAAGTTGTGCATCTACAGAGAACAAGTTAATTTTAATGATTAGGGATCAAATAACAGGTTAATTTCTCGTAGCTTAATGCTTTAAACAAACCTCTTTCACGCCACAGCCCCCGCCTCTGCACAGGAACACAGTAGAAAGTGAACGAAGGGTCATGAATTTAGAGCTGCAAAGGTTAATGATGAGTGACAAGTGGATTAAAATGGCCGTAGATCCCAGACAGGGGCTGACTCTGACCAAACCCCTACCAGCGTTAAAGATCTTTGTAGTTTCACGATGGAGTCTGATCTCCTCGCTGATCATTCATCAATGTTCAACATCTCAATAGAAACAACAGAACGGAGGCCTATACTCTCAGTGTGTGGTAAGATCTCTGTTATAGACCTATACAGGTTTGCAGGATGAAACCTTCATGATTTTTTATTCCTGACTTCACACTTTCTAATTAAGTTTTAAAAGTTATTTAAAACTGAAATAATATTTTACAATATTACTGTTTTCACTGCATATTTCATCAAACACAGTCTTGCTGAGTATGAGACTTCTTTCAGAAAAATCTTACTGACCTCAGACTTTTCAAGAGTGGTGTATGTAGAAGTTTTAATATTTATTTCAAAGTATAATTTGATCATGTTACAATTTGATTTATAGACTGTATTGATATATTGCATATTGACTGTATTAATATAATGTTGCTTATTTTCACAAAATTCCCAAAACACCTTGCTGAAGCTCCTGTGCAATGGGCATATCTTTTAGAGCAACACAGATAAGCCAGCAGAAGTCAATACAGTGCTGAGTCTATGTCAGGTCATGTCAGCAGGACTGCAGCACTTCCTTATTGAAGTGTTTACATGTAGCACACGTGCTTTCAGACTCGCTTTCCTTGAGCGCTGCTGCGGTTTCAATTCAAAGAAGTCAGTTGTCAGTTGAATAGCGAGTATTTACAAGGCTGATAACAGTACGACTGCCCCTCTGTGTGCATATTTGTGCATGAAAACTCCCAAAATAACAAGGGGAAAATGTTGATGAGAGATTGTTTTGCATGTACTCAGATTTCAGAAAAAACAGAAATATAGTGATGACTGTGCATTTTGAGGCTATTGTTTTTGATCTGTTAGATGAAACAGTCATGTATTTTTCTTATCTGTATACACTGTATGGAATCTGTTAAGTTTATGTAACTTTGCTTTCAAGTTCTATTTATTAGCTTTTCTTTTCCTCTTTCTCATAAGCAGGTCTTTGTGTTCCTCACAACACAGAAGGTTTTTTCCAAATAACTTTCCCAAGGCTAAATATCAGTTTCCACCTAAATAGGCGGAGATAACAGACAGTGACGGAAACCCCTTTAAGACGTCACACACTCTGCCTCTGAGAAAGGGAAACCAAAAACACTGCAAAGTTTCCCGTTAAAGCAGGGTACTTCCTTTTTGCTGAATTGACACGCTTGCGAAGTTTGCTTGCTCCCTTTAAATAGACTGAAATAACAAGCTATGCTTGAACGACCCATACTAGCTGGGAAACGCTGCCTCCAATCTATACATACACAGAAGTTGTTCAACAGGAATATTAGTTGGATTTTCTTTCTTGTTTACTAAGAGGTATATTTAGCACGACTGGTGTGACTAACACAAATTACATGTATCACACCCAGAAGAAAAATGAGCTAAGGCAGGTTTTTTTTTGTGATTTTATTACTACGTAACATTTTGATGAAGATTTCCTCTTACTATCTTTGCATCTCAATAGAATATTTTAGCAGATACTTTGAAGATCAGATTAAGCACTGTAGAGGACTGACAAGAATAAACAATCAAGCATGTGACTAAATTCTGTGAATAGAATTTAAATAGAAATCGATTAAATAAATAAATCTGATTCTGTTTCTCTTAATGATTCTGGAACCTTCATAGTTCCATGAACAATTTATTTTAGTACTTTTAAGCAAGAAATCCAATTCCATTGCCAAATTAATCTGATAATTTCAATAATAATTCACTTTAAACATATAATTGCAAAAGTCGTTTTAGATATGGCATACTTGCTATACAATAACTGAGGGCCTGAGGTCTGCTTTCAGGCCTAACTATTAAATAATAATATTTACCAAACAAAAAATGTAGAAACACATTTAATTCATTATTGAAATACTGACAGTGTTACAGAAAGGTGTAATGTGTATCTTTATCACAGTGTGTGTATTTGTCAGTAACTACACTTTGACTGTGTGTTTGATTTACTAAAAGAACCAGTTGATTCACTAAAACAAACTGGTTCATAACAATCATTTGTTCGGGAATCAGACAAGACCGGCTGTGCTGTATGTTTTTGATTCACTAGACCTATATGTTTATGATTTAGTAGAACTGGTTCATAAGAGTCATTTGTTTGGGAACTTTGAACAATAATGATCTGTCCCGGTATGTATTGATTCAGTAAGCAAACTCGGATCAATAGCCAGTCATTGTGCAGAATAAGGAACAACCACTGGTCACAAAATGATACTTATGAAAAGGAAAGAATAAACGAATACATATAATTTGGTTCACTCTAGAACTGTTTCATAAGAGGTCAGTACTTGGAATAAGACAACACTTTATTGCACGTATGCTTTGATTCAGATGATTTGGTTTATGAATCATCATCTGGGTATCAAACAAACACTGGATTGTGCCTGCATGTGTGATTGATTCACTAAAACATTCAGTTCATAAGCATTCAAATTGGAATCGGACAAAAAAGGTAAATGGCTGTGTTTCACTAACAAAGAATAGACTCATAAAAGTCATGCATGTAATCTACACTAAGTCACATTGTTTGTTTTTATGCGGAGTAAACAGTTACAGGTATCCGTTCGAAATCTGCAAACATTTGGCAGAAGAATGCGTGTAAATAACTGCGACACGACCACTCGCTTTAAAACAACCAAGGCATTTCGCCTATGAAGAAACGACCTTAAAAAATAATGAACCTAGAGATTGTGTGAAATATTCACTAGAGTCCCCAGTGTACATGTGGCCACCAAGTTTCTCTATTACTGGGGTTTAATTGATCAACGTACATAGCTTGACACACAAGGACACACAGCTCAGCGAAACTCTCTATACACCCTCCCCTACCATGCTGAGTTATAGGTGTGCTTAAAAACTCCATCTCCTTACTATTTGTGAGTATATACTTGGAGCGACCCATTCGGTTTATGCCAACACTAGTTTGTAGTGTGTTGGTGAAGAAAAATAGGACGAGAGGAAATCGGAGGGGTTGAAGCTTTGGCAGGACATCGGCACTATGTGTTACCAAGGCTACCACCCAAGTGTGGGCCCAACCGCAGGGAAGCCGCTGTGCAACAAAACAGCGTTCCCAAACAATTTTAACGTAGGAGCCAAAGGAACCATCAGAGAGAAGCACACCAATACATAACGATAATGAAAATGTGCCCCTTAAGGGGAGAAAGGACAAATGGGTTAACTAAATGGATCCACAGTCGTTTAAAGTTAACAAAAGGCTGACTCGGGAGGCATTTGAATGCCCACCCCCTTCTCCGTGTCCCGCTCTCATTCATATTGCACGGTTAAGGATGTGCTTTATTTCGGGGGGACTGATTTCAAAATAAGGGATACCCCCGACAGTTTTCAACTCTACAGTGAGATTAAACATATCCAGAGGGAAGATCCCATAAAAATGTAAGCGCCAAAAGTACACAAGTGAAGAAACTTAAACAGCCAAAGCTCACACAAAAATGCTCACAACACACTCAGACCAGCTTTGCCCTCAGAGCCTGAGAAAGGAACCGAGTCGTCCTGTTTGCTGAGGGCTAGTGTCCATACATCCGCTTCCACAAAGGCCCCATTGAAAGTGCACCCAGATTAAAGTGTGTTTGAAAACCCTGTTTAACAGCACAGAAAAGAAGGCACAACCCTGACTGAGAGCAGAACCAGCAGGCCTCACACTGCCTGCTTTACTGCCCGCCTCAACACACATACTGGCTGTGGTGCTGACACTTACTTTTTCTGTCTCCCTCTCCCTTCCTGGAGAACAATATGAAGGGAGGTGCAGGAGAGGAAGTAGCCAGGCTGGGTGGTGAGCGGGAGGGAGGAGCGGGCCCCTCTCTTTCCCATGTGAAGGACAAGTCTGTTGAAGCGTCAGTCCGGGGCCGTGATTGTGTTCGGCGCCTGGCTGCGTCTCACAGAAGACCCCCATTAATCACTGGAGCAGGTCTCTCGCTCTTTCTCTTTCTCTGCCCTTATGCAATGCACCACCTACATCCAGGACCCCACACACAGAAGAGGCATGTGCGCACACATTTAGCACTTCTAAAATGCACACATGCAGAATACATTGCACCTTCCACAAATAGGCTACAAAATAAGGCTCCAAAGTCTTAAAAAAGTGACTTTTTTTCTATTTCAACAAACGGTCATGTTCTTCAAAGGAAAGGACACAAAAAATTAAAATTCTGTCATCATTTATTTTTTCATGTATTCTGCATGTCTGCATTTTAGAAGTGTTTAGCCATATACAATACAAGCCAATGTTGTTGGTTGCCATTGCAAAATACAATTAAACAAGATTACTGATTTATTATTTTATTTATAAGAGTACAAACAATTAATTATTTTAAATAACTTTATTAATCAATTTAAAACTATTTTATATACCACCCAATAGAATTAATTTTATTATAATTAATTAAATTAAATAGACATTTTTAAACTGGTTCCAAAATACTAACATCACTAAATATTGAGTAAGGTTAATCATTCAATTGAATTATTAATTCTACAAATAGTTTTGAATGTATGACAAATACATGAATGAATGTCAGCTCCAACATATATGTCAACATAGTAATTTTAAATTGTTAACAAGCTGCAGTCCGTGACTTTTTTTGGTTAAAAATGATCCGAGATCAATATTTGAGCAAGTACACAACCTATCGCCATAAGTACATAAGAAACTATCGCCTTAATTTAGCCCGATTCACAATGGTCAGCTTATAATAATATTTTCTAATTTGAGAGGTACGGGTAGGCTTTCGCGGGAAATTCGAGCATGCCGCTACGTCATTACGTCACTTCTGTAAACATAAAAAAGTTGTCCCGGCTACTAGGCTATCTATCGCATGTGAGGATCCTGCAGGTGGCGGATTGTTTATAGACTTTTCTCACAGCAGCTGGAATAATTAAATTTATAATTTTGATGGTGGATTGTAATCCATAAAGGATTATGTTTTTATGAAACACATGTGAATGAAATTAATTTATATTCCAGTTTTAAATGTGCTTCTGTTTACAGATAGCCTGGGATTACACAAGATGTGTATTTTAAAGACAACCAGTTCGAAAGGATCATAATTTTCTTTTTGGTTTAAAATAATTTCTTAATATGAAATTAGAATGGTATGACAATTAGAGATTAGACTGAACAGAAATTGAAATCTACACGCTAATACACACTATACTCATAGTCATCAATGCTGATGTTGTTAACATTAATAGTTTGAGAATAAAGTATAACAATAATAATTATTTGCACGGTTTGATGTGATATGAGTTTATTTAGATTAAATCACCATTGGTAACGCGATTTGTAATTTTTTTTCTCAGTTGGTCAGAACAAAACGTGGCAGACTTGTTACTTACTTGTTCAGATGACAATATCAGATGAAAATGCTTATTTGAGTCATATATATTCCAAGACGTAGGCTAGAATT
>JADLZN010011801.1:0-7500 GCA_018155175.1 Sinocyclocheilus anophthalmus
TGCGTGTGTGCGTGCGGTGTGTGTGTGTGTGTGTGTGTTTTACCCCGGCAGCTCTTGGCATCGTCCTGCATCACGTATCCTCGCGGGCAGGAGCACAGATATCCGCCATCCGTGTTCTTACAGATGAAGTTACAGGGTTTAGGAGCCTGCAGGAAAACACTCGTCCACTCTTACACACACACACACCCAACACACAAGACCAGGTTTAGCCAAATCTGCTCACTAATATAGTGACTTCTAAAGACATTTAATGTGTCCTTACTATTTAAAATGCTCATAAACCTGCAAATCACAATTGCATTAAAATCTAGTATTTGGACAGGTTTCTCTGATGGTTATGTCTAGGGGTCAGGGGTCAGAGGTCAGGTTAGGGCACAGAAAATATCATTAACCTGACAGAAAACAATGAAAGTCTATGAGTTGACCTCACTTTATACAGTGAAACAAACATGTATTTGTGCGAGTTATTGTTATAGTTATCATTATAGTTATTGTTATCGCTATATTTGTTGTTACAGTTATCGCTATAGTCATCGTTATAATTCTTGTTATAGTCATGGTTATAGTTATCAGTTATCGTTATATTTTTCTCTGTAGTTATCGGTATACTTGTTGTAGTCACTGTTATCATTATAGTTATCGCAATATATATTTTCATAATTCTAATAGTTATTGTTAAAGTTATCGTTATACTTATTGTTATTACTATAGTTATCGTTTATAGTCATGTTTGCAGTTATTAGCTATTGCTGTAGTTATCACTATGTTTATTGTTATAGTTATCGTTGTAGCTATCATAGTTATTGTATAGTTGTTCCTGTGTTACATTACACTACAGATGTCGTTATAGTCATGTTATAGTTATTAGTTCACTCGATTATCTTAAGTATTGAGTTAAGGGAACGCTCTATGTATTGTATATCCGAGTTATTGTTATAGTTATAGCTACACTTTATAGTTATTCCTTGATGTATGGTTCTAGGTTAGTTATGCTGTAGTTATGGTTAAATGATTTGCCGTAGTTTTGTAGATTGTTTTAGTCAACATCATTGTAGGTATTGCTATATTATTGTATTAGTTGAGTTACCCCCATATCTCACACGAGTCAGAGAAGATCTCAGAAACATGTCTGGAAAACTGTGTACTAATACCAGTCAAAAAACACGTTGTGTGCGAGTGTGAGACTCATTGTTTTTGCATTATTGACACACTATTTTCCTAATTAATGCTGTACAGTTGCTTTGACCCAATGTGTATTGTTAAAAGCGCTATATTAATAAAGGTGACTTGACTCACCCACGCACTGCGTGCCGCTGATGTCAGTGGTGTATCCGGGTTTACAGACGCAGCTGAAGGAGCCCAGTGTGTTCAGACACTGGCCGTTCTTGCACAGATTCCCCATCACCTTACACTCGTCGATATCTGCAGAGCACACACAGATCATCCACAGATCCACACGCAAACACACACTCAGCAGCACAAACACGCGAGCCGTCGGTGTTACCCTCGCCGTCGGTGGTGTATCCGGGGCCCAGCGGGCACATCTTCTTGTACTGCGTGGTCCCGGGCAGCGGGCAGAGCTCACAGTTGGGCCCCCAGCCGCGGCCCCCGTCACAACAGCACTCGGACTTCCTAACGCTGACACGACTGCTGGAACTCATCTGACACATGGTCTGCAGAACCTCCAGGAAGCAGAAGCCCTGACGGTTATCTGACACACACACAGAGCGTCTGTTATCAGCCCAGTGTACAATGGGTTTGTGATGCTGGTGCTTTACAGGTTAACTACTTAACTGCAGACATTCTTGCTAATACAGAGTTCTGGCATGAACTCTAGATGGCGCAGTCCGATAGGTCTAACTCAATCTGACCTAATGACATCATTATCACATGGCACAGCTGATTGGTTCTCTCCTGTATCGGTAGCCAATGAGCTCGCAGTTCAACATTTAAATATATGACTGGTGCTTGCCGTAGCAGCTTTTTCAGCTTGCTTCAGAAACCCTCCACCTTCCCCAGCTCCACCTGTATAGAACTGCTACAGGGTGATTCATGTATGCTACATATGGGAGTTTTTATATGTTATATGTGCAGCAGCAGTATTCTTACATGCTCACAGCAGCATGTTGTGGAGTATTGGCAGCAGCAAGTCTAAAAAAAAACTTTTACTTCACTACATTCCAAAGCATAATGTCGTACTTTTTACTGCACTACATTTCATAAATAAATGTTGTTGTTTTTTTACCTTTAATACTTTTTAATACATTTAAAAATGTTGTACTTTCTTGTACTCAAGTAAAACTTTAAATTACTTTTACTTGAGTAAAATTAAGAAAGTACTAGATTTCTAATACAATTAAGTTTAAATGATATTTAATATGAAACGTAGTGCAGTAAAAAAAGTACAATATTATGCTTTGGAATGTTGTGAAGTTAAGGTTTTCTAAAGAAAAACACTGTTAAAGTACAGACACCTGAAAAGTACTTTCACAGCAGAGTAAAAATACTTCACTACTGTCCGCCTCTGAATAAAGTATTATACCCAGTGATATATTATACCCAAAAATTCTTCATACCAGTAAAATTTGGGACCAAAAATTATTTCTAAAGACACTTTGACCAGCTTTTAAACAGCTTAATCGTAATATTGTTTTATTTATAATAAGGTAAATTACCGATGTCCATGTAAGCGTAACTCTTACCGATGCACTCGGTCCTGCTGGGACTGGGACTGAAGCCCTGATCGCAGACGCAGCGGTAACTGCCCACCGTGTTCTCGCAGCGGCCGTTCTCACAGATGCCCGGTTTGGCCGTGCATTCGTTCAGATCTGTGCGCAAAGTACAAGTTTATTTCTAAAGCACTGAATAAAACAACAACGTTGACCATAGTGCTGTACAAACAATAGAGCAATTAGAAGAGGAAAACATTTTTAAATTAAGAAATATAAAAAGAGAAACCTTAAAGGAGTAGTTCACTTCCAGAACACAAATTGACAGATAATGTACTCACCCCCTTGTCGTCCAAGATGTTCATGTCTTTCTTTCTACAGACGAAAAGAAATTAAGGTTTTTGAGGAAAAACATTCCAGGATTTCTCTCCATATAATGGACTTCTATGGTGCCCCTGAGTTTGAACTTCCAAAATGCAGTTTAAATGCAGCTTCAAAGAGCTCTAAACGATCCCAGCCGAGGAAGAAGGGTTTTATCTAGCGAAAATACGCCTCGGTTATTTAAAAAAAAAAAATTTACAGGTTATATACTTTTCAACCTCAAACTCTCGTCTTGTCTAGCTCTGCGTTAACTCTGTGCATTCCGGTTCATGACAGTTAGGGTATGTCTAAAAACTCCCGTCTCATTTTCTCCTCCAACTTCAAAATCGTCCTACATCGCGTTTTACTGTAAAGGGGTTTGACTTTCGTGCCTGTCACTTTGAACACTGGTCGGTACTTCGGCAGCCGGGTAGGACGATTGAAAGTTGGAGGAGGAAAACGAGATGCGGAGTTTTTAGGACCTTCCTAATGTGGAACCGGATGCACAGAGTTCTGCAGAGCAAGACAAGACATGTTCGCTAGATTAGACCTTCGTACTCGGCTGGATCGTTAGAGCTCTTGGAAGCTGAATTTAAACTGTATTTGGAAGTTCAAACTCAGGGGCCATAGAAGGGCCATTATATGGAGGAGAAATCATGAATGAAATGTTTTCATCAACAAACTAAATATTTACGAAACAGTAAAGAAAGAAAGCGACATCATCAAAGGAACATCGCTGTTTTTTTTTTATTTTTATGCCGGATGGAAGTTTCGGAGGCAGTGTATAAACGTGATTTTCAATGTGAGGTTGTATTTATTTTTTAAAGTGCAAAAATCTTTGATGAAACACTATCATAAAGATGTGCTTTTAAACTGACTGAGCGTCGGTACGTTCCTAATATATTACATATAACAAGAAGTTTCTGTGATTGAGATCGTAAAGGTCTCGTTGGCTTTTGTTCCTGGATTAGATCTGCGATATATGATGGGGCTATACCATGTAGAGATTTAAATACAAATAATAAGATTTGAAAATTAATCCAAAAAAGAAACAGGCCGGTATCAAATTTTCATGTCGCGATTAATTGCTCATGCTTTCATCACGGTATACGGTATTATCACGGTATTGAAATTTAGTCTTAAAATTTAAAAAAGTGCTGTCATAATACAGTATAACAGTATTTCTTATAACAAAAATAACTGAACATTTAAATATAATAAAGCAAAGATTGCATTAGTTAACCTTAGTTAATGCATATCATACCAGAGCATTGATACAGGTGAACAGAGTTAAATACTTAGTTCATGTTAGCTCATTAAATAACACAGTTGCAACTTTTGATTTTAACGTGTTATTAAATATTGGAATTACCTGAGATTAATGAACGTTTAGAAGAATTTTTCATTGGCAGTTTATGTTAACTAATGCAGCCCTAATGTGAAGTGTGACCGAAGAATAGAAAAATCTAAACACTTTCAAACATATCTAGGGCATGTTGTAGTCCAGATTAAAATGTTAAAATGTTTTGAAGTAAATAGCCTTAAGTTTTTGGCACCGAAATAGCATATACACAAATCTGAACGGCTATTTAAATAATTCAGAAACACAAAGGAGCTCAGCTATTTTGGTTTCCGGCATAGATTTGTATAGATGCCCTATTCGACCGTTCCAGATACGTTGACGTCATTCACCATAATAATCAATGAATATTCAAAGATATACATGCGTATAACTTACTGATGTAGACGCACACAGTCAGCTTTCACTCAAGGTTTGCAGAGCGCTCCAAAAATGGCGGATGGCTTACTTATCGCGACCCATAGAAACTAATGAGGCATCTACGTATATTTACACCACCGCTCAAAAGTGTTGTGGGTATCAGGCAGACTGGTACTTATGGTTTTGAAAGACATCTTTTTTGCTCATCAAAGCTGCATTTATTTGATCAAAAATACAGAAAAAAACAGTAATCTTGCTAAATGTTATTACGATAAAAAATAAGGGTTTCTATTTTAATATAATTTAAAATACAATTTATTTCTGTGAAGCAAAGCTGAATTTCCATCATCATTACTCCAGTATAAAGCGTCACATGATCTTCAGAAATCAATCATAGATGATGCTCTATCAGTTGTGCTGCACAATATTGTTTTGGAAACTGCGATATTTTTTCAGGATTCTTTGATGAACAAAAAGTTAAAAAGAACAGCATTATTCAAAATATAAATCTTTTCTAACAATATAAATCCTTGCTGTCACTTCTTATCAATTTAACACATCCTTGCTGAATAAAAGCTTTAATTTCTTTCAATAAACAAAGAAAGAATAAAAATGTACTGACCACAAACTTTTGAATGGTATTGTATATTGTTACAAAATATTTAAATTTTAAATAAATGCTGTTCTTTTGAACTTTTTATTCATCAAAGAATCCTGAAAAAAGTATCACAGTTTCCAAAACAATATGAAGCAGCACAACTGATAATAAAGCAGCATATTATACTGATTTCTGAAGATCATGTGACACTGAAGACTGGAGGAATGATGCTGGAAATACAGCTGCGCATCACAGGAATAAATTATATTTTAATGTATATTAAAATAGAAAAACATGATTTTACATCATGAATAATATATTTCAACATTTTTTCCCTGTATTTTTGATCAAATAAATGCAGCCTTGATGAGCAGAAGAAACTCCTGTAAAAATAATAAATAATCGTTCTGATCCCAAACTTTTGAACAGTAGTGTACAACTATGGTTTCGGCGTAAACGGCTGCATTTCTGCTGTTTAGCGCCATCTGCTGTCAGAGAGTGAATGTACTTGTTTGCATCAGATGAGATTTGACGCAGTACACAGCGGTGTTGTGCATTGTGGCCAGTCGATGGGAAAAGTATTCGACACATGTCTAGTCAGGAGTCTGCATCAGTAAGCATCGGGATATGAGCGCTCACCCACGCAGCTGTCTCCGTTGGGCTTTCTGGTGTATCCCGGCGAGCAGATGCACATGTACGTGCCGATCAGATTCTTACAGGTCATTCCTCTGGACGCACAGTCATCCAGACCCTCCTCGCACTCGTTCTGATCTGATGAGCACAAGAGGAGCGTTCAAACGTGATGATGTGTGTTTGTGACGCTGAAAGACTCGTCTTTACCTTTGCACATCCGGCGGTCTTCTCTCAGCACGTATCCCGCTGGACATTTGCATTCGTACGAGCCCACCGTGTTGACACAGCGGAACGCACACAGCAGGGGATTCTGGGAACACTCGTTGATATCTAAAAACACAGCACACGTTTTCATCAGACGTGTTCACAGCAGAGCCGTGGAAAATGATCAAAAACTTCCTTATCGTTCTGGTTATATTGTATTAATATACATATACTGTACGCTATGGAGCGTTATGTTTTTGAAAAAGTTTTACAAATAAAGTACTTAAAAACTTTTTTTTTTTACAAATTATTTTAAATCAGTGCTATTGGTCATCGTTATGTTGTTAATATATTGATGATTATTTAATTTTATATTCAAAATAATTTTCACCCAGTAATTGCTAGTAAATTTCACAAATAATTACAAAGAAATGGCAAATACCTATGGAAGCCTGTTTCCACCACAGAATAAAATAATAAAAAAGGTAACTGCGACTTTCTTTCAATCTTGAGTTTATATCTCACAATTCAGGTTGTTTCTCCAGTGGAGAAAAAGTCAGAATTGCGAGATATAAACACAGAATTCTGAATTTTTCTCAGAATAAGCTTAAACCTTAAACGCAATTCTGAGTTCATATCTTTCCATTTTTAATTATTACTTTTTTCAAAAAGTCAGAATTGTAAGATATAAATTCAGAATTGTGAGAGAAATGTCAGAACGTTTTATTAATATTTTATATTGATGGTGAAAACACAGTAACACATTAATTAAAACGTGAAAGATTTTTGAAGTAGAAATAATAGTATTCCTGTAAACTGCACTCCAATAATATTTTTTTACATTTTCAATTTGTTTGTTCTAGTTTAGCAACATGCCAGCTACCACGGCTATATTCATGGTGAGAAAAAAAGTAAATAAATCATTAGATTTATATTGTTAATCAGCTGCTGCTAGTACTCACAGTCATACTCATGATGAAGACACAAATATACAGCGGATCAGAACTGAACCAAACTGGGCTTCAGATCGAATGAACAAAGTGAGTGTGAGAGAGTGGCCTACAGGAACATCAGCAGATCTGGAGAATAACTACAGCAGCAGCTCATCACTGACCTTCACAGGTCATCATGGGTCCGGGCTCGAACCCCTCGTCGCAGCTGCACTCAAACGCTCCCTCCACGTTTGTGCAGGAGCCGTTCCCACACGGGTTCCCCAGCTCACACTCGTTCGTGTCTGATGACGGAGAGCGCATACACACACACACACAGACACACATGTGAGCTCATGTTCAACACACTCCCCATCAGCCTGATCA
>JADLZN010011801.1:10000-22500 GCA_018155175.1 Sinocyclocheilus anophthalmus
CAGAAAGCAGTTTTATTTATTTTGCAAAAGCTCGACAGTTTTTAATGATGTTTTGCTTCTATCTGTATAACCAACCAGTGTTTATATCACCATATCGTGCCGACAGACACAACATATTTGCCATTGCAGCCTGTTCATTATTAAAATAAAATACAGTTAAAGAAACATATAAAAAGTTGCACTGCTCTGTTGTGTTCACATAGCCGATGTGAAGGAGTGAAGTACAAAGTCTAGGCTATAACATAATAATATTTTAGCATCCAGATACGTCGAATATGGAAACATTTGGATTCGGACCGAAATAAATTTGCTTTTGTTTTATAGCCTTAACTTTAGAGGAATTGTTGTGGAGAGAAGGAAACTAATAACTGTGTTTAGATATGTATACGTATATATATATATCTATGGTGTCTGTTATTTCTGAATGTAATAATAAAATGCGACGTGAGCCTACGCGACTTGTTTTTTTTTTTTATGTCTTTTATGTCTATTAAAATACTTTAATGTCTTTAAAGCGTTAACAGATTTTTCTTTCTTTTGTTTAGTAGCCTAATCTAGAAAATCTTCAAAAGATGCTGTGTAGCTGTGACTCAGCGCAGCGGGTTAAGATAACAGATCTCTTCCTGTTGTTTTTCTTTTTTGAGTAAAGAAAATGCTGTACTTTATTATTATTATAGGCAAAGAAAAGGTTTAAAAATAACGTTATTAACCTGTATGTTTTCTACTCAAACTGGTTTCACAGAGAAATGCAGGAACAGAAACTTTCAAATACCGATTCGATCGGAGTGAAACGACTGAATTAACTTTTTCGTTTTCAAGCCCTGGTTATGAAGCGGAGAGTTCCGGTGCTTGGCTCTGATTGGCTGAGCCGCGTTCGAAGCTGTTGTGAATGACGCTACAAAGTAACACACACCTTTATTTATGTTTGTGTGTTGCTCGGCAACCACTTTGTAGCAACCACAACTGTTTCTGAGGAGCTACATTGTTTGGTGGAAGAATACTGTTTCTATTAATATCATTACACTTTATTTGCTCCGTTTTATTTTGTGAAACCTTACTACGTATATGGAATAACCGTTTTATAAAAGCAATAAGCCCCGTGAAGCCGTGGTTTACAGTGAATTTATAACCGCTTTGCTTCGTGCCTAACAACGCCCCTTAGCTGTTATAAATTCACTGCTTCTTGGGGCTTATTGCTTTATTTGAACACACTCGCTGTGAGCACTAGCACTAGTGACCATCGTCCCGAGCCTCACTGACCTTCACACCTGTCGTTCTGCAGGAAGTATCCAGGAGGACAGATGCACCTGTAGGAGCCGTCCAGATTCTGGCACGTTCCCGGGCCGCAGGTGCCGGGGCTGATCAAACACTCGTTGATGTCTGAGCAGAAGAGACGTGATAATAAATACACAAACACGCATGCATTGGAGGTCCAGCAGAGCAGCTTCAGGACTCACCCACGCACATCCAGCCATCAGGAGAGAGTTTATACCCGTCTAGACACACGCACACAAACGAGCCCACCGTGTTGATGCAGTTTCCGTTCCGACACAAGCCCCGGAGTGACGTGCACTCGTCTGTGTCTGAACGACGCAAACAAATCACAGCCGTTAAAGGATAAGTTCACTTCCAGAATAAAAAAATTCATGATAATCTACTCACCCCCATGTCATCCAAGATGTTCATGTCTTTGTTTCTTCGGTCGCAAAGAAATTACGTTTTTTGAGGAAAACATTCCAGGACTTTTCTCCATATAGTGCACTTCAATGGTGGCCAACGATTTGAACGTCAAAATGCAGTTTCAAAGAGCTCTACACGATCCCAGCCGAGGAATAAGGGTCTCATCTAGCAAAACAATCGCTCATTTTCTGAAAAAAAATTATATTTATACACTTTTTAACCGCAAATGCTCAGCTAGCGTTAGCTCTGCAACGCGCATGCGCGACGTAGGCGGAAGCACCGACCCAGTGTTTACAAAGCCAACATGCAAAAAAAAGTCAATGCCCTTTACAAAAAAAGGTAAAACAATGATGTTGAAGGATTTTAAAGTTGGAGGAGAAAATGAGATGGAGTTTTTAACCGAAGCACAAAGACGATGAACTAACCGCACGTGACCTTTCTAACAGGATTATGTAATGTGCGACAACGCGCATAGCAGAGCTAGAGCAAGCCGAGCATTTGTGGTTGAGAGAAAGAAAGAAATATTAATTTAAAAAGAAATGACTGATCGTTTCGCTAGATAAGACCCTTATTCCTCGGCTGGGATCGTTTAGAGTCATTTGAAGCTGTATTTTGGACTTTCAAATCGTTGACCACCATGGAAGTCCACTATATGGAGAAATGTTTTTGAATGTTTTCCTCAAACTTAATTTCTTTGTTACTGAAGAAAGAAAGACATGAACATCTTGGATGACATGGAGGTGAGTGAACTTATCCACAAACACATGTCTGTCTGCTGTGGAATTAATAAATATTCTACACTTATTTATACATTTTATATAACAGCTACATGCTTCAAGTCAACAGGAAAGCAATAATGATGGTTAAAAAACAGTATCATCATTAAAACACCACTTGTTAACACTTGTGTGTGTGTACCGATGCAGTCGTTGTTGTGTGACAGCTGGAATCCTGGGTAACACAGGCAGTTGTAGGAGCCCACAGTGTTCTTGCAGGTTCCATTTCCACACGGCTGACGCTCGCACTCGTCCACATCTGAACACAGACCACAGACAGTCGGTTAGTTATGAACACAGACCACAGACGGTCGGTTAGTTATGAACACAGACCACAGGCGGTCGGTTAGTTATGAACACAGACCACAGGCGGTCGGTTAGTTATGAACACAGACCACAGACGGCCGGTTAGTTATGAACACAGACCACAGACGGCCGGTTAGTTATGAACACAGACCACAGACGGCCGGTTAGTTATGAACACAGACCACAGACGGCCGGTTAGTTATGAACACAGACCACAGACGGCCGGTTAGTTATGAACACAGACCACAGACGGCCGGTTAGTTATGAACACAGACCACAGACGGCCGGTTAGTTATGAACACAGACCACAGACGGCCGGTTAGTTATGAACACAGACCACAGACGGCCGGTTAGTTATGAACACAGACCACAGACGGCCGGTTAGTTATGAACACAGACCACAGACGGCCGGTTAGTTATGAACACAGACCACAGACGGCCGGTTAGTTATGAACACAGACCACAGACGGCCGGTTAGTTATGAACACAGACCACAGACGGCCGGTTAGTTATGAACACAGACCACAGACGGTCGGTTAGTTATGAACACAGACCACAGGCGGTCGGTTAGTTATGAACACAGACCACAGGCGGTCGGTTAGTTATGAACACAGACCACAGACGGTCGGTTAGTTATGAACACAGACCACAGACGGCCGGTTAGTTATGAACACAGACCACAGACGGCCGGTTAGTTATGAACACAGACCACAGACGGTCGGTTAGTTATGAACACAGACCACAGGCGGTCGGTTATTTATGAACACAGACCACAGACGGTCGGTTAGTTATGAACACAGACCACAGGCGGTCGGTTATTTATGAACACAGACCACAGACGGTCGGTTAGTTATGAACACAGACCACAGACGGCCGGTTAGTTATGAACACAGACCACAGACGGCCGGTTAGTTATGAACACAGACCACAGACGGCCGGTTAGTTATGAACACAGACCACAGACGGCCGGTTAGTTATGAACACAGACCACAGACGGCCGGTTAGTTATGAACACAGACCACAGACGGCCGGTTAGTTATGAACACAGACCACAGACGGCCGGTTAGTTATGAACACAGACCACAGACGGCCGGTTAGTTATGAACACAGACCACAGACGGCCGGTTAGTTATGAACACAGACCACAGACGGCCGGTTAGTTATGAACACAGACCACAGGCGGTCGGTTAGTTATGAACACAGACCACAGACGGCCGGTTAGTTATGAACACAGACCACAGACGGTCGGTTAGTTATGAACACAGACCACAGACGGCCGGTTAGTTATGAACACAGACCACAGACGGCCGGTTAGTTATGAACACAGACCACAGACGGCCGGTTAGTTATGAACACAGACCACAGACGGTCGGTTAGTTATGAACACAGACCACAGACGGTCGGTTAGTTATGAACACAGACCACAGACGGTCGGTTAGTTATGAACACAGACCACAGGCGGTCGGTTAGTTATGAACACAGACCACAGACGGTCGGTTAGTTATGAACACAGACCACAGACGGCCGGTTAGTTATGAACACAGACCACAGGCGGTCGGTTAGTTATGAACACAGACCACAGACGGTCAGTTAGTTATGAACACGGATGGTCAGTTAGTTAGTAATTAACACAGACGGACAGTTATTTATGAACATAAACCATCAGTTAGTTATGAACATAGACCACAGACGATTAGTTGGTTATGAACACGTGTAGTTGGTTAATCATGAACACAGACAGTTAGTTAGTTAGTTATGAACAGACCCCAGAAGGTTAGTTAGTTATCTACATGAGGATGTACCACATATGAGCAGACAGACAGACAGACAGATGGGTGTGTGAGGCTGATCTCTCACCGATACACAGGTCTGGCGTGGATTTGAAGCCGTTGGGGCAGATGCAGCGGTAACTACCCACCATGTCAATACACTGACCAGGACTGCAGATGTTTGGATTCTCAGCACACTCATTACGATCTGAGAGGAAGAGTCAAACATCATCATCATCATCATCATCATCATCATCACACACACTATGAGCAATATGAGATATTTCCATTACACACACACTCACCGACACACTGCTGGGTGGGAGTTTGCCGGTATCCAGGTCTACACTCGCAGCGGAAACTTCCAGGAACGTTCAGACAGACGGCGTTCTGCTGACACACCGGCCCGTTCTGACACTCGTCAATATCTGCACACACATCATTCACAGAGCGCTGAGAGTGAATCATCTTATTTCATTCGCACAGATTGTCACAGATCCTGTAACATTTTTTGTTTGTTATTGCAGATTTTACTCTCCAGAGGGGCGTAACATGGACTCTTATTTGATAAAATACAGTCGTATCAAAGCGTTTCGGGGATATGTTTCACTATATTATAGTGTTTGTTTATTATTTATTGAAATAAAACCATGAAATGTCATGATTTAAGGTTTTAAATTCCTAACAGACATTTTATTTTCATAACAGGCTGACAGAGATATATGCAAACATATGATAATCTAAAATAAACAGGTATAATATTTAGAGCTCTTACCCTCACAGATCAGCAGCTTGTCATTATAGACAAAACCCATCGGACATTCACAGCGGAAACTGCCGATCATGTTGATACACACGCCGTTCTCACACACACCGGGAATCTCACGGCACTCGTCGATGTCTGCGGTTCACACACACACACACACACACACACTGCAGAGTGAGGGCCCTTATGGATGTGAAGTCTCGCAGACACAGAACTGTGGTGAATGTTTCTTTTGTTGACCGATGCGACGCGCGCGCGTTACCAATGACTTGGCCGGGTGTAAACGCTAACCTATGGGGGTAAAATGAGGGGAACCACTATGCAGGCCAGCATCTCACTTCCCCACACACGTGTGGTGCGAACTCATCTGCAGCAGAGAACAGCGTTACTGTCATGACTGTGTCTTTGTCTGATTTTTTTAAATCGATTTAAGGCTTTTAAAGACCTTTTTTAACGATTAATCGTGATTAAAATAAAAATAAAAGTTTTTGTTTTCATAATATATGTGTGTGTACTGTGTACTGTATGTCTATTATGTATATATAAATACACACACATGCATGTATATATTTAAGAAAAATAAATACTGCTTATACTGATCAAATATATTTTTTATTAATATAAATTATATGACGTAAATATATACATGTAAAATATTTTCAACATATGCCGGTATGGTGTATTTATAAGATTACATTAATAAAAATAACAGTACAACATTTATATGTGAATGCGGGATTAATCGTTGACAGCACTTATTAAAATATATATTTAAAAATTAATATATCGTGATACACACACACACACACCATAATATATATAATATATACACCCAAAACACACACACATACATACAGTGGGGGGGAAAAGTATTTAGTCAGCCACCATAATTGTGCAAGTTCTCCCACTTAAAAAGAGGAGAGAGGCCTATAATTTTCATCATAGGTATACCTCAACTATCAGAGACAAAATGAGGAAAAAAAATCCAGAACATCACATTGTAGGATTTTTAAAGAATTATTTGCAAATTATGGTGGAAAATAAGTATTTGGCAATAACAAAATTTCATCTCAATACTATGTTATATACCCTTTGCTGGCAATGACAGAGATCAAACGTTTCCTGTAAGTCTTCACAAGGTTTTCACAAAATGTTGCTGGTATTTTGGCCCATTCCTACATGCAGATCTCCTCTAGAGCAGTAAATGTTTTGGGGCTATCGCTGGGCAACACAGATTTTCAACTACCTCCAAAGATTTTCTATGGGGTTGAAATCTGGAGACTGGCTAGGCCACTCCAGGAACTTGAAATGCTTCTTACGAAGCCACTCTTCGTTGCCCGGGCGGTGTGTTTGGGATCATGTCATGCTGAAAGACCCAGCCACGTTTTATCTTCAATGCCCTTGCTGATGAAAGGAAGTTTTCACTCAAAATCTCACGATACAATGGCCCCATTCATTCTTTCGTTTACACCGATCAGTCGTCCTAGTCCCTTTGTAGAAAAACAGCCCCAAAGCATGATGTTTCCACCCCCATGCTTCACAGTAGGTATGGTGTTCTTTGGATGCAACTCAGCATTCTTTCTCCTCCAAACACGACAAGTTGAGTTTTTACCAAAAGTTCTATTTTGGTTTCATCTGACATATGACATTCTCCCAATCCTCTTCTGGATCATCCAAATGCTCTCTAGCAAAACTTCAGACGGGCCTGGACATGTACTGGCGTAAGCAGGGGGACACGGCTGGCACTGCAGGATTTGAGGCCCTGGCGGCACAGTGTGTTACTGATAGTAGCCTTTATCACTTTGGTCCCAGCTCTCTGCAGGTCAATCACTAGGTCCCCCCGTGTGGTTCATGGATTTTTGCTCACAGTTCTTGTGATCATTTTGACCCCACGGGGTGAGATCTTGCGTGGAGCCCCAGATCGAGGGAGATTATCAGTGGTCTTGTATATCTTCCATTTTCTAATAATTGCTCCCACATTTGATTTCTTCACACCAAGCGGCTTACCTATTGCAGATTCAGTCTTCCAGCCTGGGGGCATGCGCTCGTCTACAATTGTGTGTCTGGTGTCCTTTGACAGCTCTTTGGTCTTGGCCATGGGGGAGTTTGGAGTGTGACTGTTTAAGGTTGTGGACAGGTGTCTTTTATACTGATAACGAGTTCAAACAGATGCCATTAATCAGTGGAGGACAGAGGAGCCTCTTAAAGAAGAAGTTACAGGTCTGTGAGAGCCAGAAATCTTGCTTGTTTGTAGGTGACCAAATACTTATTTTCCCGAGGAATTTACCAATTAATTCTGTAAAAATCCTACAATGTGATTTTCTGAAAAAAATTTTCTCATTTTGTCTCTCATAGTTGAAATGATGAAACTCTATGATGAAAATTACAGGCCTCTCTCATCTTTTTAAGTGGGAGAACTTGCACAATTGGTGGCTGACTAAATACTTTTTTGCCCCACTGTATATATGCAATAGCACCATGTTTTTAGTTTGAAACACACAGCTCTCATATTTAATCAAATCATAGCCTTTTAAAGTTAATCATCACATTAACCCATAGTAAAATTCCTCCTCAGATGAATGGCTTGTTGTACTCCTCGTGTGCTTCAGATGAAAGCTCGTGCTAAATGAATGAATGTAAGTAAGTGTGTGTCTCACTGGTGCTGGGGACGGGACACTTCTCGCAGGGTTTATTCCAGGCCCGGCCGATGTTGTACGAGCAGCAGCAGAACTTCTTGGTCATGTTGAAGGCCAGCTCTCCATCACACGTGGCATTATCAGAGTAGTAGTTCCTGTAGCACAAGCTCTTCCTCATGTCTGAACACACAGCACAACAAACGCGTCACAGTCTGCGCTGAAGGAAACCGCTGGCGTGATGCTGGTAGCGTGACTCACCCATGCAGTTGTTTCCTCCGTTGATCTGCATGTACTCCGAAGGGCAGATGCAGGTGTAGTTCCCAATGGTGTTGTAACACTGACCCGGACCACAGATGCCGGGATGCTCACACTCATCCACATCTACACACACACAATCAATCAATATTTTAAGGCAGTGGCTATTTGCACTAAGTGTAAATAGTATATTTTCTTAGCGATAGATGCTATTCACACTAAGGGCAAATAGCAATGGATTCTATTTACACTAAGGGCAAATAGCAATGGATTCTATTTACACTAAGGGCAAATAGCAATGGATTCTATTTACACTAAGGGCAAATAGCAATGGATTCTATTTACAATAATTGCAAATAGCAATGGATTCTATTTACAATAATTGCAAATAGCAATGGATTCTATTTACAATAATTGCAAATAGCAATGGATTCTATTTACACTAAGAGCAAATAGCAATGGATTCTATTCACACTAATTGCAAATAGCAATGGATTCTATTTACACAATGCAAATAGCAATGGATTCTATTCACACTAAGTGCAAATAGCAATGGATTCTATTCACACTAAGTGCAAATAGCAATGGATTCTATTTTCACTGTGCAAATAACAATGGATTCTATTCACACTAAGTGCAAATTGCTATATATTCTATTTACACTATACTTAAATTGCAAGATTTCTGCTATTTGTACTACTTGCTGCAACAAGTGGTAATTATCTGCACCTCAGTATTGTAGCACATTATAAAATAGTATGCAATAATAACGTAGGTGTAAATTATTCATTTATTAAATTAGAAATGATGCCAAAAAAAGCCCTCCCTACCCATAACCGTACCCGATACTTTATTTTAAACTTTTTGATTATTTCATTCACTTTTATTGACAATTTCTGATGTGATATGAGATTTGAAAAGGGAGAAAAAAAGGCCTCTGCCAACAAGGCGTGATATTTGCACTTATAGTAAATAGACACTCGGATATTTTAATTCAAATGCATTTTAAACTGACTCACACTTTTGTTGATTCATGCTAATTTTTTTATAATGATGCTGGAAAAACAGTGTACAGAGTGTGAAGCACTACAGAAATAAAGCTGACTTCATGAGAGCGACAGAGAGTGTGTGAAAGAGGAAGTTGTACTGACCTTCACAGATCCTGGTCTCTTCACTGAGTGAAAAACCTTTCGGACATTCACAGTGGAAACTGCCAAACGTGTTGATGCAGTTTCCTCCCTGACACAGACCAGGCAGCTCCTGACACTCGTTGATATCTGACACACAGACAGAGAGCTCAGCATGCAGCACTGGAGGACGTGTGTGTGTGTGTGTGTGAGAGAGTGAGTGTGTGTGTGTGTGTGTGTGTGAGTGAGTGAGTGTGAATGTGTGTGTGTGTGTGTGTGTGAGAGTGTGAGTGTGTGTGTGTGTGAGGACGGGTGAGGAGTGCAAGTGACGTGAGTGTGAACCTGTCGTGTGTGTGTGTTGAGAGAAGTTGAGTGGTGTGTGTGTGTGTGGTTGTGAGTGAGTGAGGGAGTGTGAGTGTGTTGTGTGTTTGTGCTGTGAGAGTGCTGAGTGTGTGCCATTCGTTGTGTGGTGTGATGTGTGTGTGAGAGAGCGTGATGTGATGCCGTGAGTGAGTGCGTGTGTGTGTGTGGTGTGTGAGAGAGGGAGTGTGTGAGAAGGGTGTGTGTGTGTAGAGTTGAGTGAGTGATCGTGAGTGAGTGAGGGACGTGTGTGTGTGTGGTGAGAGGTGAGTGAGTGAGTGAGTGAGTGTGTGTGTGTGTGTGAGCGAGAGTGAGTGGGTGTGTGTGTGTGTGTGTGTGTGTGTGTGTGTATGTGTTGTAGATCTACCCTCTAGTATCACAGTGATGGGATTGGGTCGGAATCCTTCTCCTCCAGGACACAGAACTCTGTACGCCGCTGAGAGAAACGAACAACACATCAGTTTTAATGATAACTATACCAACAACTATATGATAATCCTTAATGATAAACTATAAACACCACCAGTATAAGGAAGCAACAGCTTACGGTAATCTGGAATATGTAATCAGATTCCAAAAATGTTGTACTTGTAATTAGATTACATTACATTTTAAAATACACATATTCGGACAACAGTTACTTAACAGTTAGTTAAAATACTTTTTTATTGATTAAACGATTACATATTCTTCACATGGTCACATGACATGCAGGTAAACAAATAAAATGTTAATTTTTTTAGTGTTTTATTTTGATTTGATGTTATTTTAAAATGATAATTTTAATTTAATATTTTTATGATTTAATTATTAGCTTTTCATCAAAATATTATGTAACATAGGTGTAAATGCTTATGTGGGGATTGTGTGTCTGTGCAAGTGTGCGTGTTGTGTGTGAGCGTGTGAGTGTTGTGTGAGAGTGCATGTGTGTGTGTGAGAGCATGTGTGTGTGAGTGTCTGTGTGTGTCCTTGTGTGTGTGAGTGCTCTTGTGTGTGTGTGAGTGTGTCTGTGCATGTGTGAGAGTGTGTAGTGGGTGTGTGATGAGTGTATGTCTGTGTGTGCGTGTGTGAGCGTGTGTGTCTCACTGGAGTTGAGCGGCGGACAGGTCTCGCAGGGTGACCCCCAGGCCTGACCCAGAGAGCAGCAGCAGGACGCTTTGGAAACTCCCACTCCGATCTCGGTCGAGCAATCCAGACTGTCGGAGAAATCGCCACGATATCGCACCTCCAGATAGCAGTTTCCAGAGCGAGTGTCTGCAAGACAGACAGACAGACAGAAGTCATCATGAGTGCTGCGGCGCAGGCGGCAGCCGCTGCATTTGCTTGGGTTCAGGCATCTCACCGACGCAGCCGACTCCGGTGGGGTTGAGCTCGAAGTCCGGCGGACAGCTGCAGATGTGACTGCCCGGCGTGTTCACACACAGGCCGCTGATGCAGGTGGTGGGGCTAATGCACTCGTCCACATCTGACACAGAACGCAGAGAGAACAGAGGGATCAGAGGAGAGGTCAAACGTGTCAGTGTCTGGTGTGCAGTGCTGGGAAGGTTACTTTGCAAATGTAATAGGTTACAGATTACAAGTTACCCAATCTAAAATGTAATAAGTAGTGTAACTGATTACATTTGATTATTTTTTATTACTTTTCTAAATTTCTATTGTTTTCAAATTTTAATTATTTTGAAACATGTAAAGCAGGCAGGATTAATCTCACAGTAGAACTCAACACTGATTACTGCCAGACTTTCAGAATCCTTCATCACTTGAATTAAGATTATAATAATAAAATTTTAAAGCACAGACACCACAAAATCAGACTTGCTTTGAGATCCTTCTGAGGTAATACCTGGGAAAGCCCCCTGTGCTGGGCTGAGAAGTGATTTTTTTTTTTTGGTTTTTTTTTTTTTGTTATGAAACCATAACAAGAAATAGTTTAGTAACTATGATACTGATTTTGATATATGTATAGCTATGACAGAAACATGGCACTAACAATGGGCTTTTAAAACAGTTCATCTTAAAAAAATAAAGGAAATAAAACAGTTATCAAATAATCACATGTCCTATTTTGTGTCCTAAACTCCTGGTGTCTTATATTTTAGAGCAGTCAATGCAATTTATGAAAGAAATCAGCTAAATCTGTATGTGGGGGTGTGTGTGGAAAAAATTCAGATGTATCTCCCTTTGTAATTGTTAACATTTTCATAAGTAACTGTAATTGAATTAAACATTTTTCTTAGTAACTGTAATTGATTATTGGAATTTAGGTAAATGTAAACTGTTAGTTCCCAGCACTGCTGGTGCGTGAGCTGACCCCAGACCTGTGCAGTTTCCTCCGCTGTGGTCCAGCTCGTACCCGGGGTCACACAGGCACCGGAACAGACCCGGGATATTGCGGCAGCGGCCGTTCACGCAGATGTCTGCAAACGTGCACTCATCTATGTCTGTGGAGACACACACACACACACAACAGCTGTGATGCATTATGGGTCTTGATCTGGAGGAACTGGACTCACAGGAAGCTGCAGAACCGCACCGCTCTGAGGCACAAACACACACACAGTACACAGATATACACTCCCATAAACCACACACACACACTTCACTCAAGTGCACAAAAAACTCACTAAAGAAAAAACACACCACACACAGAGATTACACACTACCATACACACACCACACACACACTCACTCACTCAAAGACAAACACACACCACACACACACACAACACTCACTCACTCACTCACTCACTCACAGAGACACACACACACACACAGAGATACACACCAACACACACACTCATTCACAGAGACACACACACAGATAT
>JADLZN010011801.1:25000-70000 GCA_018155175.1 Sinocyclocheilus anophthalmus
ACAGGTGCGTCCCGTTAGAACACTCGTCCAGATCTGAAACAGGAAACAGCTCTGCTGCACACCTGACCACCATCAGTCCAAACACAGCAGGTCACGAGTGAGAAAGCGAGAGTTCGTACCTGTGCATCTGATCCCGTTCCCGATCCAGCCCGGAGCGCAGCTGCATCTGAAGCTGCCGGCGGTGTGGGAAGCTCGCGTGCCGTCGCAGTTCATGAGCGCCGATATCACATCGAATATCTAAATAACACACATACACACCACACACGCACACATTTACATAAAGATTTCTTTAAAAGCCTTAATTCAAAAGTTAGAATCCATGAACTAAACCAACAAGACTCGAATCAAAGTTCATTATAAACTTTGATTTGAAGCAAAAAAGCATTTGGAAATGTGATAAAAACTGAACGTAACCGCTTTAATGACGAAAAAAAATTACAATCCCATGAAGAATTGCAAATGACAATCAAATTAAAAATGATGGAGAAATATAAAACAATTCATATAAAGTTGTTGATTATATCTATAGAAATTATATTTTTAAGTTTATTGCAAAATACAAATATTTGGTAAACACTTTACAATAAGCTTCCATTTGTTAACATTAGTTAACATGAACTAACAATGAAAACAACTTCTAAAGCATTTATTAATATTAGTTCATGTTAATTTCATCATTTACTAATACATTATTAAAATGAAAACTTGTATGAACAGTTGTATCGAGCTTTCGATTAATAAATACTCTAACAAATGTATTGCACATTGTTAGTTAATGATAGTTAATGCATTAATTAATGTTAACTAATGGGACCTTACTGTAAAGTATATACTGTATATACACACATATTTTTATATTTTTTACAAATATATATTTTGTATTTTTTACTTTTGCCATGATTTGTTTGTCATCACTCTGATTGGTGGAATATTCTGCACAGAATCATGGGTAATATAGTTTTCATGTGAGCCCTTCACATTCTGTTCCTTCATCGAGTCTCTTTAGACTGCAGCTCTCCGTCTGTCCTCAAATAACCGGAGCGGAGCGACCTCTCCGTCTGCCTGCGCTTTTATTAGAGCAAATCTAATCCGCAAAATATGCTCAGCACACATTCAGCTAACAGCAATAAACCCAGGAGGAAATCATGGAGCGCTTCGGTGTTTACTCCAAAATAAACCACTTAACTGGCCTGATGGGAACCGTGCTCAGATTAACAAGCTTACGTCATTATGGCGTCAGTCAAATTATACAGAATTAACACACAAACACATGAAGTGCTGAAAGAGAATGAAGCTACATGACAAATGTTTCTCTAGAGCAGGGCACACATATAAATCACTGAACATGTGGAACAGAATAAATGCACAGCACATGACAGACTTAAACATTAATAAAACACTGAAAATTAATTCATGAACGTGTAAATTTAAAATAAATTAAAAACCATTTTAAAAAACACTTGCTAAACACCATTAATTCATAAAAATGCAAAATTAAAAAAATAATTAAATCCATTAATTAAATTTTTAAATAAATTATTTTAAAATCAAAATCAAAATACAAAACTAACTATTAATTAAATCATAAAAATGTCAAATTAATATAAGTGATTTTAAAATAAATCAAAAACATTTTTTTTTAACATTTTAGTTACATGAAATAAAATACATTTGAATAAACTCAAATAAATTTTTCTTTTTCTTTTAGTTTAACTTGATGTACCAAAACAGCTCAAACTAAAACGGAAATAAACATTTATAAAAACCTATTTTAAAACTATTTTAAAGTGTCTGTATCACTTAAAAAAAAACTAATAAAAATGACAAAAACACACAAAACATTACTACAGAATGTAACTAAAATTAATATATGACAATGAAAAAGATCAAAATTAAAACCAATTCAAAATATAAAACAAAAAACTATAACTGTCACAATTAAACTACAAAAATCATCAAGGAACCAGGAACATGCAAATGTGTTGTTGAATTACCGAAATATTAACTTTAAAGATCACATATTTTACCCCTTTTTGGAGTTTTATTTTAGGTTTTGATGTCCTTAAGAATATATATTTGCGTTATAAGCCAAAAACCATCTCAATATGTTTTTACAGCTCCTCTCTCAGCAGCTCTGCTGAGAACAGGTCGATTTTGGCCTGTCTAATTAATATTCATGAGCCTCTCTTCTGATTGGCCTGTTTTTTCTGTTTTTTTTCTGAGCACGGCCAGGCCAACCACAGCTAACTAGGGTCATGTATGCTGTAGCCTGCTGTGGATTGGTGATACTCACAAGTAAGGTCAATAGAAACACATGGTCACTGCTGAGGGAAATGTTGTCCGAGCGTTTGCGATCACGTGAACTTGAAGACACTTGTACAAATGCGGATGGGTGACATGAATGGAAATTACTCCAGATTGGCGATGTAGTATTTGGTTTCTGTATTCTATACTGTATTTTCCTGCGCTCAAACCTGCCAATCTAAAGGATCAAACGCCGTGTATGGCGTTTGAGGTAATTTGTGAATTCTTAAACAATTTGCAACTGTTGCTATTATTACACTTGTAATACAACACTTTGTATTATGCTTGTTATAGAGTGTGTGACGTCACGTGCAATACGCTTGACGCGGTTGTCACGGTGACCGTCACAGCCCTACTGTGCAATGATGTAGTTTCCTAACATCCAGACTGAACAGCGTTTTCTCAACATGTTTCCGTATTGTTGTTGTTGCTCAGCAATGGCATGGAGGTGATGTTGTCTGGGGGTGTGGCTAAAGGAGAGTGGGACAGTGGGCGGTGCTCGGGGTGGTGACTGAAGGCGGTGAATGTGTAGTTCTGACGTCACCTTTTTATGAAAGTCACAACGGTTCGTGAAAAATCACAGCTACTTTATGCAGGCTGTGTGCATTTTACTGTGGACTGACTGTTTTGAAACTTATATGGTAGTTACATAGCACCTAGACCTCAGTTATCGTGAAGAAAAAAAAAATCAGTTTTGACAATATGGGACCTTTACAATCTCAATCAGGATTCAGCTGACAAAAAGATTGGGAATCCCATCATTTAAATGCACTTCTATTCTGTTTCTATTGGTGTTTCAGACACACTTCAGTGCAACTTTATTGAGTTGGATCGTCACAAATGCTGCAGATGCATTTTTAACAAACCAGAGACATAAAAAACACCTTCACTGATCGATCCTGAAACACTGGAATACACTCTGTCACGGGGTGTGTGTGTGTGTATGAGTGTGTTGTGGAGTGTGGACGTGTGTTGTGGTGTGTGGTGTGTGTGTGTGTGTGTGTGTGAGTGTGTGTGTGTGTGTGTGTGAGTGTGTGTGTGTGTGTGTGGTGTGTGTGTGTGTGCGTGTTGTGTGTGTGTGTGTGTGTGTGAGTGTGTGTGTGTGTGTGTGTGTGTGTGTGTGTGTGTGTGGATGAATTGTGTGAAGGTGGTGTGTGAGTGTGTGGAGTGAGTGTGTGTTGTGTGTGGTGCGTGTATGAGTAATGTGTGTTGTGTGTGTGAGTTTGAGGTGAGTGTGGTGTGTGAGTGGAGTGTTGTGTGTGTGTGGATTGTTGATGGGGTGGGGGGTGATGTGTGAGTGTGTGTGTGAGTGTGGTGTGTGTGATGGTTGTGTTAGTGGTGTGTGTGTGTGTGTGTGTGTATGAGTTGTGTGTGTGTGTGTGTTGTGTGTGTGTTTTGTGTGTGTGTTTTGTGTGTGTGTGTATTGTGTGTGTGTTGTGTGTGTGAGTGTGTGTGTGTGTGTGTGCGTGTATGAGTATGTGTGTGTGTGTGAGTTTGAGTGTGTGTGTGTGTGTGAGTGTGTGTGTGTGTGTGTGTGTGAGTGTCTGTATGAGTGTGTGTGTGCTGACCCCGACCTGACACTCAGCCCCCCCTGACAACTGATGTCCACTGATGATGTCACTATTTACATATGCCGACGGCCAATTAAAACACACGTGATGACCTTCACACACTCATCAATCACTGATGCGGCTCTCCCACAATCCAACACAACTCAAATAAACGATCTTTGGTTCGTTACCATCACACGTCAGTCCCATCATGCCTGGAAAACATCACTTTAAATGAAGCTCGCGTCTGGACGTTTATAAATGACAGACATTAAAATCATCACCAGTAAAAATACACAGAGAAAAAACGGCTGCAGATGTGCGCAAGACGCTTTTAGAATGAAAATGTGAAAGAAATTAGAAATAAAAACTCAACAAGCAGAGAATCCGAACGGGCCAGCTTCAAGGGGGTTATGCTTTATTTATGGTCGGTGGGATAATGTGTGTACTGAATTAACATATTTCTGCAGTCATAAAAATTGTTATATATCTTAGTCCAGCTATTTTAAACCATTTGATCACATTCTAGGGTTACTATTATGCATTAAAAAAAACGTATACAACACTGATAGGAAAACTGAGATAAAATACAAAATATACAATCATCAACAAATTTCAAAATTGTTACTTTTTTGTAACATATATCGTCAAATTGTTATATTAGTGCTACCAGTGCTGCTACATCAATATTGTAACTTATTTGTTACATTTGAACTTTTAATTTAGTGCCAACATTTTAGTGCAGCTTTCACTAACAACTGCAATTGGATTTATATTTATACCTAAATGCATTGTTTACCTCATTCTGTGACCATACTCAACAAAACAATATAATTCATATATTAATACTAGACACCTCAACGATAATGTGGACCAAAAATCTTTGTCATGTCTTTATGTTAACGTACTTTACAAGCTTTGATGCAGTTATCATCTTCTCAAGGTGCAAACAGGAAGTAAACTGCTTTGATCATGTAACAATCTGCACTAAACGTGTGAAACTGCACATATTTAATTGAGACTCTTTATTTTTCCATATTTGCAGGGCTGCGTGCCCTAAACCCGTCATTAGGTTTTTAGACTTTATAATACAACCTTTTTAATTACGATTCTGTCCACTATTGTGTGGATTAAATGTTTAAGCGTCTCTAATGGGGCGGTTCGTTAGCCACTGATGCACGCTCACTGACCTCTGGCCCGAATATCTTCCAGCGTTCAGTCGCAAGACCCGAGGCGCCCTCAGGTTCCTGCGCCTGACTCATACGATGGCAACCATGCTCCGAAAACACGGAAATATTACGAGAGACTGAGAGAGAGATAAACATAGACCCGACTTCGACTGACACTACTAACACCACCCAGAAAACCCTAGCAACACACTTACTACACTCTAAGAATCATGTGACCCTGGAGCACAAAACCATCATAAGGGTCAATTTTTCTCAAGACTGAGATCGCGTACATTAACTGAGAGAAACGTTCATGGATCGAAGGAAGGAGAGCGTTTGTTTTTGCTTTGTAAGAGTTCGGCACAAACGCGATTCACTTCGTGAGTGTAACCGGTTTTTACAGCTCCTTGACGCAACCCATCAAAAGGCTTATAAACACCGCAAAAATAAGCCTTAAAAGTTATTAGAGGTGCAACAGCGCATTCATATATGAGTGCAAATGGCTGTGCATTTATTTATGTTTTTAACTCGATGGGAGTGAAATTAAATGGTCTGAGCCTTAAGCTGTGTGTTGTCTGTCTCCCCTCTACCCCCTCCGATTCACAGCGCACCACGCACCAGTTTTTTTGCATTTTTTAAAACTGTGGTGAGAACTAACAATGCTGAAACAGGGGGTTTCATGACCCTTTTTCCTTTAACAAAAACGTAATATTTAAGAAGGGCACTGAAGTAACACATTTAGATGCATACAAGAATGAAGCACTGAACAATGTAAATTATACGGTACATTTCGAACTCTGATCAGATCAGATGATGTTCTAGTATTGACTAGAGTCAACAGGAGAGTGTGTGTGTGTGTGTCTGTGTGTGTGTGGGAGGGAGTGATTTGAGTGGGTGTGTTTGGTTGAGAAGAGGTTAGTGTTGTGTGTGTGTGTGTGTGAGTGAGTTGAGTGAGTGAGTGAGTGAGTGAGTGTGTGAGTGTGTGAGTGAGTGTGTGTGTGAGAGAGTGTGAGTGTGGTGTGGTGAGCGAGTGTGAAGTGTGTTGTGTGTGTGGTGAGGTTAGTGGTGTTTGTGGGTGAGAGAGTGGGGGGGGGTGAGTGTGTGTGTGTGGGTGAGATAGTGTGAGTGTGGTGTGTGTGTGGAGAGTTTGAGTGTGTGTGTTCAGAGTGTGAGTGTGTGTGTGTGTGATGAGTGTGTTGTGTGAAGAGGTGTGGTGTGTGGAAGAGTGTGTGTTTGTGTGAGTGTTTGTGTGTTTGTGTGTGTGGTGTGTGTGTGTGTGTGTGGTGTGTGAGAGTGGATGTGTGTTTGTGTGTGTGAGTGAGTGATTGAGTGTGTGAGTGAGAGAGTGGGCGAGAGAGGTGGGAGTTTGTGTTTTTGTGTGAGAGAGAGTGTGATGTGTGGAGTGGTGAGTGGTGTGTGTTTTTGTGTGTGAGCGAGAGAGTGTGTTTGTGGTGTGGTGGGTGTGAGAGCGAGAGTGTGATGTGTTGTGGGTGTAGCCTGTGTGTGTGTGTGTGTCTCACCTGTACAGCCGGTTGTCCCTTTCCTGACGGAGAAGCCGAGGTCACAGTGACAGATGAACGAGCCCTTGGTGTTTTCACACTTCCCGCTTAGACAGATGTTTGGATTCAGCTCACATTCATTCACACAGACCCACACACACACCCACACACACACACACAAAGAATAAAGTTACACAAAAAAAAAAAAAAAAAAGAACATTGTTGACATTAACATAAACTCGTAAGTACCTTATTTCTAGTTTTAACGTGAAATAAGCATGAATTAACATCTCATGCCTCGTGTAATCGCTCAATCAGTGTTTCAACCGCGCAAATATGTCAATATAACAGCTTGTAAACAAAACGTCACGTAGGCAAGTCATCAGTGTCCACAGCTCGCTATTTGCTAGAGAAATAAAGTCTAGAGAAGAGCCTTTCGTGAAATATTAGACTACATAGCTACTCATTATATTTTACTTGATTTCTTAATCATTTAATGTTTATTTAAATTCTTTAATGAAACAAGTTATGAACGGCCACTGTGTAAACTATATATTTCAACGACAAATGAATTGTATATTTAGAAGTTAATTTAAAAACTGCCATGGAGTGCAATTACTGTTTGCAATACATTTTATTTATTTGAGTGATATTATAGATCCAATAAATCGTAATTGAATTTAAGTTTGGGCTTTGTTGTTATTTGTAATCTTATAGTAATGTAAAAGGGCTCCCTATAGTTTAGAGCAGAAGCTGAGATAGATTTTTAAAGATTTTGTTCAGTAAAACATTGTTTAATTGAAAAAAAAAAAGATTTACAGTATATACAGTATATATATTTTTTCAATTTCCATTGTTTCATTAATTTTTAGTAAGTGAAGAATTTTAAAGTAAAAACAAAACATTTTATTGTTTCCTTTTTAAAACTAATTACATTTTAGTGTTATTATGTCAATGTTTTTTTTTGTTTGTTTGTTTTTAAATTTTTTTAATGATTTAATACATTTTATTTAGACTTTTTATTTTAAACTGATTTATTCACTTAACATTTTTATGATGCAACTAATTATTAATTTCATCAGCTCAGTTTGGGAAGGCCTGTGTTATGGTGTGCACACAGTGCTCCAGTCTATTTCAGACACAGTACATGTTCAAATAACCATGCTAGCATTTGTGTGATGAATGCTGATGCTCTCCTGTCCTCAGCCTCATTATGAAAGAATGAATGAATGAATGAATGAGTGTGTGATTTACCCAGACATGATTTCATATCCTCAGACGACATGTAGCCGTCGAAACACAGGCACTGGAATTCCCCGGGGATGTTGGTGCACTGACCGCCGTGACAGATGTCAGGACTGTCCTCACACTCATCGATATCTACACACACACACACACCAGAGGTCAGAGGTCAGCACAGCTTGAGTGTGTGTGTGTGTGCATGTACTGTGCAGTGTGTGTGACCTGTGCAGCTCCTGAGGTCGGGCATGAGGGCGTAACCACGGCGACAGCTGCACTCATAACTTCCCTCTGAATTGGTGCGACTCCACAGCCGCCGTTCCAATGGTGCATTCATCGATATCTGAACACACACACACACACACACAAACACACACACATCACTGACTGCGTTTACATGCATCAGATTCTGTTTAAAGTCCATACTTGGCCCCTCAGTAATAATATGCATCCAGACGTGGGAATATTCCAGTATATGGCTGCTGTATGTTGATCTGCATGTGTTTCCTTTCCTGGGAGATTCCCAATGCTGCCACTGGTTATATACTATATATACACTACCGCTCAAAAGTGTGGGATCAGTAAGAGTTGTAATGTGTTTTAAAGAAGTCTCTTCTGCTCATCAAGGCTGCATTTATTTGATCAAAAATACATTAAAAAACAGTAATCTTGCTAAATGTTATTACAATATAAAATAATGGTTTCTATTTTAATAAACTTTAAAATATAATTTATTTCGGTGATCAGAGCTGTATTTTCAGCATCATTCCTCCCGTCTTCAGGGTCACATGATCTTCAGAAATCACTATAATATGCTGATTTCCTTTATCATTGTGCTGCTTAATATTTTTTTGGAAGCTGTGATAGTTTTTTCAGGATTCTTTGATGAATAAAAAGTTAAAAAGAACAGCATTTATTCAAAATATAAATCTTTTCTAACAATATAAATCTTTGCTATCACTTCTTAACAATTTAACACATCCTCGCTGAATAAAAGTTTTAATTTCTTTCAAAAAAACAAAGAAAGAATAAAAATGTACTGACCCCAAACTTTTGAACACTAGTGTATATTGTTAGAAACGATTTCTATTTTGAATAAATGCTGTTCTTTTTGACTTTTTATTCATCAAAGAATCCTGAAAAATGTGTCATGGTTTCCACAAAAAATATTAAGCAGCACAACTGATAATAAATCAGCATATTATACTGATTTCTGAAGATCATGTGACCCTGAAGACTGGAGTAATGATGCTGAAAATACAGCTGCGCATCACAGGAGTAAATTATATTTTAATGTATATTAAAATAGAAAAACGTTATTTTATGTCATAATAACATTTCACAATATAACATTTTTTACATTTGATTTGATCAAATAAATGCAGCCTTGATGAGCAGAAGAACCTCCTGTAAAAACATTAAAATCGTCGATCCAAACTTTTTGACCCGTATTGTTGAGTTGCAGACCATTTTTCATTTCCTTATTTATCACTGCATTAATAATTATCTTTATTCGTACGATTTCTGAGAGGAGTATCTTTTCTCCGCTCGTTTCTCGTGAGAATAATTGCGCATCCGACTGCGCACGATCCCGATACATACACATACTGTAAACACAGAATTACACTATTTAAGCGTTCACACAAACATAATCTATTATGTCTTAAGTGAACGTTTGGGGAACTGTTGGGGAAAAACATCTGATGTGTAACATTATATTAGATCTGTGCAGTACAGTAGGTTTTAATATATAGTCTGTCTGTCTAAGAATAACAGAAAAGATCGCTGTATCGCTATAAAAAATATAAATAACTCATTTTTGAAAATTTGCTCATTGTGACTGATTTTGCCAGCACAGGTCACATATTATTTTACTTGGTTTAATCACAGTGGCATCTTTTTGTCATGATGCACAACATATTTTGCGTTATATGGATGTTTACAGAAACTTCTGAGCTCTCTGAACATATAATGTACATATATAATAATTTTGCACATTCTATATTGTTCCTTAGAATCCATATGTAATGATCAGGATCACTCAAAGATCCATTTTTAGGGCCGGTTTATAATGGGAAGGGTTCACGTCTCAGTAATAAATGTTCTTTAGGGAGTATTAATGTAAATATAGTGCACATACAGAACATTTCAGCTTCTAGACTTCTTCATTTTAGTTTACTGGGGTGAGAAAGTGAATATTTTTGGGCGAGCGTCCCTGTGTCTTACCGACGCAGGAGAGTCTGTCTTCGGTGGATTTGTAGCCGGTGTTGCAGGAGCACTGATAGCGTCCAATCATGTTCACACACTGACCGTTCCTGCACAGCTTGTCACTCAGTTCACACTCATTGATATCTGCAGAGAAAACACACAGTAAACACAACACTGAGCAAAAACTGTCAATTCAGGTTGTGTACAAAAGGAAGATTTTGGTTCAAATGTACAACCCATCATCACATTAACATAACACACTCTCCTCTCTCCTCACACAGACACACACCACACACACACACACACACACACCACAAACCACACACACACACACAGACGACACACACACCACACACACACAGACACACACACCACACTCTCCTCTCTCCTCACCACACACCCACACACTCACTCGCTCTCACATCCACAACACTCTCACACCACCACACACACACACACACTCACACAAAAACACACACACACACACAACACACACACAACACACACACACACTCTCACACACTCTCTCCCACACACACTCACACACACACACTCACGCACACTCTCACACTCACACACACACCCTCACACACCCACACTCACACACACACTCTCTCTCTTTCACACACACTCTCTCTCTCTCTCACTACACACACACACACACACACAACACGCCTCCACAAACCAGACACACCACACACACACACCACGCACACACAACCCTCAGACACACACACAACAGCAATGACACAGACACCACCACACACACCAAAGCTACACTCAACCACACTATCAAAGCCAACACCACACACAAGAGAAAATAAAACAGCAAAACACTAATCCCACACCACGCCCAGTGCCGTCGAACGCTTCGGACGTCTCGTTTGCCTCTGACAACTCGCATACATAATCCCAACCCTCTGGAATATCATTGATGCTTCACCTCCTCGCAGATCAAAGGGTTTGCCTCTCAACTCATACGTGAATTATAAACAAAATAGAAAAACAAAACAACGCCATAACGTGTCATCGTGATGCTGCGATAAGCTGGCGAGCCGCTAATGTCGCAACGGTCAACGGTCTGTGACTGTCATGGCGATGCTGGTGACAGTACCGCAAGTTCTCGGCGAGCATGGAAAACAGACCCATACTGTGCAGAACTGTCTCACGCTATGGTTATGTTTTGCAAGATGCGAGACTGAAGCTGCTGCGGCCGTTACAAACTGACATGTGTCATTGACTGTTTTGAGTGAACTAACATCCTGAAGAACGACAATTATCACTATAATATGTAACAAAGAGACCGTTTTAGTGCAGGGGTGTTTTTGCTTGTTTTTAAATATTCTTTCTGTAGCTTCAGATACACGGCATTCAAAATTGGGGAATCATACAAGTTTTTGTTTTATAAGTTGGAGTCTCATCTACTACACCAATGATGCATGGAGTGATAAAAAAGCGATTGAAAAAAAATTATGCGCAAGGTTACTAACGGCTGGTTGGTCGATTGAATCTGGTGGTTGTGAAACGGTAAGGGTCCGGGGTGAGTGATATCTTGCTGTCATGTTTGGGTCATCAGCCATACGTGGACTGCGTCCTTCAGTGTCCCCTGATCTTCAGAATCATGTTGTGTTACATTTTTAGGTTGAATGTCATTGAAATCGAAAGATGAACCGTAAACGGTCGGAAAGCATGTGTGAGGTGGGTCGCACCCCATGCAGTTGTCTGGATGTGTGTCTGGACTCGTGGATCTGGCATGGGAGGCATGAATCCGCTCTCGTATCCGGAGAAACAGTCGCAGCTGAAATCACCGGCTGTGTTCACACACGTGCCGTGACCGCACAGATCAGGAGAGATGCGGCACTCGTCGATATCTGTGAAAACACACACACACTGCATGAAACACACAAGGGGGGGGAGGTCGCGTGGGGTCAGAGGTGTTTCCCGTAGGGGTCATTGGCCATACGAACCCTCAAGATGAGTTAAAATAAGACAAAACAAACACGTTCAAACAGCTAAAAATCATGATCTTATTTTAAGTTGCTCAGATAAAACTTGCATTGTATATTGTGTAAACAGTGACTTGGAACAGTCATAGAAATTCATAAAATACTAAAACTTTTGAGTAAAAGTGATGATTTTAAATGTCCTTATCCAGTACACCAGGAACGACTGGAAAAGTCGAGCTGATTTATTGGTTAAAAAGAAACCTAAAGAACATTCAGCTCTTACTGTCACAGTCATGGACCTTTTGTTGTGTTTTCACTGTGTTTAGTCATCAGTGGTCCATTTCAATAAAGGAGGTTCAACCAACTCTGAGTTAAAACTTGAACTCTGAGATGGGAAACTCTGAGTTTTCGGTTTCAGATCAGCTGAATTGAGTTAGTTCAATCGACTCTGAGTAGGTTGACTGAGTTTAGCGCGTGCACCACGACTATGAAAAGCCATGATCAATGGAGATCCGATGTTACGATTCACCATGGCAACAGCACACGAAAAAAGACGTCTGCATACTTTAGCGTGAAAAATACAAGTTTAATTCTAATCACTGTTATAATATAATATCACAGGTGAAAACTGGCAGAACGGTAGGTTATTGAACTAATAGGCTATTAATTTTCATGGTATCCCACAGGCAAAAAAATATATAAAATAATAATATTTAAGTGCATTTTTCTTATTTTACAAATGATCTGCCAATAGGGTAAGAAAACTACGGCAGCGGCTATTTACACTAAGTGGAATTAACACTTTTCTAGCGATAGATCCTATTTACAGTAGGCTAAGTGCAAATAGCTCTAGATGCTATTTACACTATAGTGAAAATAGTGATATATTCTATTTACCAAGTGTAAATAATAATTAGATGCTATTTACACTTTATACTGGCGGATACATACTATTTGCACCTAAGTATTGTTGTACAGATGCAATATAAAGTGTAAAATGATTTATATTTATTACCAATTTATAAATATGTTTTATCATGATTAACCTCGTTAGGCACTTTACTTAACTAGTCCACGATATGTTCGAGAAGGCCTGAGTTTCTTATGTTATTATTGAAAATAACTTCTAATGGAGTGGATATTTTGATAGGGACAAGTGAGAAGAGCGAGCCTCGGCAAAGTCGGACTCGAACCCGATCGAATCACGTATCACATAGCTAGTTCTTCCGCACCCAACACTTTACGCCCTACACTACTGAAACCGTACCCTCGGATACTTAACCTGTGTGACATTGGAGGCGTAGCTACTACTGTAAATTTGCACTTATAATAGACACTCCGTATAATCTTGTTTTCCATTTTCATTACGACATTTTATTACCACACTGGCATATAATTTTACTTAAGTGAAATGCACTTAATTTAGATCTTTGATCATTGTTGTTCGTTGGTGTGGGTGTAATCGTAAGAGGTGAAAGCAGACATACTTAAGTGTAAGACACACAGCTGTGTGTGTGCAGGGGCGTGGGGGCAGTGTAGTGAAGTGGAAGTATTGTACACATGCGCGCGCTTGGTACAATGTGCGTAAACCGGGAAGCCCTTGTACCGAAGACAACCTGCGACCCTGACGCAGTTTAGGTTCATAGATGGTGCAGAGTTTGACCTCTCTGGCCCGTAGAATAGCGCATTTGCAGGGGTGAGACATGACTCAAGTTTCAACAGGGGATGGGGTACCAAACCCGATTAATCAGTCCCCGGGTTGCAAATTGATGAAATACGCGAGTATCGCGAAGCGGTCTGACGTTACTTAGCTGCGATCGGGTACAGCTGAGCAAATAGGAGAACAGCATACATTTATGTATTGCTAAACAACAGTAAAATATCTATTTGCCCTTGAGTACGGTGCCAGGGGGTTGCGTGGAACACAAGCGTTGGTTTCAAAGCGCTAATATACTAAGGTGACTTGCTTGAAAACACAGCGGGCAGACTCAGGCCGTTGCCATGCAGGTCCGAACCGTCTTTTACGGGGCGTCTGAATCCCTGTGCATCCTTTCATCAAGTCAGAGCGTGAAGACCGGCTGTCGCATGTCCTGCACGGAACGCCGAGGGGTTGTTCCTGCAGCGCCGTGGTTGTGTGCACAAGCTGTGGAATCCATCTACACTCGTTTATAGCTGCAGAGAGACAGAACGATGAGTGGAGTCAGATAGGCGACAGTAGGCCGGCGTTTGTCTTTTTTCCTGAGGTGCACCCATTTTTAACCTTAACGCGTGTCAGCACGGCGGCCGGGTTGCGGTCTGCGCTGGAATTCAAAAGTGTGAGCAGCGCTTGTTTGCGTAAATATAGCTGGATTGACACGAAATGTTAATGCTTGCCCCAGTGAATGGTAGGAGTAGAAGGCTAACTGTGTTTCACAGTCACAGGGCCCAGGGTTATGGCTTTTGGCGAGGTTTAAGAAAAGGAGGAGGCCAGCTTTTAGAGAACAAGGGGGGCAATAATAGAGGGCACCCTTGCGTGAGTAGGAGGAAAACCAATGGCTTGATGAACCGCAGGACTGCTGTAAGTAATATTTAAATGCTAAGGCCTGTAAGTTCGGACTGTTTCGTGGGCGATGGTAAGTGTGGTTACACTTGGTGATTTGAAGGTGTGCCTGTTACGTGAATTTTCAATTTAAGTAACTATAATATTAAGGAGCTAGAGGTACTTCATAGGTAGGGGGTGACTGGCAGGGTATGATTCCTCATTGTTGATTGGTGATTAGCATAGTAAGTACAGTATGAGTTGTAACAAGGACCTTAAATAAATTGTTACCGGAATTGTAACGTTTGTAGAACGTACCAAAATTAGGTTTAAATGTTTGCCACTTTCTTAGGCAACTATTAACAGCAGCACCTTGGAAGTGGGGGATTCCAAGGACCGGCAAGCAATTCACCTAAAACCAAAAGGTTTTTCGTTGTCCGTGGTGGACACTGTTTTTGATGCCCTTGCAAAGTGGGTGTACTCGGTGGAGTATAAATCAAGAAGAATGCAAAAGGACAAACCAGTTGGATAATGTGGGGGCTTATACTAGAGTCGACCCGGCACAAAGCAGTTGTGAGGGGTCGCGGGGGGGGAATTTGTACAAGGAGTCCCAGCTATACATTGTAGGTGTCCCCATTCTACATTGCTCTGTGTAGACAAACATCATGAAGTTAAGTGAAAGTCGTTTTCCAGTGGGAAGATATGTTTTTAAATGTCCTACCGTAAGAGGTAGATCAAAACTTAAGGAGTTTGAGGAGGAATAGCATTGCTAGAACTAGATCATTTGGGACACTTTAAAAGATTTTCTCAGAGTTATTCTCAATTTTTATAGGTGATTGTTGTATGTAATGTAATAGGGATTTTGTTTTTGCACCCTCAGGAGGCCAGATTGTGCAAATATTTGTATCTCGGCAAATGATGGGATCCTATCCGAACGAAACCATACATCATGGGAAAGATATATTTATGCAGCTTCAGAGGCAAAATCAAATTGTCCGCCAAAGTGAGCCCTGAGACGTTTTGGGGCTGCCAGGCGGTTCATGCAGTTACCCACGTGCGTTGGATGGAAAGAGTATTACGGTGACGTGTAAAAAAAAAACATCACAAATGCTGAAAAAGCATTTGTTCAGTTGGACGATGGTTTGGAGCTGAAATACAAACCCTGGATAAATGTTTGGTGGGGGAGTGGTTAAGCATCCGACGGATCGGGTCGAGACGCCCGTCGTCTCAATCACGCACTTTCAGAAGGGTTTTTGGCCGGTTGAGTGAAGTCTCCGGCGGGTAGGAGAATCCGGGCCGGGTCAGAGCTAGGGCGTATTCGGCATTTCCTTTCTCCGGCCAGGACTCGTCGCAGGGCTAGTCCGGGCCCCAGGGCCACACCCCACAGCAGCAGGCAGGCGTTCGCAGCGGGCACGGTGCCGGGGGGGGGGTGAGCCCGAGATCTGAGCGGTCCGCACTCTCGTCGACGTGTGAGTTAACACAGCTCGCATCCCAGTTCTGCAAACCACACATTCACAACCGTGGTGGCAGAAACTTTGGGACGATTTCGATGCAAAAGCAGGACCTTCCCAATTTGTGTCAAAACAGCGTTTGTGTAATGTTCTTTAGGTCACGGAATGCTATGTCTAATTTTAAACGCCAAGCACCGCTGTGTTCCGTAAGAAGACTACATATTTTGAATTGGTGCTTAGCATACTTTAATCAGGTTAGTGCCAAATTTTTTCACAACAAACCCAGGCCCATTGGCTATCAAAACTAACCCAAACCTCGCCCAATGGGCGTCCGGGGGGGGGGGTGTGTTGAATACACGGTTTTTTTGGCGTCACCATAACTTAAGCGTGTCGTCTGTTACATAAAACAGAATAGTTTTCAGAGGGGGGGGGGGGGGGAGGGGGGGGGGGGGGGGGGGGGGGGGGGGGGGGGGGAGTGAGTGACGGGTGGGGGAGGGGGGGAAAGGAGAAGGAAGAAAAGAAGGTTGGAAGAAACAGAGGGCATGCATGTTAGGTGTGGATTGGTTTAGAAAAAAAAAAAGGTCAAAAAAATGCATTAAATTATATCAAAAGTGACTAACTTTATCCCACTTTGCTTTTTAATATTGATAATTATTGGAAATGTTACTTGAGCATCAAATTAGCATGTTAGAAGGAGCTTTTATTAAGATCGGTTACCGCGCAAGGACTGCTGGGACTGCAGATTCAGCAAAATTTAGATTATAAATTATATTCACAATACTATTGTTTTTACTGTGTTTTATATCAAAGAAATGCAGACTCTAAACTTCTGAATGGTGTTGTGTTTTAACTTTTGTGCCTTGTTTGAGAATTGTTTTTCTTGCTTTGCTAAATGTAGATCAGCACATCTCACAAAATACTGATGAAGCGGTTTTGCAGTGTGTTGAGGGTCTTTTTAACTTCATAAGTGCTTGACATTTCATAAATGTGACTCTAGTGTTTTCACCACTTCTAGTTTAGGATTTGCTAGACTGGACTTTGAGAACATTTGTTCAATCTCAGTGTCTGAGAAACAGGAAGTGCAGAATTCCTCTGGGATGAAGTCTTTCATAAATGCTTCATAAATCTCTGATTTAATAGTATGTTAATTCATTACTGTTATTTGCAAATAAGACGTGTGTGCAGGCTCATTCACAGTTAGCATAATCCTGCCCATGAATTGGAATCCAGTCATTTGCATAAATGCAAAAGAGTCTAATTGGCAATATGCATGATGAAAATGATTCAATTAAAGTGTCATTTAGAATAAATAGGAAAATGAATCCATTGCTGTTCTCAATTGTTGTTTTTTAGCAATCAAATTTAACTCGTTTGCTAACAGATTAATGTTAATATATATTATTATGGTAAATAGTGCCGACTAAAAGAACAAAAATGTTCAGATGAGTGTTATTTTAGCATCATTGAGATATTATTATAGTTTTTTTTTTGTTAATATTTTGAATTAGATGCTATTTTAATGTTTTACTTTTCTAATTAAATTTTTTGTTAAAATTGAGTAATGTATGTTTTTATATATTTTTTAATTTTATATTGATCAGTTGAATATTGTAGTACTTAAACTAAAGAAAAAATGAGAAATTTGCCCGGGGTTGTTGCCAATAGTTAGAAATAATATAAATACGAGCATTTTCTATTATTTATTTTATTTCAATATGTTTACTTATTATGTTTGTTTATAACAAAAATGTGTTTACCATTTCCCCATTTATGCGTTTATCTGTGCAAACACAAATGTGACCCTGGAGCACAAAACCAATCATAAGGTTCGATTTTTATGATAACATAATCTGAGCTTTCCTTGATTATGGTTTTGTTAGGATAGGACAATATTTGGCGAGAATACAACTATTTGAAAATCTGGAATCTGAGGGTGCAAAAAAATCTAAAGATCTTTAAAGTTATTCAAATGAAGTTCTTAGCAATGCATACTAATCAATAAGTTTTGATATATTTACGGTAGGAGATTTACAACATATCTTCATGGAACATGGTCTTTATTTTTATCCTAATGATTTTTGGCATAAAAAGAAAAAATCTATAATTTTGACCTATACAATGTATTGTTGGCGATTGCCTAAAATATCCCCCAGCGACTCAACACTGGCGTTTGTTTTAGCTCCAGGGACACATTCATGAACCTGCGAATCAGCACAGAGTATAATATTAATAATAGGGAGTGATGCACTCATCAGAAATGCCTCTGCATGGCGTTCAAATACGCACACAACGCAGGTACTCTTCGATCCACCGTCTCCCACTTGACCCGACATGATGAACGCCCCGTCGGAAGTTCCAGCAAAAAAGACACTATCCATGATGCGACGCCGAGAAACACTCACCACTCTTCACCTATCTGCACACACACACACACAGAAACAGACACAACACACACACCCCACAGACACAGACAGACACAGACAGTCACAGACACAGACACACACACACACCCACACAGACACAGACCCAGACACAGACACACACACAGACACAGACAAACACACACAGACACAGACAGAGACACAGACACACACAGACACAGACACAGACACAGACCCATCCATCCACCAAACACACACAGACACATACACAGACACGACACACACACACACACACACACTCACAGTCACAGACACACACACACACACACAGACATACACAGACACAGACACAGACACACACCACACACCAGCCGACCCAGACACAGACACAGACACAGACCACACACACACACACACATACCCAGACCAGACCCCTACACAGACACACACACGCACTCACAACTCACACCCACACCCACACACACAGACACACACACACACACTGACACACACTGACACACACTCACACACACTCACACAGTGACACACACACACATACACACACACACCACTTGAAGGCAGCTGAATATGAGACTCTGAATGCATGCAGACAGTGAAGCGTGATGCGAGATCTCACCCTCACAGATGGTCCCCTTCACTCGCGCGTAACCTTTAGAGCAGAACGGATCTGAAACACACACACACACAGACTTTACTTCCGAACACCCATCCCCAGCTTACACTATACAGATGCTTTACTGTTTTTCTGAAAGATCTCTTCTGTACATACCAAGGCTGCTTTATTTGATTACAAATACAGAAACAACAGTGAAATATTATTACATTTTAAAACAGCTGTTTTCTATGTGATTATCTGTTAAACTGTATGTAATTTATTAATTCTGTGGTGATTGGGTCAGCTGATTTTCAGCATCATTACTCCAGTCTTCAGTGTCACATGATCTTCAGAAATCATATAATATGCTTATATACTGCTGCCCGAGAACATTTCATGATTATCAATCAATGATTGAAAACAGTTGTGGCTGCCCACTATATTGTAGGAAACCAGATATACTACTACTTTAATAAAGCATAGTTCCAGAAGCCGTGTTCAGTGACGCGCTACACGGGCTAGGGTGTCTGAATTTTTAATAGCCCCGGTTTAGCCCCATTTCTTTAACTCTGACGTCATCAATATCATTTATTTCTTAGCACCCCCACATATTGGTCTAGCACCCCCTTAGCACCGGTAGAGAAAAAAATCTGGCGCCGTGCCTGCCGTGGTTTACAGTGAATTAGACCATGACCCCCTTAGCTGTTATAGATTCACTGTAAACCACGGCTTCACGGGGGTTACTGCTTTTATAAAACGGTTATTGCATATACGTAGTAAGGTTTCACAAAATAAAACAGTGCAAATATAGTGTAATGATATGAATAAAAACAGTAATCTTCCACCAAACAATGTAGCTCCTCAGAAACAGTTGTGGTTGCTACAAAGTGGTTGCCGAGCAACACACAGACGTAAACAAAGGTTCGAACATGGCTCAGCCAATCAGAACCAAGGACCGGAACTTTCCGTTATAGAAAAGATTAAAAAAAATTAATACTTTTATTCATCAAAGAGGCATTAAATTGATCAAAAGTGACAGTTAAGACATTCTCAGAGATTCGATTTCAAATAAATGCTGTTCTTTTAGGGGGACTGTTCTGTTCTTCTGTGAATCCTGAAAAATAAAATGCATCACGGTTGCCACAAGAATATTGTGCAGCACGACTGTTTTCAACATTGATGATAATCAGAAATGTTTATTGAGCAGCAAATCAGCATATTATACTGATTTCTGAAGGATCATGTAATGTAATCATGTATGTGTTTGAGGTGTCAGACGGGTTAGTTAGTGGAGGTTGAGTCTCACCTGGTTCACATTTGGTACACGGCGAGCCCCAGCCCGCCCCCAGCGTAGCACAGCAGTGAGACTTCAGCGTCGCTCCGTTAATGTTAACCTCACACGGTCCATTCACCATCTTCAGCCAACACGTGCCCTTAGTGGTCTCTGACACACGCACACACACACGCATGAGGCTTTAACACACACGTGTGATGAGTGTGACAGGAAGTGCACTCACCCACACACAGAGTTCCTGAGCTGTCCAGAATGCTTCCCGCGGAGCAGATACACACGAACGACCCGTCGCTGTTCTTACACTCGCTGTTCACACACGGGTTACTCAAGCACTCGTCCACGTCTGAACACACACACACACACACACACACACACACACTCACGCACACACACACACACACACCCACACAGCCACACACACACACACACACAAACACCACACCACACCACCTCCTACATCACACCCACCACTCACTCTCACACACCAAACACAACCACACACACACCACACACACACACTCACTCACTCACAACCACACACACACACCACACACACACCACACTCACTCTCACACACACACACACACACACACACACACACTCACTCACACACACACACACACACACACACACACACACACACACACACACACACACACACACACTCACTCTCACACACACACACACACACACACACACTCACTCACTCTCTTTCACACACACACACCACACACACACACACTCACCTCAACACAGCACGGTCCCACACCGACACACACACACACAAACAAACACCACTAGACTCACTCACTTCTCACCACCACAGCACAGGTGACACACTCACTCTCACACACACAAACACACAGACACACACACACACTCACTCTCACACACACACACACACACACAGAGAACATAAGATGTGATTACAGCATGTAAACGCTCACAAAAGATTTTATAAAACTCAAAATGATTCATATAAGAAATAAAACAGCAAAAATCTACTACAGAATCAATGCTTGTTTTCACTAAATGAACAGCAGAACGTATCACATTGCATCATCTCCGATTATATGTACGAACAGCATAATATAGTTCTATTTGTTCTATTTGTCACTACAATATTTTGACCATTAAAAAAGATTTGAATAATGGAGATTCACTGAATCAAATTTTTACGAGTTTAAACTGATTCACTGAAATGAAGCAAATTTACCAACTCTATTCTAAATGTGATTTTACTGAATCATCTCTATCTGAACAATCTCACACAAGACGATGAAGAATCATGAAATAGTCTAATGACTAGTCTTTTTCTCACTAAATGAACACCTGAACCAGGGTTATTATGGTCAACTAAAAATAAAAGCATAAAAAAGTTTAAATTTTTTTTTTAATTGTTACTTGAAATAAAACATGTTAACTGAAATAAAACAAAATGTTAAAACCTTTTTTATTTAGCTGGTTTGTAACTTTTTAACTTATTAATTTACTGAAATAATAAACTATAAAAATTATACAATTATACAATGATAAGAACTCATAAATATTACAAACCTAATAACATACACAACACAATCAATTATGTTACAACTAGAATAATATATATTGACTCTGACCAGAAGCACATCAGATTTAATTATTTTCATTAATATACACCAAAAGAATAATATACACAGTGATGAAAAAAACCCATCATATATTTTTACTAAAACATTTTGTACTTGAAATATTCCTCAAGAACAATTACAAGTTAGGGTACAAACAAATAACTGAATCAAGTTATTCAAGTTCACAGAACTGAATCAAACTGACCAACTCATGCTCTGTTTTTAGGTGAAATTAGACCTGATTATTATATTATATATTTAGTATATATGTGAGCCTGCGCACAAGCAGTGGGGTTGATGTCCTGGGGGATATTTGTGCATATCCAACAATACATGTCATTTGTCACAATTATACCATTTCTCTTTTAATGGCCAAAATCTTTAATTTAAAGTAAAGAGCATGTTCCTTTTAGATCTATTTTGTAAATGCCTATACTGTAATCTATCAAAACTTAATGTTGATTAGTAATATGCATTGCTAAGAACTTCATTTGAACAACTTTAAAGATGATTTTCTCAATATTTAGATTTTTTTGCACCCTCAGATTCCAGATTTTCAAATAGTTGTATCTCGATCAAATATTGTCCTATTGACCCTTATGACTGGTTTTGTGGTCCAGGGTCACATTTTATGTAGTTAGTGTGATTTATGTCCTCAGCAGTGTGAGTGTGGATGTGTGTGTGTGTGTGTGTGTGTGTGTGAGAGAGAGAGACAGACGTGACCCACCTTCACACACCTCTGTCTCGGGCTGGAAGGTGAAGCCCTTCGGGCAGTGGCAGGTGAAGCTGCCCGGTGTGTTTCTGCACAGGCCGTTCTCACACAGGTGTCTGTTCATCATGCACTCGTCCACATCTGAAACACAGACGCACATGCGTGATTCAGACGTCTGCGCGCTTCACACGCTAATGTCTGCAGAGATACTGACCGACGCAGGTCTTCCCGCTGATGTCCACCTCAAAGCCCAGATTACAGTTACACTTGTATGTTCGGAGCATGTTCTCGCACACGCCGTTCTGACAGATATCAGGATCCAGCGCACACTCGTTTATATCTGACACACAGAGAGAGATTCACATCTAAACACATGCATGTGAACATACATGCACATAAAATACATGGGTAAGATTTTTTTTTTCTTCACTTTTTATTGTTTAATTGTTTACTTAAATCTATAGATACTAATAGTTAATGTAAATTAAACTGTATTATTTATGTAATTACAAAATATTTTGAATTATTTGTAATTCATTATGAAATCTGACCATGACAGTTTCTTCACAGTTCTCTTGTTTTGTGTGTGTGTGTGTGTGTGTGTTTGTGTTTGTGTGTTTTTTTTTTTTTTTTTTTTTTTTTTTTTTTTGTGTTTGTGTGTGTGTGTGTGTCTGGCCGCACCTCTGCCATCAGTAGTAGTTCCTATGCCGTGACTGCAGAGAGCCGAAAACTCCGCTGGAACATAAACACACAATTTAACAACATGTTTGCAGATGCCAGAGAACTCTAAACATGGCTGCAGCGTATGTGTGTGTGTTTGTGTTTGTTTAAGGCAACAGTCACACAAACACACGCTTCAATCTCAGACATGCTGAGCCTCTGAAGGCGCTGATGTCATCCATGATGTCATGGATTTTATGGTGAGCAGAGGCGAGGAGTGATGTGTGAGAGCTGCTGCAGAGTCACGCTACACCCTCCGTGTGTGGGTGTGTGTGAGTGTGGGGGTTATTATAGTGGTTTTGTTGAGTGTGTGTTTAGCATGCGTGGTGTTTGTGTGCTGTGTGTGTTTGGTGTGTGTGTTTTGTGTGGGCGTAGTTAGTTTTTTATGTGTGTTTGTGTGTGTGTGTGTGTGTGAGAGTGTGAGTGTGTGAGTGTACCCGAGTTGAGCGGCGGGCAAGGCTGACACGGCTCTCCGTAGGCGTACTCCACACTGGCGCAGCAGCACTCAGATTTGGTCACAGCGCCGAAGAACGGTCGCACACACTGACCACGCTTATATCCTCCGTAACACGTGCTGCGCATGTGTGTGTCTGCAGGAGAGCAGAAGAGTCCTCAGCGTCGCATTTCAACAACAACAACATGCCGTGATAAACAACCATTGACTAAATGGCTGCAGAACACCAGATCAACACTCAGAACAACAAACAAACCCTTAATGAGAACAACAAACCCTGTGTGTGTGTGTGTGTGTGAGAGGAGTAGTGGTGTGTGTGTGTGAGAATGAGAGAGTGAGTGTTTGATAGTTAGTGAGTGTGTGAGAATGAGAGAGTGAGTGTGTGTGTGTGTGAGTGTAAGAGTGAGTGAGTGTGTGTGAGAGTGTGTGTGTGTGTGTGTGTGAGTGTTTGTGTGTGAGTGTGTGTGTGAGAGTGTGTGTGTGTGTGTGTGTGTGTGAGAGAGAGTGAGTGTATGAGTGTGTGTGAGAGTGTGTGAGAGACAGTGTGGATGTGTGGTGAAGGTGAGTGAGTGTGAGAGCGTGATTGGTGTGGTAGTGTGAGAACAGTGTGTTTTAATAGTTGAGAGAGTGGGTGTGTGGAGGGTGTGTGTGGTGTGTGTGTGTGTGTGAGTGTGTGTGAGAGAGTGTGTGTGTGAGTGTGAGAGAGTGAGTAAGTGTGTGTGAGAGTGAGAGAGTAAGTGAGTGTGTGAGAGTGAGAAAATGAGTGAGAAAAAGTGAGAGTGAGTGAGTGTGGTGTGTGTGTGTTAGAGCGAGATACGTGTGAGAGAGTGTGTATTATAGTGTGTGTGTGTGTGTGGTGGTGTGTGTGTGTGTGTGTAACCTACTTCACCATTTTGGAGACAAATTTGTACCGAAAAGTGAGCTAAACCTGACAAAATCTTCAAAAACCTCCCTTTGGGGCGCGTCCTCATTTGTAAAGCTGGTATAAAAATAACTAAACAAAGGTTTTTTTTTTTTATTGTAAAAATGCAAAAAGTTTCCTGTAAGGGGTAAGTTTACGTGTAGGGTTGGTGTAGGGCAATAGAAAATACAGTTTTTGTTACAGTATAAAAACCCTTTACGCCTCTGGAGAGTCCCCATTTTAGATAGCTTAAGTAAAATTGTGTGTGTGTGTTAGTGATGAGTGAGTGATTGGTGAGTGACTGATTTAGTGAGTGTGTTGTGTTGTGTGCGTGAGTGAGTGAGTTTTGTGTGTGTGTGAGTGAGTGAGTGTTGTGTGTGAGTGAATGATGGTGAGTGAGTGTGTGTTTGTGTGTGTGTGTGTGTCTGTGTGAGTGAGTGTGTTTGTGTGTGTGTGTGGTGTGTGAGTGAGTGTGTGTGTGTGTTGTGTGTGTGTGAGTGAGAGAGGGGTGTGTGTGTGTGTGAGTGAGTGAGTGAGTGAGTGATGAGTGTGTGTGTGTGTGTGTGTTTTTTTTTTTGTGTGTGTGTGTGTGGGTGTGTGATGTGTGTGTCTGTGTGAGTGAGTGTTTGTGTGTGTGTGTGAGTGACGAGGGTGTGTGTGTGTGTTATCTCTGCTGTGTGTGTTGTGTGAGTAGGTGAGTGAGTGCGAGTTGAGGAGTGTGGTGTCGGTGTGTGTGTGTGTGTTTGAGTGAGGGTGTGTGTGTGTGTGTGTGTGTGTGTGTGTGTGTGTGTGTGAGTGAGTGAGTGAGGTGTGTGTGTGGGTGTGTGTGTGAGTGACTGTGTGTGTGAGTGAGTGTCTGTGTGCTTGAAGTTGTGTGTGTGGTGTGTGGTGTGTGTGTGTGGTGTGGTGTGTGTGTGTGTGTGAGTGAGTGTTGTGTGTTTGTGAGTGAGTGTGTGTGTTTGTGTGTTGAGTGAGTGTGTGTGTGTGTGTGTGTGTGTGTGTGTGTGTGTGTGTGTGAGAGTAAGAGAGAGTGTGTGTGTGTGTGAGAGTGTGTGTTTGTGTGTGAGTGAGTGAGTGAGTGTGGTGTGTGTGTGTGAGTGTGTGAGAGAGGGTGTGTGTGTGTGTGAGTGTGTGTGTTTGTGTGTGTGTGTGTTTTTGTGTGTGTGTTATTGTGTGTGTGTGTGTGTGAGTGATTGAGTGAGTGAGTGAGTGAGTGATGAGCGAGTGTGTTGTGTGTAGTGAGGTGGTGTGTGTGTGTGTCTGTTGTGAGTGAGTGGTGAGATGTGTGTGTGCGTGTGTGTGTGTGTGTGGGTGTGTGTGTGTGTTTTGTGTGTGTGAGTGAGTGAGTGAGTGGTGAGTGTGTGTGTGTGTGTGTGTTTGTGTGTTTGTGTGTGTGTGTTTGTGTATGTGTTGTGTGTGTGTGTGTATGTGATGTGTTGTTGTGTGTGTATGTGTGTGTGTGTGTGGGTGTGTGTTAGTGATTGAGTGAGTGTGTGTGTGAGAGTGAGTGTGTGAGAGATTGTGTGTGAGTGTGTGTGAGTAGTGAGTGTGTGAGTGAGTGAGTGAGTGTGTGTGTGTGTGTGTGTGTGTGCGTGAGTGAGTGAGTGTGTGTGTGTGTGTTTGTGTGTTTTGGTGTGTGTGTGTGTGTGTGTGTGTGTGTGTGTGGCTTCACTCACCGACACAGATGCTCCGTCGAGCCCCACGGCGAGTCCCGGCATACACTCGCAGCGGAACGATCCCTCGGTGTTGACGCAGCGACCGTTCATACACATGCCAGGAACCTCACACTCGTCCACATCTGACACAAACACACACAGAACACACACGACGCTACACACACGTCTGCACACATGATGAGCGTCAACACCCACACCTCAGACCTGATCAGAACCCTCACAGACCACTAATCATGCAGCTAACAAAAATATCGTCAAAGAACATTCTATTGTTATTTAAATGTTTTTAAATGTTTTAAAACCATTTTTTCTTGGTTATATGAATGTTAAAGGGATGGTTCACCAAAAAAAAGAAATTTTGCAGAATGTGGGTAATCAAACAGTTTACGGTACACATTAACATTTTATAATGTGGAGAAAAATACTATGGAAATCGATGGCTGCCGTCAGCTATTTGATTACCAACACCCTTCAAAATAGCTTCCTTTCTGTGTTCAAGAGAAGAAAGAAACTTGTGCAGGTTTGGAACGACTTGAGGAAGGGTAAATGACAGAATTTTCATTTTTAGGTGAACTGTTCCTTTAAAGGGGTGGTTCATTGCGATTTCACTTTTTTAACGTTAGTTAGTGTGTAATGTTGCTGTTTGAGCATAAACAATATCTGCAAAGTTACGAAGCTGAAAGTTCAATGCAAACGGAGATATCGTCTTTTAAGTCCTACAAAACCGGCTGGTAGGGACTACAACAGTTACTTCCCGGTTCGTGACATCACAAAACCCGATAAACCCCCCTCCTCCGGAAAAAGGGCCGGCAAGGGGGCGAGGCCTGGCTTGCTTTAGAGAAGAGGAAGAGAAAACTAGAGGTGCACGTAAAAATCTGTTTATATACGAATCGCGATTCTGTCTTCTAACGATACTAATTGATTCACACGTTTCAAAATCAATGTTCAAAAGCAGCGGTTCTTAATACTGGGTGGGTTGTCCTCGCGTCCGCCCCCACCCTCCCCCAGCCCCCTGCACTCTGCATCTCTCTCTCTCTCGCTCTCATTCAGCTCAGCTCCAACAATGAACTGTTACAATTATACACTTATTTTCACATAGCTATGAGAAGCGTTAAACATGGACGCGCGTGCAGTTGCCGTACTGTATTAAAGCTTTAATCAGGATAAAACTGTATATTAAAAGCTAACATAAGCAGTAGCATTTACAAATAACAGCGTATCTAAAATATGAGCGATCCTCTTCAATAATATCCTCTGCTTCAATCGGGCTCAAACTGATAAGCGATATTAAAGACGCCGTTGTTTACAACCGGAGCACATGCCGCTGAGGAGAGGGGCGGGACGCTTAGAGGCGGTTTAGCCAATCACAACACACTGGGCTAGCTAACCAATCAGAGCACATCGCCTATTTCTGAGGGAGGGGCTTCATAAAAACAGGAAAAGATCAGCGCGTTTCTCAGAGAAGGGACAGAGCGGTGTGGAATAAAGGTCAATTATGTGAAAAATAATGCGTTTTTTTAAAAACTAAGCATCACCTTGTTTAGACGGCTAACCCCATAACACATTCACGCCTAAGAAAAAAAACATCAACCACCCCTTTAAGGGAACATGCAAACATTGATGAAATGTATTTTAATGTGCCTGGATGTTTTTGTAACAACAGTAACGGTTTAAAAACAACATTGAGAGTATCTAAGTATATAATTGTGCTAATGTTTTGAGAATATTATTAAAGACCAGATAACTCTGAACAAACATTCAAACATTCTACATTCAAACCCTAAGGCTCCATGTTATCTGGGATGCTCTTTATAACATAATGAAAATGAACAATAGTAAGCGTCTAAACCACATTAAAGTATCATATATGACTCGTTTGAAAATTAGTCTGATTTCTGGATCCGCTGGATTCATCTGCTTTTATCGTACAAGAAAGAGCTGCTAAACATCTGTTCATGAAGTCAAAACTTTGATTTTTGGGTGAACTACTCCTTTAATGTGAGATCAGTAATACCCATAATTCATCTGAGCTCAGACTGAAGCTGAGAGCAATCAGTGGTGTATAACAGTGTGTTGTGTGTGTGTGTGTGTGTGTGGTTTCCTGAGTTCTAGACACATTCCTCTTGAGACTATACAAATCATTAATGAGCAAGACTTCAGATGTGTGTGTGTTTAGGTTTGTCTGCGCTTGTGAGGCCCAAATATGTGAAAAGGTTCTCCCTAATGTTCTGATTCTGATCTTTGTGTTTTGGTTTACGGCTGGTTAGTGACTGTGTGTGTGTGTGTGTGCGTGCGTGCGTGCGTGCGTGCGTGCGTGGCGTGCGTGCGTGCGTGTGTGTGTTATGTGTGTACTTACCCACACAGAACCGTCCAGTACCATCTAACAAGTATCCAGGTTTGCAGATGCACTTGAAGCTGCCATCCTCATTGATGCACATGCCGTTTAGACAGATGTTCCTTATCAAACACTCATCAGTGTCTGCAACACACACAAACACTTCAACAGAGTTCATACAAGCATCTCCTCATGCATATCCAGCACTTTTTCTAGCACCAATCTTTTCAAGGACTTACATATAATGCCTGTTTTCTGAATTGACTTTTTATTTCTAACATTCTCTTTGCATATTATATTCCCTTTGAAAAAATATAAACAGACCTAAATATGCAAAAAGAATACAGACTAAGAGGCCGTTCAGACAGAACACGCTTTTGCTTTGAAAAACACAAGACGCAGGAAGTGCAATGGGGGAAAAACACAAGGTCTCGAGACTTTTTATAAAAATTCAACTTATTTTAACTTGAACGCTATGTGCTATGTACCATGCACAATTGACGCCCTACATTTAAACAATATTCTTTGTTTCTTTGGAATTCTTCAGCTTTTAAGAACAGCCGGTTTCTCCAGTAGTGGGTGGAATACGACACCTATCATGGCATTCCTACATAAGCTCTATTCACTATTATTCAGCAGCTTTTTCGCATGCTCAGGAGCAAATTACCCTCCTCCATCCCCAGCTCCTCCTTTTGCCACAGTCAGGACCTGGCTTTCTGATATTCCTTGTTGAATTATCCTTTTATCTTGAATAATGTGTTACACTTAAATATCATTAAGTACATTAATGATATCTGCTTTGTTCTATTCTGTTTACCCTTGGGGTTATTATTGCTGCTCTCCCTGCTCTTCATGACAGTTTTGCCCAGAACAGAAACATACCGCCAAACCAAACTGTATGCTAAGTGTCAATCATTTTGACGATAGTGGTCCTGACAGAACTAGTTTAACTCTTTCTCCGCCATTGACGAGTTATCTCGTCTTTTACAAGAAAACACTTTCCCGCAAGGTTTTACAGCTTTTCGTGTTTTCACTGTTATACACTCGGGGGTGCTATTACGCATCTCCTGAATGAGTCAACTCCCGAACAAAACCACGTGAACGCGGACAGCGAACGAGCGATCCTTATGTAAAACAGATGCATATGAAAGAATGCGATCATGCACAATAGACGCATAAAATGAAACTGGATAAATTTACCGATAAAATGTTGATCCGGAGTGGTATAATGTCTGTGCAAGTTGTGGAGGTGTTTGATGGAAGCGATTACGATTTAATGCTTTGATATCGTACTGAATTTATCCATATGGTATTTTCTCACCTTTTTGCTCAAATATTGAATTTTTTATGAAACCTACCTATATTTAAGTGTTGATAAAAAAAGAATGCTTTAAACTAGAATAAAACAGATTTTTTTTGTGTAAAAGTAGAGGCTCTGATCTTTATTTCATATTCAAATAGTCATACAGCAAAATATTCTGGAGGCCATCAAATTCTAGTGAAAATCATCAAATCGCTGGCGGTGGCTGGCAACTTTTTTCAAAAAATGCTGGCGGGGAAAGAGTTAAAACAGACAGTTAACCATGTGAAAAGCAAGATGTCGAGTCTATTTTTCTGTCACTATCGAATGCCTTAACTGTGTGTCTGTAAACTGCAGTGCTCGTGGGACTTTCGCTGAACGTCTACCTTGCATTTTCCTTCCGTCAGCCTTAGATCTCGAACCCGGCATTGCACTCGCAGTGAAGCTGGGCCCTCCGTGTTGACGCAGCGCCGTTGTTGCAATGCGCCGTTGGCCACACACTCATCCAATCTTCAGGACGGCATACGTACCGTGTGTAGGGATGGGGGGGGCACAATACTGGATCTTTGCTGATATCCGGCCTATGTTGTAACTCATTTGAGATAGCCGATTCAGATAACCGATATATTTCCTTTTGTTTGAAAACAACAAGTATTTCAAAACTTGCAGGATTAGAACCAAATACTTTTTTCCTTTTGTTTGTTTTTAACCAAATGTTTTTGAATTAAATAAACATAATAAAGTTTTTTTCATTGCGCTTTTTTTTCAGAAGATGCTGTGAGCCAACCTAAATTTCTTTAACAATATTTCACATTTAAATTAAACATATATCCTTTTAGAGTCCTATTTTCTAATCGAAAAAAAAATACACATTACTAAATAAACCTTTGTGTATAATAAATTTTAAATTTACAAGTGTTATGTTTGTGATTTTTATTAATGTAAGCTACAGCTTCGGACCTTTAAATCAAACCATACTCCATGATTGACATAATTTGATATAAACATTTATTCAGTAATATATTTTTTCAAATGGATTATGAAAACTTAAATATAAGGAGCTCTAAAATAATTTTTGTATTTTTACAACTCCTTTGCTTTAGACCATCTAATAATGTTAAATCCACAATTAAAATCTTACGGTTTCAACTGCATTTGTCTGAGAGAGCAAAAACACAGCAGAGATTGATTTTATTAGGTATTTTCAAGGCTTTCAATGTACTCTCATTAAAAAAAGAACTTTAATAAAGCTTATTACTTCTAACAAATAAGTTTTTGCTCAAAACTAACCAAATTTAAAAATAATTTGTTTATAATCTCTACACTTGAGAAACTTGGTGTTGTTTTCAAACAAAAGGAAATGTATATATCGGTATCGGCATCGACTATCAGCCAAAATGATATGAAAAATATCGGTATAACGAATATCGGCAAAAATCTAATATGGTGCACCCCTAGTTCCGATAATATGGTGCACCCCTAGTTCCGATAATATCGTGCACCCCTAGTTCCGATAATATCGTGCACCCCTAGTTCCGATAATATCGTGCACCCCTAGTTCCGATAATATCGTGCACCCCTAGTTCCGATAATATCGTGCACCCCTAGTTCCGATAATATGGTGCACCCCTAGTTCCGATAATATGGTGCACCCCTAGTTCCGATAATATGGTGCATCCCTAGTTCCGATAATATCGTGCATCCCTAGTTCCGATAATATGGTGCACCCCTAGTTCCGATAATATCGTGCACCCCTAGTTCCGATAATATGGTGCACCCCTAGTTCCGATAATATCGTGCACCCCTAGTTCCGATAATATCGTGCACCCCTAGTTCCGATAATATGGTGCACCCCTAGTTCCGATAATATCGTGCACCCCTAGTTCCGATAATATGGTGCACCCCTAGTTCCGATAATATGGTGCACCCCTAGTTCCGATAATATCGTGCATCCCTAGTTCCGATAATATCGTGCACCCCTAGTTCCGATAATATGGTGCACCCCTAGTTCCGATAATATGGTGCACCCCTAGTTCCGATAATATCGTGCATCCCTAGTTCCGATAATATCGTGCACCCCTAGTTCCGATAATATCGTGCACCCCTAGTTCCGATAATATCGTGCACCCCTAGTTCCGATAATATCGTGCACCCCTAGTTCCGATAATATCGTGCACCCCTAGTTCCGATAATATGGTGCACCCCTAGTTCCGATAATATCGTGCACCCCTAGTTCCGATAATATCGTGCACCCCTAGTTCCGATAATATCGTGCACCCCTAGTTCCGATAATATCGTGCATCCCTAGTGTGCGCATGTGGCGTGTGTGTTTGTGTATGTTTACCTCGACACTCGGTTCTGGTGGCCGTGCTCTGGAATCCGGTGGGACACTGGCAGTAATAGGATCCAGGGGTGTTCACACACTCCCCGTTCACACAGGGGCTCCGCTCACACTCGTTCGCATCTAAACACACACACAACACGTGATCAAACGCTCACCGCAGACAACTTCCACACATCTGATATCAGGCGACGCACTGACCGATGCATTCGCCGCGGCCGTTCAGCCGGTAGCCCATGTTGCACTCGCAGTGGTAGCTGCCTGGCGTCGGCACGCATCGGCCGTTGATGCACAGGTTACGAAATGCCTCGCACATGTTCCTGATGCTGATGTTCTGAGACAGGATGACTGAGAGAGAGAGAGAGATAGGAAACCGTCAGGCTCAGAGTCTCAACACTGTGACACATGAATGGAGAAAAGTTGAGAAATTTGATAAACTAGCTGAGTTTGATCAGCCTCTCAAACCCTCGAAACCAGCAGCTCTCAACCAGGATTCACACGGTCTAGAAAAACCTGAATATATGAGGCAGGGTTATTACAGTTAACTAAAACTACAACTAAAACCATAAAAAATTTTGGTTATTTGAAATAAAATAAAATAAAAACCTTATTTCAGCTAGTTGCCATGGAACATTCTCATTTTAATTTAACTTGATGTACTAAAATAACAAAAAAAACTATTATAAATAAAAATTAATAAACTAGTATATACATAGACATAAAAACTACAAAAACTGGCAAAAAAAAATACTAACACTTTAACTAAAGTTTAAATCAAATCAGAAAATATAAAAATAAAAACTGATTCAAAATAATAATAAAAACTATAATAGTATCTCACTGATACTAAAATATTACTGATATGAGGAAGCCTCATTTTAAAAGATTTCTAGACATGAAACATCATGGAAATTATTCAGATCTTAAAATGCCATGGGAATTTTATTATGATTTTACAATTTTCTAGTCATGCCATGCTGTAAAATATCTTATCAAGTAGAAAAAAATTTAGTGCCTTGCACATCTGGAATCATTCATATGTGCATTGGATAAAAATTCTGCAAGAAGTATGCAGGATTAATACATTTTTAGAGAGTAAACATATTTTTTAAAAACCCTTATCAAAAAAAGTAATGAATTCAGTGGTTAAAAAGAGCAGGGACCCTGAAAAACATTCAGCTTCTGGAAACTTGTGGAATCTTAAAATCTTATTATCTTAATTTGAATTTAAATTCGATTTGTTTGAATCTATGAACACTCATAGTTTCTGTAAATTAAAAAAAAAAGTAAACAAAAAAACGTTGTCATTACAGCAGATGATCCAGAGGAAACATGTCAGCCTTTGAATATTATGGACGCCCTGGAGTCAAAGAGGTTGAGAATCACTGATCAAATGCATTTTAACTCTGAAGCAAACAGGAAGCGACTGAAGTGTGTTCAACACACGCAGCTCTTTCATCAGATCTGCCTGGCATTTGGAACAGATGATTCTGACACAAAGCCAGTAAGAAGTTACTGAAGTGTTGTTGATATGAACAGTTTCATATACCAATCCATTTGTAACACATTTCCAAACTGACAGCAAGGAAGTAAACAGGAAGTGAGGCGTGTCTTTGCCCTTAACAGCCCTTCAGTACAGAGCGCGGAGGTGTTTGCTTGTGTGCATTACCAGGTCTGATGGTGAAGGAGGGAAGGTCAACAGATGTGGGCGGCAAAGGTATCGGATCACGAGGGTAAGGATCTCGTGGGTCATCGGGAAAACCCGGACCAGGACCAGGACCAGGACGAGGACCAGGACCCGGAAGCGGAAGCGGAAGCGGACCTGGACCCGGAAGCGGAATCAGATCTGGTCGGTCTGGATCAGGAACCGTGTGACTATACAGACAGAGTCTCTGATACTCCTCTGAGTAGGGAGAGAGAGAGTATTATTCAGTTTCAGTTTGTTAGTTAGAGTGTTACAATGTTACAATTTCTGTACCACAATAATTAGGGCTGCAACAAATGATTATTTTGATAATCGATTAATCTAACGATTATTAGAATGCTTAATCGACTAATCGGTGATTATTTCACTGATTAATCAGTAGACTTTGATTGATTATTCAGCTTTTGCAATTAGTTAAAATATTGAGTTACACATATGTGACCCTGGAGCACAAAACCAATCATAAGGGTCATGAGATTTTAATAAATAAGCTTTCCATTGATGTATGGTTTGTTAGGATAGGACAATATTTGGCTGAGATACAACTATTTGAAAATCTGGAATCTGAGGGTGCAAAAAATTTTGTCTTTTAAATGTTGTCGTCTTAGCAATGCATATTACTAATCAAAAATTAAGTTTTGATATATTTACGGTAGGAAATTTACAAAATATCTTCATGGAACATGATCTTTACTTAATATCCTAATGATTTTTGGCATAAAAGAGAAATGTATAATTGTGACCCATACAATGTATTGTTGGCTATTGCTACAAATATACCCCAGCGACTTATTTTGCGTATGCTATTCTGTGTTATTGTTAAGTTCAACTACAGGCTTTTATGGTGCTTGTTCAAAATACTATTTCAATTGTTCAGCTGTTCTTAACTGTTTTCAATGTCATTTAAATAAAAGCCACGTAAAGCAGTTTGAACTGAACTGAGAGACTGAGAGCGCCATGAATTCTCATTCTCACCTGTTCCGCGGATGGGACACATCTCTGGGACGCTGGATCCAGACCAGCATCCTCTGTTCTCACAGCAGCATTGGCTCTTGGACATACGCTGCGGCAGCAGGTTAGCACAGCGCCCGCTCACGATGTTAGCGTAGCAGAAGCCCGTCCGAGCGTCTGGAGAGGAGCACACAAACACAGAACGCTACATGAGCTACCATCATCTGATGCAGTCACACAGTAAGTGCAACGAGGGTAATTGGGGTGGTTGCTACGGTGTTGCTATGCGGTTGCTAGGGTACCCGGGGTGGTTGCTAAGTTGTTGCTATGTGGCTGCTATGGTACTCAGGGTGGTTGCTAAGGTGTTGCTATGTTCACTCGTTCATAATCTCAAAATACTATTTGCAAATGAAAAACAATTAAAATACACAAGTGTGTTTGCACATTTCTCAATGTTTCTACATGTACAAACTGTTTCATATGATCATGTGTGTGTACTATGATTGGCTGGGTTAAAAACTCACATCTTATTGGCTAAAGAGAACATCTGTTTAAAAAACACTTGTGAATCGGGGAAACGTCCTTTAGTGATGCACAAAACCACATCTACCCCGCTAACAGAAAACGTTCTCAGAACGTTCTGGAAAGGTTTTCTCAAAGTTATGAACAGTAATGTTAATAGAACGTTACATTCAAATTTATCTGGTCTTTAATAATGTTCTCAAAGTGTTAGTACAAAAACATTATTTATACATTCATGGAATAATTTTTCCTGAAACATTTTAGTTGGACATTCATCTAATGTTTTTTAAATGTTGCAACTTGTTTCAGAATGTTCAGAGAACATTCAAAAGTAACATTCCCATAATGTTTACAAAAATGTACAATGGAATGTTGCCTTAACATTCATATAACCAAGAAAAACTGTTATTAAAACATTTTTTTAAAAACTTATGTTTTGAATGTCATCAGATCTTTCAGAACTCAAGGTTTTTCCATCACTTACATCATGTTTTTGTTCACGCGTGGGTACACTCGTGTCACCCCTCTTTCCGCATGTGTGTTATCGTGGCACACACCACACACACCCCACGCACCACACGCACCCACAGCAAACACTATCATCTCACCACACACTACATGCTATACGCACACACACACACCATTTCGCTCTACCGCACACGTACTGCACCCACGCACCTCACTCCAGACACACACACAGTCTCACTCACACACAAACACACACACATGCACGCACACACACACACACACACACACACACGAACACACACACACACTCGCGGTGTGACAGCACAGTTTGTGTAATGACAGAGCATCTCCAGCTGCAGGAGTAACGTGAGCGAGCGAGCGGAGCGGAGCGCGATGATGGAGGAGAAGAAAGGGATGTTTGGCTCAGGAAACGTTTGGAGTGGCTCGAGTCATCGCGCACATTCCTTCCACACAAACACAGCCAACACACATCAGCTGCAGACCACTGACCCACTACACACACACACACACACACCAGAGGTGAACCGGCCTCCTCTGAAGGCCTCACACACAAACACTTATTTTTACAGTTTCACGTAATTCATCAGCAACTGTACATGTTCTGCCAAAGTCAAATGACATTCAAACCCGGTTTAAATAAAACACTTACTAACAAAGATGAAACAATTAATTTTTTTAGCTGCATGTCATGTGACCACTAACATCAGAGACCGTTAACATGCAAACGTGTTACTAACTTATTGAAATATTAACTTCGAGCCTTCAGAAATGAGAACGAGAATGAGAAAAACACGCAAGATATGGCTTTCTCATAGTGAACTGATGAGATGGTGTGAAGTGGGTGTTTCACTTCAGATCTGAATGTGAGTTTACAGTGGATTTCGAAGGATCTACTGCCCTCCTCCTTTAGGTTTTTATTACAACTGTAAATCTGAGCATTAAGAAAATGTGAATAGTTTCTCTGCAAACACACACGGAGGAAACACACACAGCAGGAAGCAGACAGGAGGAGAGGTTAATGAGTCAGACTGTGACAGTGAGAGTCGGTGGGACTCACCGGTGCAGCGCGAGCCGTCCAGCGCCGTGTCGAAGCCCACCGGACACCTGCAGAAGTAGCTGCCGATGGTGTTGGAGCACTGACCTGCACTGCACAGGCCCGGGATCTGAGAGCACTCGTCAATGTCTGAGAGACACAAAACCCATCAGATCATCACGCTTAAACCAGCCGCTACAGTACAAACCCCTTCACCATCAAACGCTGACCGTCTGAGAAAATCATACTAGTCCAAGCTATAGTGCAGCTACTTACCTGCACATCTTCTGAAGGACATGTGATGATCTTCTGGATAATGACTGCAGTAGTAATTGATATCTACACTACTTGGGGTCGGTAAGATTTCTGAAAGATATCTCTTATGCTCAGCAATGGATGCTCTGCAGTGAATGGGTGCCGTCAGAATGAGAGTCCAAACAGCTGATACAAACATCACAATAATCCACAAGTAATCCACAGCACTCCAGTCCATCAGTTAACATCTGGAGAAGACAAAAGCTGAAACAAATCCAGCATTAAGATGCTTTTAACTACAATACATTTAATCTATAATCAATAATAACACTAGCTCCAGTGAAAAAGTGCATCTGCTGTTGTCTCTCGCATCAAAATCCAGCCACATATTCGTTTAGAGCTGTTTAAACGCTGCTTGATCTGTGCAGATTTCTCTCCTGATTCAGACCAGAACACTTTTTCACTGGAGGAAGAGTTATTATGGATTATGCACACAATGTATTGTAGTTAAAAACGTCTTAATGCTGGATGTGTTTCAGCTTTTGTCTTCTCCAGATGATAACTGATGGACTGGAGTGCTGTGGATTACTTGTGGACTATTGTGATGTTTTTATCAGCTGTTTGGACTCTCATTCTGACGGCACCCATTCACTGCAGAGCATCCATTGCTGAGACACTGATGCAGTGCTACATTTCTCCAAACCTGATGAAGAAACGAACTAATCTACATCTGGGATGATCTGAGGGTGAGTTTTTAGAAACACACAACGAGCTAATTTGGAATCTAAATCAAGTCTCGTGTCACATTTTTCAATTCGAGACTCAGAGATTATGGCACCCAAACTACTAAAGAGAGCAATGGGCCGTCATCTACACAACCCTGCAGCTGCGGGACGCTGCGTTTGAAGGGGTTTTGCTGTGTGATGTGAATTACTGAGCAATATGAACGTCAGATTTACTGTCAGACAACTGACCGCAGCATGTCTGCAGTGAAATATGACTTGACTAATAATGGACAGCAGTCTGAGTCTGGCTCTCGCTCGGGTGCTTTCCAGAGCTCTGGGCCGTTATTTCTGGGTATGGATCTCACACACACACACACACACACCCACACTCGCTACTGCTTTAAAGAGTCTCACTCCAGTTCAGTAGGACAATTTGATTGAAACACATAAACATAAACCTTTCTGCCCTGCTGTAAACACAGCGAAGCAGCCAGACTCTCTCCGTCTTTCCTATAAACACATCTGAAAGCGTCGACTCTGAGATAACGACAGAAGATTCAGACTCGCTGTCTAAACAAACTCATGCTAATGCGGCTGTCTAAGTGGCATCAGACCACCAGGGAACCAGCACATCGTCTTCTGTGACCATCAACATCCATATACATAAATTATGAAAATAATAAATGCACTGAACTGTGGATGGAGTTTGATTAGATTATGTGAGAGTCAAAGATCTACCATTCGACTGTAAAACATACATGTTTAACTGAAGAGCTGAACTAAACCAGATTAAACCACAAACACACTCACAGCTGAAGAGGACAAAAATACACGCAGATAAATACTCCGAGGAGCTTAGTCTCAGATGTTTCTCCAAGAAGACCTCAAGAGAGACAAAAACAGGCCCAAATGAGTCACTAGTCTTCATCTGATGAGAAATGTTTCATTTGTTTGTTTCAGTGTCTCATATTGAGATCTGACTGCAGGTTTTGGTATCTTTCTAACTATCAAAAATATGTTCCAGAAACGTTTGCTAACATTCTCAGAGAGTTGTGAAAATGTTACTTCCGAACATTCAAAACATCCAGTTTTTTTTAAATGCTTAATGTCTTGATTATATACGAACATTCCATTTTATCATTTTCCAAAGACTATGAGAATGTTACATTTGAATGTTGTCTGAACGTTCTAAAAATGTTATTTAAAAACATTAGATGGAAGCCCAACTAAAACGTTTCAGAAAAACGTTCCACGAATGATGAAAGAATGTTGTTGTGCCAACATCATTAGGGACTTTTCTCAGGAGAAACATCTGAGAACTTCAGAATAAGTCTCTGTTTGTTCTACATTCGCTAGGAGAAACATTTGAGATCATGTGTGTAGAGGCAAACTCCAGCTGCAGAGCTGAACAATGAGTTCAGATATATGTGTGTGTGTGTGTGTGTGTCATTACCTTCACATTTCTGTGTAATTTCGTTGAACTTGTGTCCAGCAGGGCATTTGCACTCAAATGAGCCCACAGTATTCACACAGTTTCCCCCCTGACAGAGTCCAGGAATGGCCTGGCACTCGTCCACATCTGCACACACACACACACACACACACCACACACACACAAAGGGAGAAAGAGAGGAAATGCTTTAACAACACAACACAATAGATGCACTCAAATCAGTGTGTATAATTCAAAACAGAACAACATGAGGAGGAAATATCAGCGCTCCGGTCTCATGTCGCAACGCTTCATGTGTGTTTGTGGAGCCTGAGAACAGAGCAAAGAGTTAAGACATAAACAAATCATAATCTTCAGATTGTGCGCTATTTCTGCATGACTAATCAATGTAAGTGTCATTGATCATGTCACAGTCAATGATCTTTCTTGCTACCATCATAATGTTTTTTTATACCCCACAATTAAAGCAAAAAAAAACAAACTTCAAAAAAAGATGCATCCACCACAGTTAAAGAGTTTGATGTCATTTGCTTTTTTATTGTTTTTCCGAATAACTCTTCTGCTCACCAAGGCTGCATTTTCTTGAGCAAACTACAGTAAAACTGAAATATTATATCATAATGTATTTAAAATATCTGTCTTCTATGTGAATATGTGTTAAACTGTAATGTATTTCTGTGATCGAAGCTGAATTTTCAGCATCTTTACTCCTGTTTTCAGTGTCACATGATCTTCAAAAATCAGTATAATATGCTGATCTGCTTCTCGAGAAACATTTCTGATTATTATCAATTTTAAAAACAACTGCGTTGCTTCATATTTTTGTGGAAACCGGATAGATGATAGAACGTTCAATAGAACAGCATTATCTGAATAGAAATCGCACTGTAGCATTTTAAATGTCTTTACTGTAATTTTTGATCAACTGAATGCATCCTTGATGAATAAAAGTGTTTAGTTCTTTAAATCTTTTGAACAGTCATGGAGACTGCTAGTGCATTCAGACGCATTGATCCCGTCAGTGTAGTGTAGGATAATATATACTGTGATAGTGATACTGTACACACACCTGCATCTCTCTCTCTCTCACACACACACAAAAACACACACAGATGGATGGATAGTTCACTCTAATTGAGTCAGATTGGTTTTGGTTCTAATGAAGGAATGCTCGCAGTCATGCAAACAAGGACACACTGTCAGAACACATAGACGCACGCCTCCGAGATCCAGACAATCCCACAAACAAACACACACACCCACAGCACACACACCACACACACTGTCAAGATCCTACTACTTATCAGAGCAAACACACAGATCCACTCTTAAACACTCCCCCACACACACACACTGCCTCAGTTACGAAACTAACGAGACGAAGAACATTGGTGTACGGCTCGTTTCAATGTCAAAACGTGGAATTTTATCATATGACTGAGCGGGGCTACGATCAAATCCAATCTCACCTGTTCACTCTGACCGCATTTTTGAGTTACCTGAACTTGCGCACAGCATAGTATACGAGTGGGGATTTATATTGACAGGCATTTTTTCATTTTTATATTCCTGAACCAGTCAAACGAAGCTTCTTAGTTGATCATAACCCTAATTAGAATGTCTTTTTTTGGTGTGTGTTGTACAGGGCGTAGCTTTAATATGTCTCGAATGCATCCTAACAAGACCGGGAAGGATTCAAATCGTCGCATCATGCACGCTCAGCCTTCTGTGCAGGAGAACAACAGAATTAATTTTTATAAAAGATAAAAAGTAAATAGGATCCCACAAAGAATATAATAGGCTATAATATCTTACAGATTAACAAAAAGGGCCAAAAACACTGTGCAACCCGATAGTCTACGCTCGTTATTGTGACACTCTTATGCCTTTTAATTTCTTTTTCTTTATATCTTTATTTTTGTTTAATCCATCTGATCACAGGCTAATCACGCACACACAAACAACATTAGTTTTAGCGTTGCCTGACATTTCAGCCATTCTTCATCAAACTCAAATGCAGTCAACCAAACATAAAAGTTACACTGTTTATTTGAAAAGGTCCTCTGTAAAATCAGCGTGCAGCGCCCAAACAATAAACATTTTTGCTCATGTGAAGTATTTTACACGGATATTAGAACATGACTGATGTATAAAGCCATGTTTAGGCTACATATAATGAATAATAGTTATGCAAACAACAAATGTTACAAATATGGCAAAAATGGATACATTTGTATTCTTGTGGTATGAGACAGGCGCGTGAGCCCAATGCTGTTTCAGTTTTGCTTTACATTTGTATGCTGTTTATAATGAATGCCACTATAGCCTAATTTGATTTATTTTACAGTTTAAAATATAATTTTATAACTACTTACTTTTCATTCTTGTTCTGTTCTGAATACCGTTAAATTTAAAAATATTTGTTGTAGAGTGAGGGGAAAATAGGCTGTTTATATTTACCAGTATTATACATATAAATTACATAAATTAATTTAGCCTAATTGTTTGCAATTAGGCCTACAAGGTTAACGGGTGTTTTTGGAGTAAGATCAATTTCTCTTTAGCGAGATTACGTCCTCTTTTTGGCCGGGTTTCGTTTCTGCGTGTCGTAAACTCTTGGGGCGAGGCTTCTAAACCTGGGTGTTTTTAGGGGCGTGATATTCAAATGACGATTGTTTTCTGGCGCCACATTTATCAACATACGATCATTCGTACGATGAGATTGGCGGTATACGCATGTTCCATAAATCACACGTGAACTCTGTCGTAAATTTATTTGTGCGCACAGATCTGCGCTCGTTTCTACGTTAGATTGATAAATGAGGCCCCTGAGTGTAAACGAATCACTCAATGATGCACCTGTTGATCTGAGCTGAAGTGCTGGGGTAAGATGTGCCGGTCTCTGCTGGTCTGCTCCGGTCTGTGCTGCAGGTTTTGAAGAGGATCTCCGGTATTGTCATTGACCGGCTCCGGTGTGTGTGTGTGTGTGTGTGTGGTTTGGCAGTGACTGTAATTCCTCCAGCTGGGTACATTCTTTTATCGTCTGGCTGTCTGAGTCGCTCTGGGAGGGTGAGCGTGGGCTTGTCTCGCTTTTGTCTCTTCTCTCTCGGTTTGGTCTCACACTTCTCCTCAAATCAATCAGGATTTTATCTTGTCCCATAATATTTCTTCCCTATTTACTTGTCTCCCTGCTCCTCACTGTGTGTGTGTGTGTGTGTGTGTGTGAGAGAGTGTGTGTGTGTGTGTGTGTGTGAGAGAGTGTGTGTGTGTGTGAGAGAGAGTGTGTGTGTGCGTGCGTGCGTGCGTGTGAGAGAGAGAGAGAAGAGAGAGAGAGAGAGTGTGTGTGTGTGAGAGAGAGAGAGTTGAGTGTGTGTGTGTGTGTGTGAGTCTGTGGGTGAGTCTGTGTGTGTGTGAGTCTGTGTGGATGTGTGTGTGTGTGTGAGTCTGTGTGTGAGTCTGTGTGTGTGTGAGTCTGTATGAGTGTGTGTGTGTGTGTGAGTCTGTGTGTGAGTCTGTGTGTGAGTGTGAGTGTACCTGTTTTTTTATTCTGGTGGGGAGTGAAACCTGAATACAGACTCATGGGGACTCATGTCATGGTTGGGACCTAAATTGAGGTCCCCATGGGTAAACAAGCTAATAAATCACACAGAATGAAGCTAGTTTTTTGAAAATCTAAAAATGCAGAAAGGTTTAGGGTAATGGTTTGTAGAGCAATAGAATATACAGTTTGTACAGTATAAAAACCATTACGCCTATGGAGAGTCCCCACAAGGATAGCAAACCAGACATATGTGTGTGTGTGTGTATGAGGGAGTGTGCGTGTGTGTGTGTCTCACCCTGACAGGCCCCGGAGCGGTGGTTGGGAATGAAGCCGCGGCGGCAGGGGTGTGGTTGTGCTGGACACTGCTCACACGGATGACCCCAGGCCCGTCCCACCGTCGCACAGCACAGTGTCTTAGTGCAGACGATTCCCGTCAGCTGACCCTGACACATCTGGTTACTGACCGACGCGAAACATGGCCCCGTCCTGTAATCTGGAGACACACAGAACATGTTTAACACACTGATGCAACACTTTGTTTACATGACATCTGAGACCCTGCAGCACAAAAGCAGTGTTAAGTCGCTGGGGGATATTTGTAGCAATAGCCAACAATACATTGTATGGGTCGAAATTATTGATTTTTTTTATTATCCCAAAAATTATTAGGATATTAAGTAAAGATCATGTTCCATGAAGATATTTTGTACATTCCCTACCGTAAATATATCAAAACTTAATGTTTGATTAGTGATATGCATTGCTAAGAACAACTTTAAAGATGATTTTCTCAATATTTAGATTTTTTTTGCATCCTCAGATTCCAGATTTTCAAATATTGTCCGATCCTAACAAACTATACATCAATGGAAAGCTTATTTATTCAGCTCTTAGATGATGTATGAATGATGAATGTATGAAATTATGACTGGTTTTGTGCTCCAGGGGTCACATTTCAGTAGTTGCAACATGCCAACACACGTTCTGCCAAGGTTCTCTGAATGTTCTGAGCAAACCTTCTTCCAGTAACGGTAACAGAACAACTTTAATAACGTTCTCAAAACATTTTCAGGAAAACATTTATACATTGTTCATGGAATGTTTTTTCTGAAGCGTTTTAGTTAGATATTCATTTAACGTTTTTTTTAATGTTTCTACTCAAAGAGAATATTCAAAAGTAATATTAACATAATGATTAAACTGATACAATGAATTTTCCCTTACCATTCTTTTTTTTTTATTTAGTTTTTTAATTTAAAACATTTACATAATTGAACATTCAGAAATAATGTTTTTATAACTTAATGGGAATGTTAGCAAAAAATTTCTTAGAACATATTTTTGTTAACTGGGCTAATACAATATTTCAAAACCAATAAAATGTGATAATTCCAATTATAATACTCCAATAAAACTGATATACTATTGAACATGCTGTTTTGTTTATAAGGTTAAAAATAAATATTATTAATCATTTAAAACAATGAATATTTAATTTATACTTATACTAGCAGTGAATTAGATAATGAAAAATGAATGATGACATGAGGAACGATCACAAGTCTCACATCGCTGATGTTCTTACAGTGTTGATCAACTCACTGCTGCTTCATCTGAACACTGGGAACACCCTGACGTGTGTGGTGTGTGTGTGTGTGTGAGTTTGTGGTGTGTGGTGTGTGGTGTGTGTGTGTGGTGTGTGTGTTTGAGAGAGTGTGTGTGTTGTGTGTGTGGGTGTTGTGTGTGTGTTGTGTGTGTGTGTTTGTGAGAGATTGTGTGTGTGTGTGTGTGTGTTGTGAGAGAGAGTGAGTGTGTGAGAGTGTGTGAGTGAGAGAGAGTGATGAGGTGTGAGAGAGTGTGTGAAAGCGTGTGTGTGTGTGTGTTTGAGAGTGTGTGGTGTGTGTGCGTGTGTGTGTGTGTGTGTGAGAGGAGTGTGTGTGTGTGTTGTGAGTGTGTGTGTGGTGGTGTGTTGAAGAGAGAGTGATGGTTTGAGAGTGTTGTGAGGTGAGTGAGTGAGTGATGAGTGTGTGCGAGAGGTGTGAGAGTGTGTGTGTGTTTGTGTGTGTGAGAGAGTGTGTGTGTGTGTGTGTGTGTGATTGTGT
>JADLZN010011801.1:72500-108586 GCA_018155175.1 Sinocyclocheilus anophthalmus
GCTCCTTGTAAACACGTTTCGTTATGTGCCCCCCCCCCCCCCTTTTTTTAGGGGCTTAGGTGAAGGCAGACAATTGAGAAAGAAAATGGATGTGTAACAGTATGTTGATTCACAGCAGTTTAATGTTCCTGCTTTCTGTCATGAATGTTAATCAAACAATAAAACACGGAGAAAAATCACTTTTGTAGCTTTAACACAGATTTATTAGATTGAATTTAAATACAGTGAAGACTATGCAGTGTTATTTTACATTTGATTATTCAATTTCTGCACCTGAATACTGTTAGAAAAATATAAAGCACTGTTTATTTCATTTGTATCTTTGTTCTTTTATATTTATCTATGCTTGTAATTTGATTTACTCACCTACAAAATCACCCAATCATTGATTATTTTTTTCAAAATAGAGCTATTCAAGTCATCTGGTGATTTTTTTTTTTCATATCGCAATATATATCGCAGAAAAACTAAATATCGCAATGTCGAGTTTTTCCCATACGTGCAGCCCTAACACCACACACACACACACACACTCACACCCACTCACACACACACACACACACAACACACACTCACACACCACATCACGAACACACACACAACACTCCTCACAGGACACCACCCACACAACACACACACACATCCTCACTCCTCACTCAGAGACAACACACACACACACTCCCCACAAGAGACACACACACACAACACCACACTCACTCACTCCAGATACACACCCACACACACTCACTCACTCACTCACTCACATAGACACACACACACACACACCCACACAAACACTCACACACACACACACACAACACACACACAACCACACACACACAAACAAACACACACACACACACACCACACACCACACACACCACACACACTTTTTGTGAAAAGTGGGTACTCTCCATAGGCTTAATGGTTTTTATACTGTACAGACCGGATATTCTATTGCCCTACACCAACCCTAACCCTAAACCTACCCCTCACAGGAGACTTTGTGCTATTCAGATTTTAAATACACTCCCTTCTGTGTGATTTATAAGCGTTTTGAAAAATGGGGACATGGGTTAATGTCCTGAAAAGTCACCTTCTCCTTGTAATACCTATGTCATACCTTTGTCATTTTACAAATGTATGTCCTCATTTGTCACAAAAACGCTTACACAAACACACACACACACACTCACAGAGACACACACACCCATACACTCACTCACAGAGACACACCCACACATACACGGGGGTGCACTCACGAGACACCACATACACACACTCACTCACAGAGACATACACACACACACACACACACTCAGAGACACACACACCCACACTCAAGAGACAACACCACGAATCCTCACACACGCCATAGAACACAACTCCTCAAGAGAACACACACACACTCACAGAGAAACACACACACACACACACACTCACACAAAACAGAGAAACCCACACTCACTCAGAGACACACACACACACACTCACAGAGAAACACACACACACACACACACGCACGCACACACACACACACACTCACATTTTCTTCTTTTATTTGGATCCACAATACAAGCAACAAAAACGGAATCCAAATACCTTGGGAAGTCAGATTGCAAGATGACAGGTACACATGGCTAACATACATTCACAAGTCCTTATATTTATTAAAACTTGAATATATTTATAAATTTATTTCTGGGGACTTTCCAGACTTCTATTACTTTTATACTGACAAAACGACAAAACCCAGGCCAGTCCCCTCAATGTCAAAAATTTCAAGTTTTACTATCCTTGAGGGTCCCCACAATATAGCATAAACAAGTACACACACACTAACAGGCCTCAACCGGCTTCTAAGAGGAAACAAAATGCCAAAAGAATCGATCTTTAGAACTACAAACTAGTCGGAGGAGTTATTATTGATGTGTATGTCTGTGGTTTTCTAAATCATCACATGCACATCTTTGAAGCGAACACCAGGCGTGTCTCACCTCTCTCACACTGAGCTCCAGTGAAGCCGTAGTTACACAGGCAGCGGTTTGGAGCGACGCATCGGCCTCCGTTCAGACAGCCGGACTCACACACCGCTACAGGAGGAGACAGAGACACAATTACGGTCTGCCGCGTGTGCATCTGTGTGTGTGCTGCAGGGTTCTGGGAGTCTTACGCTGGCCGCAGTGAGCTCCGGAGTATCCCTTCTGACACAGACACTGGTCCTCCGCACACGACCCGCCGTTCATGCAGCGGATGTTACAGTTCTGGACTGAAGAAGACAAACATCAGACGCGTTATTTACTGAACATACTGCCCACACACACACTAGCTTCTGTTGTTTTAAATGTAATGGAGAATCTAAATGTTCTTGGTATTTACATATTCAGCGGTGGCCAAAATGATTAGAACACTAGTATTTTCACCAGTTAAAATTTTTTTTTGAAATCAGTTATTTCTAATTTTTTAATTATTAGTTCATGTTAATTCACACTGCATTAACTAATGTAAACAAGCAGTGCGATGAAGTTAGCCAATCACAGCAGTCAGTGTTGGGGAAAGTTACTTTTAAAAGTAATGCATTACTATATTGCGTTACTCCATGAAAAAGTAATTAATTGCACTAATAACTTTTTAATGGATTACATTACTTTTGCATTAATTTTTGTCACCTGGGCTGGGCTTGCTTATTTATTTTTAATAACAAAAAGCCCAAAAGTAAAATTTTTGGCAACTGTAAAGGCCCTTTCACACCAAAAGAGAAATGAATAAGCCTTAACCTGAAGGAAACGCCTCTGCACTTACTCCCGATTTCTCTCAACACGGGGACAAGAGAGCTGGGGACAATAAATGGGAAAATAAAGTAACCTGCGTTGCTTATTTTAAATAGTAACTCTGATATGTTCATATACATTTCAAAAGTAATGCTTTACTTTACTAGTAATCTGATTACAGAGCTTGTGTTACTTGTAATGTGTGTTACCCCCAACATTGACAGCAGTGGGTGTTTACTTCCATTTCTGCAAGAGGAAACACACATTGTGTTTTACAGAGAGTGAACATTTTTACTAATATTGGACCTTTTTTTGGTGCACAAAACCTAGAGAAATATAATATGAAAACCTGAAACTGCATTTCATGACCCCTTTAATATCAAGGCAATTACAGACCAACACGAACCCTAGAGTAAAATGCACAAAAACATTATTATTGTGTGCATGAATCATTGTTTCTGTTGTGGACGCCCACAAAGGGAGGCTTGAGCTCACATCTGGGGACGAATGTGTCCCCAAACTACAGCACACACACACACACACACACACACACACATCACACACACACACGAGCGTCTCCTCCCCGTGGAGTTGCAGCAGTGATTTAGTGAGGCCTGTTGACTGTGGACACTCTCCAAATCACACACACCCATCCAGACACAGCTAATATTCACAATATTTGTTATTCACAATCACGGCAGTAAAACAACCACAAGAATCTGAGACGATCGGAACACTAAACCATTATTTTCAACACCCTAAACAGATGACCATCTTTCAACATTAAGATGCCAAACCATATTCGGTAAAAAAATCTTGCGAGGTTTACATTTGCTGCAATCGGCCGGGTCGTTATTTGTCCATTTTGAGATCATTTGCTGATAGCTGCATCCTACATCGGTGCATCATTCTGCTCCAAAAAACAGTCATGCACAATGTTTGATTTAAAATATTCTTATGAAAAAATATATATAAAAATGTTTATGAAATGAATGCGAATCTGAATCTATTATCTTATTCACTGTCAAAAGGAAGGTTTATTACCGTAATATAGCACATTTTATACACAATGGTAATTCAAAGTACTATACATAATTTTTTTAAATAGTCATAAAAAATACATTTTAAAAATGCATGCATAGTTATTACAAAAGATTTCATAAAATAGAAAACATTTTAAAAATGCATGCATCATAAGAATAAAAAAGTCATAAAAAAGAAAACATTTTAAAAATGCATGCTTAATAATTACAAAAAATAGTCATAAAAAAGAAAACATTTTAAAAATGCATGCATCATAACAATAAAAAAGTCATAAAAAAGAAAACATTTTAAAAATGCATGCTTAATAATTACAAAAAATAGTCATAAAAAATAAAACATTTTAAAAATGCATGCTTAATAATTACAAAAGATAGTCATAAAATAGAAAACATTCTAAAAATGCATGAAACATAAGTATAAAAATAGTCATGAAAAAGAAAACATTTGAAAATGCATGCTTAGTAAGTATAAAAATAGTCATAACGAGCATTTTAAAACCGCATGCATCAAAACTATAATAAAGTGTGCTTTTAATGCATTTGTTAAATGCAAAATATGATTATTACATAAGCAATAAAAAATTACTGAAAACTGAAGATTGATCAAGTAATTAAATTAAATAAATTAATATATCAGGCATCTGTCACTCTGACCTACGGATCCCGCATTACATCAGCTATTAACCTCTGTATCAGTGCAAAGATACCTGACAGAATGAAGGTTACCATCTACACACGACCATTAAACATGTCAGAAATAAAAGCTGGCTTGGATCGATCAAAACACTCCTGAGAATGATGTCATGACAGGAAACAGGAAGTAGATCAAGAGTTGAAATCAAATTAAGTGATCAAACATAAGCATCATGTGACTTTCATCTCCTCTCTGACTCCACCTGTGTGAAGAGGAGTGGCAGACGCACTGAATTACCTGATTTGGATCCACAGGTGGGAGCGATCTGGCCACTCGGACAGGTGCACATGTTGGGTCTGGAGCAGAAGCCGTCTCCGCAGGGGCTGCGACAAATAGCTGAGAACAGCAAAAACAATGACTGACGACATCTATTGATTGCTTGACCTTCACAGACATCAATAAACATGCAGGTACAGGTGATATTCTGAACGTTCTACACATCGCTTGCCTTGTTGTTTCTTACAGCTGAAACCAGTTTACATACACCTTGCAGAATCTGCGAAATGTTAGCCAAAATAAGAGGAATCATACCAAATGCATGTTATTGTTTATTTAGTACTGACCTGAATAAGATATTTAACGTAAAAGATGTTCACATATAGTCCACAAGAGAAAATAATAGTTGAGTTTATAAAAATGTAGAAATGACCCCGTTCAAAAGTTTTCACCCCCTTGATTCTTAATACTGTGTTGTTAGCTGAATGATCCACAGCTGTGTGTTTTTGTGTTTAGTGATGGTTGTTCATGAGTCCCTTGTTTGTCCTGAACAGTTAAACTGCCTGCTGTTCTTCAGAAAAAACCCTCAGCTTCCACAAATTCTGTGGTTTTCCAGCATTTTTGTGTATTTGAACCCTTTCCAACAATGACTGTATGATTTTAAGATCCATCTTTTCACACTGAGGACAACCGAGGGACTCGTATGCAACTATTACAATAGGTTCAAACGCTCGCTGATGCTCCAGAAGGAAAAAACCGTGCATTTCACCGAGGGCTGAAAACCTTTTATTTCGTCTTCCGTGAAACATCTTCTGTACCTTCTGAAGGGCGGTACTACATTTAGAAATATGACTTTTAGGGACACATCTTGCTTCTGTTAATGCATCGTCTTTCCTTCAGGAGCATCAGTGAGCGTTTGAACTGTATATGCATACTAACTAACTGTTTAAATCCATCCCAGAAAATCAAAGCCAGCAGATTCAGGTCTGGTCCCGCTCCAGGTCTTTCCATGAGACAGTCTTGCAGTTCATCGAGGCATATGCCAGCTGTCTTATTCAGGAAATATCGGCTTAATCGGATTAATGCCATCATTACACGATGCACATGTAACTGGAATGCGTCCAAACTCTTGATTATTACCGGAATGTTCTTGTTAAGTGCGGTCAGCGAGAGGTCAGGAGGTCAGAGAGACTCTAGGCCATTGTGGCCGAGCTCCATTAGCGCGCCTGACCTTCACATGTAAACAACACCCCCCACCGCGCCGCGCCTGAGAGTCACACAACACCAGCACAGCCTTCCTGAGCGCCGCAATCTATTCATTTACAGGACGAGAGCGAAAAACAATCGTCCGGCGCCGAGCTCGCACAGCCCCGCCCTCCTCTGTAAACCGTGTTTCTGATAGCTGGAGCAGAACACAACAAACGGGACGCTGATGAGGACTTACGGACGATGCACTGGTTCCCTCCGGTCAAGGTCTTCCATCCGGGACAGCAGTACGCGTGATGACGGGATCCGCACACATTCGGCCTGCGGGAAGAGTTCGGCAAAACTTAACCGGGGTCAAATTCACATTTAAACCTCATGTGTGAAACTCTCCATACATAACATGCACTGTAAACAGAAATGTAGTTTCTTGAATATGTTGTATATATTGTCTTTCTACAGGTACTCCAACATGTCACATCTAACTCAACGTGTCATTATCTATCTATTTATCTATCTTACAGATTGATTGCATGGCTTTAAAACACTGAAACCTCACGCTTTTAAAATTTCACTCTTAAATTTACAGCTTATTAAACTATTTTTATATATTTAAGCCAGCGCTCTCAAGCCAACATCAAAGTCACACTTTACTATCTAGTTATTTGTGAATTTACTCAAACCTTTTTTGAGTAAAAGTCCTGTCATCATAATTTTTTTTTTTTTTTTCAGTGTATGAATAAAATTAAAGAAAAGAGCATAACTATGAGAGAAAAAGAAAACGTGTAACTCCATGTTGTGCTGATTTCTTAAAGTTTATCGTTTAAGCTTTTTTCTCCGTTTTCATTTCTATTTCTATATTTTGGTGCTGGTTCGGTTTGTATGGAAGCCTGTTTCTGCCACGTGACAAAAACAAAATCTGAATTTTCCACAATTCTGAACTTATATTTCAAAAGATTAAAAACTGGCAACTGTGAGGAAAAAAAGTCAGAATCGCGAGATAAAAAGGCCTACCTTTTTAATGTTTTATTCCGTCACAAACCCAAAAAATAACTGAGATTGAAAACTCACAGTTTTATATTTTATATCTCACAGTTCTGACCCTTTTCTCATAACTGTGAGATGAAAAGGCAGGATCGTCGCAGGTTCGGTGACTTTAGCGCACAGCCTAGGTTTTTTCCCCCCTATAATTTAAAGTTTTAATGTTTGATTATTGTGTTTTATTAGCTATTATCATCTAATGAACACAAAGACTTAAAGATGTTGCAAAACAAACACCCCACAGACTAAAGAAAACAGCACTTCCAATGAAAGCTAAACTGTTATTAATGTTATGACGCTAACGCTAGTTAACGGATTCTGCAGCGCGGGAAACCAAGTTCCCACAGCCGCCCTAACGGCTGTTAACGGCCGTTTCAGCGCGGTGTTTAGAGTAAATGTCGCGGTTCTTCAGTGATGGAGAGAGAGAGGCGTTACCCCTTCAGCACGTCCTGCCCGCCGCCGCGCCGCTTCGCTCGGTTCGCCCTCGGCTGCTCCGCGGCTCTGTCTGCGTCTGCGTCGAGCGTCTGCGCTGATACACACAGCGCCGCGAGCGCCGAGATTCCCGCCGCGAGCCCCAGCAGCCGCCTCATTCTGCTCGCGCTCCCGCTGCAAGACCAACAGCTCACATTAATAACAAAACTGACGAAAGTAGTGATCAAGAAACTAGCTTCGCGTGCGTCAGTCGTACGCGTTTATGGAAAGTAAACAAGAGCAGAGGATGAAATAAAACTGAGGTAAAACAAAACTGAGGGAAAGAAAGTTTCTGTACCTCCCGCAGATGATGAAGAAGATGAAGATGAAGTCTCCTCCAGTGAGTGTGCGCTGGTAAAGACTGTAAAGTGCCTGGGGAAAGTTGTCAGGGTGAGAAAAGGAGCGTAAAGCGGCTCAGAGGTGCGACACAAAGCGCAGCGGCTGCGTTACTGCATCAGCGCTCATTCCGCTGCGCCACTCAAATCTCATCCAACACTCGCTCGCCTCGGATCTCGCGAGAACCTGCGCGAATTCAGCGCGGCGGTTACATTGGAACCACTGCGAGCTTAACGTGTGACCCTGGAGCACAAAACCAGTCTTGAGTGTCAATTTTTTGAAATTGAGAATTATGCATCAGCTGAAAGCTGAATAAATGTGCTTTCCATTGATGCATGGTTTGTTAGGATAGAACAACATCTGAAAATCTGGAATCTGGGGGTGCAAAAAAATCTAAATATTGAGAAAATCGCATTTAAATTTGTCCAGATGAATTTCTTAGCAATGCATATTACTAATCAAAAATTAAGTTTTTATATATTTATGGTAGGGAATTTACTAAATATCTTCATGGAACTTGATCTTTACTTAATATCCTAATGATTTTGTCATAAAAGAAAATTCGATAATTTTGACCCATACAATGTATTTGGCCATTGCTACAAATATCCCCCAGCGACTTAACACTGCTTTTGTGCTGTAAATATAATAATGTATACAGTAAAATACACTTTACTATAGTATGGTAGAGTATTTTTTTAATACCGTGTGTTGGGAAGGTTACTTTGGAAATGGTCACCAGTATCATATTTATTGAAAATGTACTGTTACATTTTAATGTAACTGATTACATACTTTTCTAAGAATGTTTTTTGAACTAGTTAATCATTTGAAACTGGATTAATCTCTCATAGAACTAAACACTGAGTACTGTCACGAATCCTTCATCACTTGAATAACTTATAATAATTAGCATTTTGAAGCACAGCCCCACAAAATCTACTAATACGACTATTGATATCCTTCTTGTGTTAAATACTGATTTAAAACCATGACAAGAAATAGTTTAATAGCTGTGGTACTGTTTTTGAAATCAAATCTATGTATAGCTATGACAGAAAACAATGCTTAAAACATATACACAAACCTTATTGTGTTATGATAAAGCATGTCTCCTGAAACATTAGTGTCTCATATTTTAGGAAAGAAATCAAACAAATCTGTATGCATGTGAAAATATTCAGATGTAATCTTTAACATTTTCATAAGTAACTGTAACAGATTGCAGTAACATTTATTTTGTATTTAAATGACGTTACATGTAACTAGTTCCTCCAGAACATTGGGTACATGTATCAAATAATACCACGCTACGTCACTGCACTGATGCAGCAGTGCTTCAGTAAGGGATAGAAGTAGGTTTCCCCTTACTGAACACAGAATGAGCTGTTGCATGCTGATGGGTGTTTGCGTCCGCGGTCAGAAGAGGGGAGTGTCCGTCTGCATCCCAGCCCACCGGCGTCCAGCCTGAGACTGATGCAGAACAATGGCACACGGTGGGTGGAGACACCCGAGCCGCACCCTCCTCTCTCTGGACCGGACTGAAGCTCTGGTGCCTTCTGTGAATCACAAGCATAATCATCTGTAAGGAATGCAGACTGAAGTCAACATGAAACTAAGGCCATTTACTTTCTTAAGACATGCTCTTGATCTCATCAGTGTGTTCTAAATAAATGTTTTTCTTCATAATCCTTCGTCTAAATGCAATCACTCCAGCTGATGCTTGGTCACGCTACACTTTTCATCCCACTGGCCTCCATTCATACGCATTGCAAAGTTCAAGTTTGGTGAACTCTGACCTGCGGACTCGTATCATGTGAAGATTCTTGTGTGACTAGAAGAAAAATACATCACAACCTCTTAGCTGAATTTAAAAATAAAAACGAGCTTAAGAGCTTTGCATCGTTACAGTAGACTGTATTTTTACATTTTGCATTCACATCTGTGAGCCTGCAGCACAGAAGCAGTGTTAAGTCGCTGAGGGATATTTGTAGCAATAGCCAACAATACATTGTATGGGTCACAATTATACATTTCTCTTTTATGCCAAAAATCATTAGGATATTAAGATCATGTTCCATGAAGATATTTTGTAAATTCCGTACCTAAAACTTAATGTTTGATTAGTAATATGCATTGCTAAGACCTTCATCTAAACAACTTTAAAGATGATTTTCTCAATATTTAGATTTTTTTGCACCCTCAGATTCCAGATATTCTTGGCCAAATATTGTCTGATCCTAACAAACCATACATCAATGGAAAGCTTATGTATTCAGCTTTCAGATGATGTAGAAATCTCAATTTTGAAAAATTGACTGGTTTTGTGCTCCAGAGTCACATTTATGCATTTGGCAGACACTTTTATCCAGAGAGACTTACATTGCACTAAAACTATACGTTTTGTTTTCCGATTCATTTATTCCCTGAGAATTGAACAATGGCATTTATAGTGCTGCGTTCTACTGATTGAGCTACAGAAATGTGTATTTGTAATATGTTGAATTTTTGTTTGTTGGCACTGCCATCGCATATCAGAACCATTGCAGTTTGCAAATAAATTCCGCATGCCTTTACAGGGATAGTTCACCCAAAAATGAAAATGTGATGTTTATCTGCTTACCCCCGGGGCATCCAAGATGTAGGTGACTTTGTTTCTTCAGTAGAACACAAACGAAGATTTTTAACTCCAGCCGTTGCAGTCTGTCAGTCTTATAATGCATGGCAATGGTAACAAAATCTATGAGAGTAAAAAAACATGCACAGACAAATCCAAATTAACCCTGCGGCTCGTGACGACACATTGGTGTCCTAAGACATGAAACGATCGGTTTATGCCAGAAACTGAACAGTTTTTATATAATTTTTTACCTCTAATACACCCCTATGTCCAACTGCTTCGAGTACGCGCACGGCTTCCGGTGCGTTGTGTGGGTACATGCTCTGGCGTAGTTTACGCAAGCGCCGGAAGGGATCTCTCGCGCGTATACGTCACTCAATGTTTACACAGTGCACAAACATTGTAAGATGGCTAATCAAATGGTACTTACTTGCGCTTATCCGGATTGTTCAAACCGACAAAACTAAAGATTACGTTCTCTCGCGCGAACTTATTCGGGAGTGGTGACTTTCCACGTATTACCATTTTCTGAGCCTGCTCGCCTGAAGTTATGCTTGTTTGCTCTTCGGCTGGATATCAACACAGCCGTTAACGTAAACTACGCCAGAGTGCATACACACCTCACGGCATCCGGTGATGCCGTGCGCGCGCCCAAAGACAGTGTGACATAGTGGTGTATTAGAGGTAAAAGATGATATAAATACTGTTCGGTTTTTGGCACAAACCGATCGTTTCGTGTCTTAGGACATCAGTGTGTCGTCACGAGCCGCAGGGTTTATTTTGGATTTGTCTGTGCATGTTTTTTTTCCTCTCATAAATTTAGTTACCATTGCCATGCATTATAAGACTGACAGACTGCAACGGCTGGAGTTAAAAATCTTCGTTTGTGTTCTACTGAAGAAACAAAGTCACCTACATGCCCTGGGGTACATATCACATCAATTTTCATTTTTGGTTATCTATCCCTTTAAGGGATGTTATTATTGTTTATTAAAACTAAAAATATTAAAAACATTTTTGTTAATTGAAATGAAGCTGAAATTAAATATAAATATTAGAAGAAAATCTTAAACTAAATGAAAATTAGAAAATAAGTCTGAAATAAGTCAAAGCAACTGGAAATAAATACAAAATAAATCTGAAATAAAAAATAAATGAAACCTAAAAAAATAAGTGAATAAAAATGACAAAAGTTCATAAGAAACTTACTAAAAATCTAACTAATATTAAAATAAAAATGTAAATGATCTAAGTAAATGTTTGACATTATTAATAAAAACTATAATCATATAAAAACAATGCCGCTGCTTTATTAACCACCTTCACACAGGTACGTTTCACCATCCACTCAGTTCATCATGGTGAAAATAAAGTCTCGCCCTACACCAAATCTCTCGTTTCACTCGTAAAAATGTCACATAAACTGGGTTTAAATGGCTTGCGAGCGGCGTTGGGTTTATGTCGTAACATCATTGTTCAGCAGTGTGTCTCTGGGTCCCGTCGGCTGCAAGGTTCGAGGCCGACTGACAAAGTTCTGCTCATTCTTCTGTGTGTTTACTTTCTCTAAGGCTCGGTGCTATGGCTTAAACAGATGCTCCAATATACTGACCTACTTTTGAGGAATTCAGTCCTCTCTCTCACTGCACGTGACCCAATAACAGCATCCCATTCCTGTTCCTGTTCCCGGCCTCGTGCGGATCTCAGACGGATGCAGGGACGGGCGGGGGAGCGTGTGCCTGTGCGAAAGCGTCTTACTCTAACTTTCTCACACTGTTTATTTGCTTTGGCTCAGGAGCGACTGTGTCTCCTTTCATTTCCCGTGGTCTTGGACTCCAGGAATCGAGCGCTCCGACTCCCAGACGATCAGCGATACGGGAGGAGAATCTGAAATCTCACAGAATCAATCATTATTAATCACGTGTGGATTGCTTTGATATCACAGAGCGTTCAGGTTCATGTGCGTCGGCAGACCTGAGATTTTCAACTGGGTTTGTGCCTCTGAAACTGCAGAAGTGGCTCTGGTGATGTTGTCAGGTGTCGAGGCACTGATGGTTCCATGAGGAACCATTCATGGAACCTTTCCATTGCACAAAAGGTTCTTCAGAATATTAGAACTCGTTACACTAAAAAAAGTGGTTATTTTAAGAACAATTTACTGAAAGGTTCTTGGAGAACCAAAAATGGTTCTTCTATAGCATCGCTGCAAAAAGCCGCTTTTGGAACCTATATTTTTAAATGTTTCCATTATCAAAATGTTGTTCTCGTCAACAAAAATGGTTCTTTTAGGAACTGTTCACTGAAAGTTCTTTTGCGAACCAAAAATGGTTCTTTTACAGTGTGGAAAATGTTTCCATTGCACAAAACATTATTAAAATGTTGTTCTCACCAATAAAAATGGTTCTTCTAAGGCGTCACTGTGAAAACCTGCTATTGGAACCTTTATTTTTTAAAGTGAAGAACGTTTCCATTGCACAAAAGGTTCTTCAGAGTATTAGAGTTTGTTACACTAAGAAAAACTAGTTATTTTAGGAACTGTTCACTGAAAGGTTCTTTGGAGAACCAAAAATGGTTCTTCTATAGCATCACTGCAAAAAGTTCGCACTTTTGGGAACCTTTATTTTTAAAAGTGAAGAACGTTTCCATTGCACAAAAGTTACAAAAAGGTTCTTTACATTATTGAAATGTTCTTCACATTAAGAAAAACTGGATCTGTTTAGAACTGAGCACCGAAAGGTTCTTTGGGGAACCAAAAATGGTTCTTCTATGGCATTGCTGCAAAAGGCAGCTTTTGGAACCTTAATTTTTTTACAGTGTGGAACGTTTCCATTGCACAAAACATTATTAAAATGTTGTTCTCACCAATAAAAATGGTTCTTGTAGGACGGTTCACGTGCAGGTTCTTTAGGGAACCAAAAATTGTTCTTCTAAAGCGTCACTGCGAAAACCAGCTTTTGGAACCTTTATTTTGAAAAGTGGAGAACATTGCACAAAAGGTTCTTTAAGTTAGTGAAGTGTTCTTCACACTAAAAAAAAGCGGTTCTTTGAGGAACCAAAAATGGCTGTTCTGTAACATTGCTGTGAAACCCTCTCTGGACGCTATATTTTAAGAGTGCAGCGAATCATTTATCTCGAGTCGTCAAGTTTCAGGATTTCACATTGTACATTTGTAAACACTGGGCTTTGTGCTTCTTTTCTGCCGTTCTCATGTGAATATGCAGTTGTGTTTCACATCATCCAGCTTTGCTTCATCTCCAGCTGGATCATGGATGGATGTTCTTCTGATAAAGCAGCGTTCAAGGCTTCCAGCTCCTGAAGCGAACTGATTCACGCTCGGCTCGCCTCTCCACAGAACACCTTCCCAAACTCTTGGAATCATCTAGGTGCTCCTTGGCAAATAATAGACAAACGTTTATGTTCTTTCTGATTGTGGCATCACAAACGCTGACCCGAGAGGAGCCTGCAGTTCTCTGGATGCGGCTTCAGGATCTTCTGTGACGGTCTGGATGATTTTAGGCTGTGCCTCTGGAGAAACCTTGGCAGGCCAGTCGCTCCTGGGGAGTTTCACCATCGTTCCAAGAGTTCTTCGTTTCAACATTACGGCTCTCGCTGTGGGTCTGTTCAGATCCAGGGTTTTGGAAATGTCTGCGTAACCTTTTCCTGACTGATAGACTCAATATGAGCATGTCATTTTTATTCTCTCATAAAAACTCTCCTTTGATCGGATGATTTGTGCTTGTTAAATCTTTGTGAGGGTCAATGGCACAGTCGCACACAACCGACTTGAATCAATCGAATTCATATTCCTTAAATTCTCTTAAACCAGCTGCTGGATTCAAATGAGCTCTTCGCTGAAGCCTGTATGTACAGCATCTGCTGCATGAATCGTGATGTAGCCGTGTTCTGCATCATCCTTGTGAAAGACAGAAATAAAATAAAGGTCAGTTCAGAATCATTGACAGTGAGTGTGTTTATAAAAAAAAAACGACACAGTTTGAGGCGTTCACATGAGTGCTGTTGGGTGCTTTCAAGTCATGTTGGAAAGATTGCATTCATGATTCAATTGGAAAACAAATGGGGATTTTCTTTGAGCCTTGATTTTCCAAGTTGTTGTTGGCGGGTCACTGAGAAAACAAGGCTGATGTGATGCATGGTGCATCTAGTTGGTGTATGATTTTTCATCTTTCTTGAACTGAAGTGATTTAAATGCATCTAATGCCATTGGGATTTCCCAGTTGGTAAATATGAACTTCCCAGGAAGATTTGATGTAAACACACTCATGAATGCATCATAAAGTCCCATGTTGTGACCTCATTAATTCTCTGGCCCTCGTCACCAGTGTTTGGAAAAGTTACTTTTAAAAGTAATGCATTACAATATTGCATCACTCCCTAAAAAAGTAATAAACGTAATCCCCTAAAAACGAATTACGTTAGTTCATTTTTATGGAAAGTAATATGTTACGTTACTCTTTTTTTGCCTAGGCTGGGCTTGTTTTTAAATATAAAAACTTTCTATTTTTGGCAAATATAAAAGCCCTTTCACACCAAAAAGTGTAAAAAATTTTTGGGAAAAAAAAATGAGCTCAGGTGAAGGAAATGTAAATTCATGTTTGTACAGTAGAGGACGCAGCTCAAACAAACCCTTCAGCTGTGCCGCCGATCTGGATTGCATGAAGAATAGGATGAAGGAGAGGAAAGTTCAAGTACTTTTTAGCAATAATATGGTTGAACTGGATCATCAAAGGTCAATGTTTAATAAAATGGGACTGAATACATAAAGGATACTTGTGTTAACATTTTTATTTATTGCAGGTTTGCATTTCAGTTTCTATTCATTTTGAGGAACACTGAATGTGTTTGTGTGCAGTGAGATGAGTAAACACATGTTCATATTTAGTCTAGAACTACAGTAAGATCATGTTCACACACAACGCTCTGGACTTACGCATGATTTCTGTTCACCATGGCACCACCAGAGCTGTCGATCAACCATGGAAACAAGTAACTTGCGTTACTGATTTGAAAAGTAACTCTGATATTCTCTTTTAAATTAAAAAGTAATGCCTTACTTTACTAGTTACTTGGGAAAAGTAATCTGATTACAGTACTTGCGTTACTTGTAATGCGTTACCCCAACACTGCTCGTCACTGTGGATAATCAGTTGAATATCTGCAGACAGAGATGAGAATGTCTTTGATCGAATCGGTCGATCACGGGCTGGTTGTAAGAGTCGTCCATGATCCTCCGCCGCTGCTGCTGTTTGGATGTTTCAGCCCCCTGAGGTTCATTTCTCTCCTTTGACACAGAGGAGCAGCTCGCAGGAAAACACTGATGACCTCCCTTCACATTTTTGACCATCTACGGTTTGGAAAACTCTTGTGTTTTGGGTCGACCGGGTCTTTCGGCCAAACCAGCACCCACACACACACACACACACACACTCATGCACATGTATACATGCATACATGCATTCACATGTGCGTCTACACACGCCGATGAGTGAGTTTCCCAAACAGACATGAAATCATACAAGATGGCTGGTGCTCAGGTGGAGCTCAACACTGACCTGAAGAAGAGACAAGGACATGTTGCCAAACCAATCAAAACTCAAATGTCTTAAAGGGGTCATGAACTGCCTCTGTTTTTTATTTTGTACTGTTCTCAGAGAATTTTTTTTAGAAGTAATAGGCTATTTTCCGTGCTGTTTGAATAGGAGTGGAGGATTGTAGACTCGGAAGTAAACGCCCACTGCTGTGATTGGCTAATAGTTGTGTATGATTGACAGTCTACATTCCTCATAGATGCTCGCTGCTGTGATTTAGGTCAAAAACGCATAAATAACTGAATACATATCAAACGATCTGTAAGAAAAGACAAAGCGTTGTGTTGCGACATTACTGTCGGATTCAATAAGGTCGCAATATAGTCTTTTAGTTTCAATCTTTCTGAAAATCCTGCATCGAATTGTGCCTTTTTTGTAAATGAATCCACAGTAAAATTAAGTGAACAAAGGACAAAGTTCTTACTGAGAGTTATGGATCTGTCATTAACATTTTTTTTAAACGTTCATCCGCGCGTTTCCGTAACATTGGGTTCAGAAGGAAGGCACACACTGTTTTTCCCCAACTTTGTCATTTGGTTTCTGTGTAGACCTGCGTTTCCCTCTCTCGTTATTTACACCACATTCGCGAATTGTGGGTGGAGTAAACAGCGCGATTTGTTAGAGTGGGGGGTGGAGACTAAACAGCAGCGAGGTAGAATCGGTGTGCTGGGCTAAAGAGGCAGTGATGTAGAATCGGTGTGCGGTGCCAAAGAGGCAGTGATGTAGATTCGGTGGGTGGAGCTAAACAGGCAGCGATGTAGAATCGGTGTGCGGGGCTAAAGAGGCAGTGATGTAGAGTCGGTGGGTGGGGCTAAACAGGCAGTGGTGTAGAATCTGTGTGCGGTGCTAAACAGGCAGCGATGTAGAATCGGGGGGCGGGGCTAAACAGACAGTGATGTAAAATCGATGGGAGGGGCTAAACAGGCAGTGATGCAGAATCGGTGGGCGGAGCTAAACAGGCAGCGATGTAGAATTGGTGGGCGGAGCTAAACAGGCAGCGATGTAGAATCGGTGGGTGGAGCTAAACAGGCAGCGATGTAGGATCGGTGGGCGGGGCTAAACAGACAGAGATGTAGAATCGGTGGGCGGAGCTAAACACGCAGTGATGTAGAATCAGTGGGTGGGGCAGTGATGTAGAATCGGTGGGCGGAGCTAAACAGGCAGCGATGTAGAATCAGTGGGTGGGGCAAAACAGGCAGTGATGTAGAATCGGTGGGGGGGACTAAACAGGCAGTGATGTAGAATCAGAGGACGGGGCTAAACAGGCAGTGATGTAGAAACGGTGGGCGGGGCTAAACAGGCAGCGAAGTAGAATCGGTGGGCGGGGCTAAACAGACAGTGATGTAGAAATCGGTGCGAGGGACTAAACAGCGCAGGCAGTGATTTAGAATCGGTGGGCGGAGCTAATCAGGCAGTGATTTAGAATCGGTGGGCGGGGCTAAACAGCAGTGATGTAGAATCGGTAGGCGGGACTAAACAGGCAGTGATGTAGAATCAGTGGGTGGGGCTAAACAGACAGTGATGTAGAATCAGTGGGCGGGGCTAAACAGACAGTGATGAAGAATCGTTGGGAGGGGCTAAACAGACAGTGATGTAGAATCATTGGGCGGGGCTAAACAGGCAGCGATGTAGAATCGGTGGGCGGGGCTAAACAGACAGGGATGTAGAATCGGTGGGCGGGGCTAAACAGACAGTGATGTAGAATCGGTGGACGGACCTAAACAGACAGCGATGTAGAATCAGTGGGCGGGGCTAAACACGCAGCGATATAGAATCGGTGGGCGGGGCTAAACAGACAGTGATGTAGAATCGGTGGGCGGGGCTAACAGACAGGTGTAGATCGGGGGCGGAACTAAACAGACAGCGATGTCGAATCAGTGGGTGGGCGTCTACAGACTCTGAGAGTTATGGCAGTCACTGAGCCATAGATGGTTGACAATCAGCAGGTGACTGAACTCACGCTCTGCATTCGATCCGGGCTCTAGAACCGGAGCATACTTGCATCTCTGGATGTTGAGCTAATTCTTCATGACTCACACAGGACTCGCCAATAGCACCATTACCCAAGACAAATAATGACCCCAGATATCTCATCAAAGCAGTCAGCGTGTGTGTGTGTGTGCATGAGAGCCATCAACAGCAGAAGGGCAGACTGACAGATGCAGAGTGCGACAGCCGGCTGATGTTCACAGCTGCACAGTCTTGTTTTCCTGCCGTCTGTAACGACCCTGATAAAAGCCCCTCAGTGGTGAAGATTAATGCACACACACACACACATGCACACGCAGCATATTTCTCAGCGTGTGTCACTGTTGGCTCCGGATGCGTCACATGATGCTGTCGGACTGACTCCCAGAATCCGAACAGCACAGACACCTGATGATTCAATCCCAACACACACTAGTGATGATCACACGCAAACCACTAACACCAAGAAACAAACACTGAAGACAAACTTAAAGTGCATGAAACAGTCTTTTCTTGCCTATTTTGACATGTATCCAAGTTAAACGGCTGTCTTGAAAAAGAAAAATGTAGGGCAGGACTTGATGTTGTCCGTCGGGAATTGATTGGATCGTTGTTGTTTGCTAATTGCTGTGATCTCATGTGAGTGACAGGTCACTGGAGGAATTACTGTCCCGCCCTCATGCGCACGCCATCAGAGAAGAGAGAGATTCCTTCTTAGAGTTCATGTTTTTGATTACAGATTACAAGGGCACGTGGATTAAAGGACTAGTTCATCCAAAAATGAACACTTTCTGAAAATATGCTCACCCTCAGGTCATCTCAGATCAGGATGAGTTTGTTTCTTCATCAGATTTGTAGAAATGTAGCATTGCATCAGTGTCTCAGCAATGGATGCTCTGCAGTGAATGGGTGCCGTCAGAATGAGAGTCAAAAAAGCTGATAAAAACATCACAATAACCCACAAGTAATCCAACACCACTCCAGTCCATCAGTTAACATCTGGAGAAGACAAAAGCTGAAACAAATCCAGCATTAAGACATTTTTTAACTCAAATACATTGATTCTATAATCCATAATAACGCTTCCTCCAGTGAAAAAAGTGTTCTGGTGTGAATCAGGAGAGAAATCTGCACAGAATATGTGCAGCTCATATAACAGCTCTAAACTAATATGTGGCTAGATTTTGATGTGAGAGACAACAAGAGATGGACTTTTTCAATGGAGGAAGCATTATTATGGATTATAGACTCAATGTATTTTAGATAAAAACATCTTAATGCTGATTGTGTTTCGATTTTGTCTTCTCCAGATGATAACTGATGGACTGGACAACTTGTGGATTATTGTGATGTTTTAACAGCTGTTTGGACTCTCATTCTGACGGCACCCATCCACTGCAGGAGCAACAATATCGAAATGACTTGCGGACCATTGTATTGCAAACAAAGCAGCGTGTTCTATCTAGACCTGTTCAGTCGTGTCTGTGTATGAAGCTGTGTTATATTTCATTGACTGTTTTTAGCAGATTCGGATCTTTCATGAAGGAGGCAGTCGCACAGCCTCATAATCAAAAAACATGGGGGGAAGTCCAGAAGCATTACTGCCTCGGGCGGGCTGCTGGAATTAACGCCGTTCCGCACTTGAAGCACGAAATCGTGTGATTTGGCATTACGCCACAATTCAAGAGGCTTGAGAACATGAATCACAGGACTCAGCCTGGAGTTTGTTCAAACGACCGTTTAACATTTAAGATGACTGAACATCAGCTGAGGACCACTGTGAAACATTCACTGTCTGAAGCATTATCCTGCTAGGGTTGACTATAGTCAGCGTGGGTTAAACAATATGCGAGAGACTTCATTAGGAATCTGACTGTGGAAAAACACTCAGAACACCCTAGCAACCGCACAGCAGAACCCCGGCAACCAGCCACAACAGGCCAGCGCAGTGATATTAGACAGTCGCCTCGTCTCTGTTCTTCTGTCCTGAGGAATTCTGGAAAGCCCCTCGGCCTTGTTCTGAGTGCAGACGACAGAGATTCACGTGAGATGAGTGTGAGCCGCTGTCTGACGTCAGCTCCTCCACCCAAACTCACACTCACTCAACACACATCTTCTGTCTGACTCGAGAAGGTTTCCTGGCAGATTTTACAGCGGTTATGAGCTGATGAAATCCGAAGCGTCTCTCTGCATGTTTCACGTTTTTTCTGACTTCAGATCTGTGCCAGCTTTGTTCTCCTCAAACTTCAGTCTGCGCTTAGACGAGAGCGCCACCTTCTGACTGCAAGTGTTTCAACAGGTTTACCAAGTTTCCCAGGTTAAAAAAAGTACACTTCCATAATGTATTTAAAGGCACAATATGTAATTTTCGCCGCTAGAGCGAAAATAAACAAAGAGGCAAAGGCGTAGTTTGATGACGTCGTGACTGAGTTTGGAATCATGGGAGTTGTGGTCTTCACAGCCGAAGCAATCCGACGGGACTTGGGTAGAAATCATGTTCATGGATGAGCTAAGGATTTATTAACGTAGTAGAATGAAGCAGGGTGAGGATGAAAGCCGTCGAAGCGAAACGAGGCTGCTGAACGAGCGCGACACACGGCTCGAAAGCAGCGGAGCTTTTATTATGCCACAGTCGAGCGCTTCCGCTGCTTAATTGGGGGGAAAAAAGCAGCGCTGTTTTATCATAATAGATACATTTAGTTCTGTTATAATGATACTCTGTGCGCTCGTCACCGGTCTATTAAAACACACAACATATAAAGGCGTCTTTGGTGTTTCCATGTTTTCTACTAGGGACGCACCGATACTGATATCGGTATCGGGCCCGATACTGAGCACCTGTACTTGTACTCGTTAAAATGCCCCGATACAACACAGCATGTGATAAGCGCCATATTCAAACAAAAAAACACCAACAACAGAACAACAGACAGCGGAATGGAGTTAAGGATGTCTACTACAAAGTATATGTATCTAATGAATATAACGTTAAACGAAAAAAAAAAAATGTCAGGAGTAATGTCAGGTAAAGTGTGTGCGCGAGCTGATTAAACAAAGAAAAATGTAAATCACAGAAAATGTATTTAGTAAATGATTGTAGTACACTTGACGTGTTCTAGTGTATGAAAGTGGGTTCAAAGTGGTGACTAAATACATTTTAAAACAGAGATAGTATGTAAAAGCACATTTTAGTTCATGTCAGGTGTACCAAAAATAGCACAAAGCTGAGATACCACTTAGGTTAGCTTAAAAGGTAATAAAGAAGAATTTAGTGTAAAGTCAAGTCAAGTCACCTTATTTATATAGCGCTTTTAACAATACAGATACATAGTGTATAAAGTACAAAATTAGTGCATGAAAATAAAGCACTTTAAGTACGTTATGGAAGTGTACTTTTTTTCAAACGGGTGGAGTCAAAACAAACCCCATTTATTTTCTCAAAACACACTCGTGCTCTCATCAGTGATGTTATTCTAAAGAAATAGATGTTTGTCGTTATAATCTTTCATCTAAATGTACTAACTGGCTCGACATCATCTAGTTCAGCAGTTCTGACTCCATAGCTTCTCATGTAGACTTAACACTAAAATACATTTGTTTATTGAAATAAAGCAGAATTAAAATATAAAAAGTAGATTCAAAAGTAGACAAAAATTAGAAATGCTGCCTTGGAAATAAGCTTAAAACTGATTGATGAAAGCACTAAAATTACTAAGTTGATATAAAAAACTAAAACTGAAACCGAATTAAAAATAAATGAAATATGTCTATAACCGATTCTACATCGCTATAATTAGTAATATTTAATAATAAAAATGACAAAAGCACACAAAAATGACTACAAATTAAATGAATTCTAAATTAACCTGAAACATAAAGCAACAAAAATATTAGTAAAAACTATAATAGTATCTAAATAATAATACTAAAAAAAAATGCTTTAATGACAAATCTGCCTTTATAGGTTGAAAATAATTGTCAAATAATTACATTCTTTAATTCGACAGTTTTTGAAAAAGTGAATGTTACACACAGTTCACACGTGATTTTTCCAGTGGTTTGTGATTACACGACAAGGCTTATTTTCTAAACTATTTATTACTCAGAAACAGCAGTTTCTCCCCACTCACAATATATCACTCATACAGTGGGTACGGAAAGTATTCAAACCCCCTTAAATTTTTCACTCTTTGTTATATTGCAGCCATTTGCTAAATCAAGTTAATTTTTTCTCATTATTGTACACACAGCACACCATATTGACAGAAAAAACACAGAATTGTTGACATTTATGAAGATTTATTAAAAAAGAAAAACTAAAAATATCACATGGTCCTAAGTATTCAGACTTTTTTTTGCTGTGACACTCATATATTTAACACAGGTGCTGTCCATTTCTTCTGATCAAACTTGAGATGGTTCTACACCTTCATTTAAGTCCAGCTGTGTTTGATTATACTGATTGGACTGATTAGGAAAGCCACACACCTGTCTACATAAGACTTTACAGCTCACAGTGCATGTCAGAGCAAATGAGAATCATGAGGGCAAAGGAACTGACCTGAGGTCAGAGACAGAATTGTGGCAAGGCACAGATCTGGCCAAAGTTACAAAAACATTTCTGCTGCACTTAAGGGTCCTAAGAGCACAGTGGCCTCCATAAAAACGTTTGGGACGACCAGAACCCTTCCAAGAGCTGGCCGTCCGGCCAAACTGAGCTAGCGGGGGAGAAGAGCCTTGGTGAGAGAGGTAAAGAAGAAACCAAAGATCACTGTGGCTGAGCTCCAAAGATGCAGTCGGGAGATGGGAGAAAGATGTAGAAAGTCAACCATCACTGCAGCCCTCACCAGTCGGGGCTTTATGGCAGAGTTGCCTGACGGAATCCTCTCCTCAGTGCAAGACACATGCAAGCCCGCATGGAGTTTGCTAAAAAAAAACCTGAATAAGATTCTCTGGTCTGATGAGACAAGATAGAACTTTTTGGCCTTAATTCTAAGCGGTAAGTGTGGAGAAAACCAGGCACCGACTCATCACCTGTCCAAGACAGTCCCAACAGTGAAGCATGGTGGTGGCAGCATCTGTGGGGGTGTTTTTCAGCTGCAGGGACAGGACAACTAGTTGCAATCGAGGGAAAGATGAATGCTCTGGAGAAGGATGAAAACCTTCTCCAGAGTGCTCGGACCTCAGAGGGGCCGACGGGTTTACCTTCCAACAAGACAATGACCTAAAGCACACAGCAAAATAACGAGGAGTGGCTTCACAAAAACCTGTGACTGTTCTGAATGGCCCAGCCGAGCCCATGACTGTAAACCCAACTTGCATTTGGAAGACTAATAAATGGCGTACACCAAAGGATTTACACCAACCTGACAGAACTGGAGAGGATCAGCAAGGAGGAATGGCAGAGGATCCCCAATCCAGGTGTGAAAAACTTGTTGCATCTTTAACAAAAAGACTCATGGCTGTATTAGATCAAAAGGGTGCTTATACTAAATACTGAGCAAAGGGTCTGAATACTTAGGACCATGTGATATTCAGTTTTTCTTTTTTAATAAATCTGGAAAAATGTCAACAATTCTGTGGTTTTCTGTCAATATGGGGTGTTGTGTGTACATTAATGAGGAAAAAATTAACTTAATGATTTAGCAAATGGCTGCAATTATAACAAAGAGTGAAAAATTTAAGGGGGTGTGAATATTTTCCGTACCCACTGTATATCCACAAGACCACGAGAACCCTGGTTCTTAATAAAAAGGACAACTGTTGAGGGAACCAATTCAAATAAAAAATCTCATATCAGCTTACATCTTCATTTGTAGCCGTTTCGGCTTATTTTAAAGCTTTCGTCACATTCAGTGCTTATCATTATTGTAAAAGCATTCATATCAAATAACGCTAGATTTGGAAGGTGTTACCGCCGGGAAATACAGGAGGAGATGCTGTGGGCCTTCGGTTTCCTCCGCTTCAGCACGTGATTCTGATATGAAGCATCAACTCCTGATGGATAAAATCATTCGTTTCTCACTGAAATATCACACTACAGAAGTAAAACACCCAGAATGACTCATAAACACACTCACTGTCACACAAGTCAAACACACGGTCCAGTAGATAGTTAACTGAAAACAGTTTAATTGTATTAACGATCAGCCAGAGAACAGTTACTGCATGACTTCACCATCACAGCTGCTGGAAAACACATGTGCTAGTTTCACATTAGTTACCAAAGCATGTTCACGTTTATGTACATAGTGCAAAAGACACGCCGATGAAGATCACTCCAAACACAGAGAGAGAGAGAAAGAGAGACACGGATCCGTTAGCACCGCACCGAACGCTGCTACAGAAGCTTATTGCACCGAGATCCTGCTGCTCCATTCATATGGAGTACCGGATCTATTAGCCATAATCACAGACAATTAGTGAACATCATCGTTATAACATCACAAATCCTTCATGTGGAGATGAACGTGGCTTCACCTCTCAAGCGCTCCACTACAGACGGAGGAGGAAGAGCAGAGTAAATCAGAGTAAACTAACGCACACAGACAGGAGCAATTTACACAGATCCGTCAGAACCAGGAGAAACGAGCCAAACCGAAGACACACGTGGAATATACACACTCCGGATCAGTTCCCGAGTTCAAGCGCCATAAACCGAGACAACCGGAGAGTATTAGAAACATTTAAACATGTTATTTACACAGGACTGGTTCATTTGTTCAAGACGTCTGCTGCTTGTTTGTTAATGCTTCGCAGTCGCTTTTCCCGGTTAAACAAAACGCACGTTCAGATGAGAGCCACGGAGAAAACGTCATTGATTTTAAGAAAAAATTCACCTAAACGCTCAATCATTTACTCACTTTAAACACGTGTGACTTTATTTCTTCAATGCAACACGGACGAGATGTTCAGAAGACTGTTCAGCTGCTCATTTTTAAGGGAGAAGCACAAAAACACTGTAAAGCATCATGATAGCGATTCATTTGACTCAGTGATTCAGTACAGTTCTCAAATATCACAATTTAGAGGAATCGTACACCCAAAAATTATTCTGTCATTATTTAGTTCTTACTGACTTACTTTCTTAAGTGGAGCACAAAAGACGATATTTAAATTTATTTGTCTATATACAAGAAGTCAATGGGGTCCAAAGTTGGTTCTTTTAAATATCTTTAGTAAATGGTGATTTGATGGTGCTTTAAGTCCAGTTACACGACCAAACCGGTGGCGTGTTTGCTGTTGTTTACTCTGTGAATGAGTGATTTCAGATTTAGTTGTTCACCCTAATCCAAACTAAGCATGCAGGCATCTGTTATGATGCTTTACAGTGCTTCTGTGTGATTTCTGAAGGCGTGATATGAGCGCGAGTTATTCACAGAGAGCGTGTGAGCGGTCGGTCTGTCCGTTATCAGTTCCTGAGTCGTATTTGTGTTACGTGTGACCTCTCATCCCGTGTGTGAACTCGCCGCCGGTTCGGTGAGATCAGAGGAGTCGAGCTCCTCCTCGTCGCTCCGCCGCTCTTCCTCATCTTCATCCTCCTCGTCCTCGGTGCTGCTCTGTCTGCGCAGCTGCATGTTCTCCAGGGTTTTGGAGACCCAGGACTCGATCCTGGAGCTGAGTGGTGGCACCTGCACAGAGATGGGCTCGGGGGTGTAGTCCTCCTCCTCTTCCTCCTCTTCCTCCTCCTCCTCCAGCATGCCGGGCACCAGTGTGCTGGTGGTGCTGGTGATGGAGGAATTGAGCCGGTCTCTGCAGCTGCCGTCTAGAGAGGCGGTGTCTGTGCTCTGCTGGGATGCCCACTCCAGCCGGTCGTCCGTGCGGGACTCGTCTCTCTCTGGAGCGCGCGCGACCGTCGGCTGCGGAGGCTGCTCTTTGCTGCTCGCTCTGCTGACGGGTTCAGTCTCCAGCGGCTCCGGAGCGTCTGCGCTCTCCACCATCGTCCTCCAGTTGGTCTCTGGAAAGAGAAGATTCAGAGTCAGTCGTAGGCCTGGGCGATAAAACGGTATCGATATTTATCGACGTACACCCGTCTTCTTGCGTAAATGATAGGAAATTTTTTTCCGATAAATCGACGCAGACAGCACACACAAACAGGAACACATGCTGAGTGCTGTGTCTGCTTGTGATGAGGAGATTGTGAATAAATTATGAATATTAGTCGAGTTTAAAATAAACATTTGAATGTTAGGAGTGCGTCAGTGAGCGTCATGCGGTGGTGATGATGTAAGTGACGTTGTTGATTTTAATGTTTTGTTAGTCTAGCCCACGAGACGCGCCGCTGCTGCGTTATGCATTCAAAATATTAGAGAAATATAGAAGCTCAGTGCGGAGAAGATATTGATTAGGTTAAAACCAAAAAAAAGCCATTCACACAGAACGCATATATTTTTTTAGACGGACAAATACGACTGCTGCTCTCGCGTCTCACACAAGAGATTTATAGAAAGCCATGCAAAGTTAAAACAGTTTAAACTTTTAGAAAACACGTCACGAATTTGTGGAGGTTTATTCCTTTCCACTGCGTCTCGTATGTTTTTAAATGCAGTCTGTGTGATCGGCGCTTCGGCTCTTTAGATAAAGCAATGCATAAATACATGATGCTGTTTTGTTGATAATTGTTTATGCAATTTTTACGAAATTATATTTGATTTATATGAGTTAATTTAGACGTAATGCACGTTTTGTATAGACAGTTATCTCTCTTCGTTGACATTATGTGCAGCATTATTTTGCTCATTGCGCCCTCCTGTGGCCTCGGGAGACAAGACAAAAGCTTCCTTAAGATCTATTTAATCTGCATATAAAACACTAGAAATTAGATATTTAATGTTTATTTTGTGTTTGATTGTTAAAACAAAAAATATTAGTTGTTTGTCTCAATAAATTGGGTTTAATTATAAATACAGTGGTTAAATGTAAACATTTTTTCTATGCTATGCTATTATAGCTATGCTCATTTTTCTCTATTTCGTTCTCTGTTTCTGCCTAACTAGGAATATACACGCTTCAGTCTGGATCCAGCCCTTAAGCCCCGTTCACACCAAGAACGATAACTATAAAGATAACGATATTAGCATCCACACCAGCAGACGATATCGTCTGATTATTCTAAGCGTACACTCGTATGTCACTGTAAATTCTCCAGCTCGTGACGGCAGGATATTAATATTGTTATTTTCCTGTTTATTACTGTGAAGCTGCTTTAAAATCATCCGTATTGTATAAAGCGCTATAGAAACAAATGTGACTTCGCTAGATTTTTGACATAACCTTGAGTGTATCTGACAGTTTAAGTGCAATAGTTTGTGAAAGTGATCTTGGTTCATCACTCACTCGCTGTGACAGTCTACTTTCTGGAGGTTTAAACTGGCCAGGCGTTAAAAGTGTGTCTTACCGTACTCCTTCTCGTTGACCTCTGAGATGGGCTCGGAGATGACGCTGCAGAAGGAGATGGCGCTGGCGGCGGATGGGTTTCTGGAGTGGCCCATGTGGTGCGTGACCTTCTTGACGTTCTTCAGAGCCTCCTCGGCCTGCTCCTGCTCCAGAGCGCTCACCATGTCCTTATACGCCCTCCGCGCCTCCTCCGTCAGAGACACCAGCTTATTGAACAGAGTCTGAACACACACACACAGATACAGTCATGCACCTGGCAGATACATTTATCCTACATTGGCATTTCGGTCTATACTTCAATCCGTTCATGTATTCCCTGGCTTGTTGAGCAGCATGTGTGTGTGTGTGTGGTGCCTTCAGTGGGGTGTTTACCTCTGCTCCAGAGTAGTTGAATATTCCCACGACGCTCACCGGCACCAGTTTATTCACACAGCGGCCCAAAGCCTTTCGACCCAGAGCGAACACAAATGGGATCTCCTGCTCCCTTGCCATGGCGATGACGTTATAAAGGGCCTCGTCCAGACCGCCTGCACACACGCACGCACAAACACACATAAACACACATGCGCATATGCACACACACACACACATACACATACATCACAAAATATAAAACACTTTCCAACCAGACTAAATAAACCCAGAAAGCTGCCACCTGTTTCTACAGGTGTAGACAGCTGATTCAATCTTTGACTCTCAATCTGACCTTTGGCCTGGATCTTCTCACAGTTGGGTGAGATGATGACACACTTGATCTTGTGCAGTTTCATGTGTTTGGTGACCTCTCGCAGCCCCATGACCAGCCGCCGCTTGGCTTTGCTGGTCTCCTTCTGATAAACCCGCTCCTGAAATCGAACCAGCTCCTGCAGGAGCAGTGTCACGCTCTCATCGATCTCCTTACTCAACACCTGATTACAGTACCTGACACACAGAGAGAGAAAGAGAGAGAGATGGCGCAGCCCCACCCCCCTCAGCTTTAAATGTCATGATGCATCAAACAGACTGATAACCTCAGAGTGATCCTGATGATCAAAATCTGTGTGTTACGGCTATTTCACAACTGACACATTGAACATGAAGTTAATTAAAGAACTTACATGATAAGACATTAACTACGACAAAAACATTCAAATAAACGACTTCAGCCTTAGTTCCTATTTCATATAAAGGAACCCTGTTTCCGCCACTGAATAAAAAATAAAAAAAGGTCATACAACTTTACATCTCACAATTATTATCTCACAAGATTTTGGAGTTTTATCAGCAATTGGAGGGAAAAGTCAGAATTGCAAGATACAAGGCAATTAGGCGTTTTTTTATTCAGTGGCAAACTGAATGTAGTTGAAGGTATAGTTTCCCGGCCAAAATGAAATTTCTGTTAGTAATTACTCACCCTCATGTCATTCCAAACCCGTAAGGCCTTCGTTCATTTTTGGAACACAAATTAAGATATTTTTGCATTCCGAGAGCTCTCTGACCCTCCATAGACAGCATTTGTTTTTATTTTCTTTGTGCACAAAAAGTACTCTCGTAGCTTCGTAAAATTACGGTTAAACCGCTGATGTCACATGGATTATTTTAATGATCTCCTTGCTATGTTTCTGTACCTTGATCGTGTAAGGACCCTTGCTGTCTATGGAGGCTCAGAAAGCTCTCGGAAAAAAAAAAATTTTTTTTTTCATCAAATATCTTATTTTGTTTGTGTGTACAATTGTGTTTCCAGAGAGATAAAACATCAAAGTCATTTTTGTGTGGAGCCAACAGAAAATCTCCTTATTGTTGAGCCCTTCACACCACACAACACACCACACACACCAACACACACACACACTCCCACACACACACACACACACACCCACTGTACTGAGGTCAGGGGCACAGCGGCTCTGCTGTGCAAACCCACTCTCAGCCGGCAGAAGTAGCAGCACAAAGGCTGATCTGAGATCTGAGAGGAAGAGACCATGGGCCGCCGTATCAGGCAGGAATCTGCACTGCTGTGACCTCAGTGACCTCTGACCCCTGTGTGTGTGTACTCACTCTCTGAACCTGCGGCTGTGGATCTTGGTGATGGCGGACGCAGCCATGGGGCTCCCGATGCCGGAGCTGGAGGGCGAGCCCTGTGACACGGGTGTGATGCTGTAGGGAGAGTTCTGACTGGCTGGAGACGAGACGCATCACTGGGAGCATGCTCAGACCGTTCTCTGCACACCCACACAGAGACACACACACCCACACCACACACACCACACACACACAACACAACACACACACAACACAACACAACACAACACAAGGAGACCGATTAGGACTGCTGCACACATTAAACAGCAAATACACATGATTGTGTCTTTGTTATCATATTAGGGTGCTCCATGATACTGGAAAAAGCCTGATAACTCCATGTATTGTTTTTCTGAGATATATATTGCGATATGAATAAATACAGGCATTTTTAGCAGATGACTTCTGTTATAGCTTTATTTGGAAATAATTTATTTAAACATTTAATCTACCAATATTACTTTATATTTTTAAAAATATTGTTTATTTTCATATTTCTATAATACCATTGTACTATATTTAATATAAAGTTTTAAAAAAAGTTTAAATTTCAATTTACAGAACAATAGTAAAATTGCAATCCAAATATTTGTCTTAATTCTTTTTTTTCTAATTTTAAACCATCAAGCTTTTATTTTGCACTCTTTCAAGAAGAAACTATTTCAGTTTAGTGATTACTGATAAAGTTTGCATCATTGATTCTGTTATTTTCCTGTTTATTACTGTAAAGCTGCTTTGAAACCGTCTGTTTTGTATAAAGCGCTATAGAAATAAATGTGATTTGACAGGTTTATAAAGTGTATTGTGTGTATCTGTGTGTGTGTGTGTTTATGTGTGTGTGTATCTGTGTGTGTGTTTCTGTGTGTATCTGTGCATGTGTATCTGTGCGTGTGTATCTGTGCGTGTGTATCTGTGCGTGTATCTGTGCATGTGTGTGTTTATGTGTGTGTGTGCGTGCGTGCATGCGCTTCCGTGTGTCATGTGCGTGAGTATACGTTGGTGCGTGTGTGTGTTTATGTAGGTGTGGGTTGTTTTTGTGTGTGTTGTGGTCTGTTTGTGTGTGTTGTGTTGGCAGTCAACGTTTCGTGGTGTGTGCTTGTTTTCCTTGGCGTGGTGTGTTGTTGTGTGTTTATGTTGTGTGTATGCTGTGTGTGTGTTTACTGTGTTATCTGCTGCATTTTATCTGTCGTGTGTATCTGTGCGTGTGTATCTGGCGGTTTATCTGTGGCATGTGTGTGTCTTGTGATGTGTGTGCTTGCGTGGCATGCTTTCAGTGCATGTGCGTGATTCTCTGTGCGTGTGTTGGTGTTTTATTGTGTGGTTTTGGTGGGTTTGTGTGTGTGTGTGTGTTTGTGTGCATGTGTTCCGTGTGTGTGCGTGTGTATCGTTGCGTGTGTGTGTGGGGTGTGTTTATGTGTAGTGTGTGTGCGTGGTGCGTGGGAGCGTGGGTGTTCTTGCATGTGCGGAGTATCTGTGCGTGTGTGTGTTATGTTTTGTGTGTGTGTGGGGGTGTGTTTTTTTGTGCCCATGTGTTCGTGTGTTTGTGTGTGTGTGTGCGTGTGTGTGTGGTGTGTGGTGTGTGTTGTGTGTGTGTGTACCATCCTGCTCCTGTGTGAGCGGGTCGGTGAAGCTCAGAGCGTCTCTCTGCTCGTCGGCTCCAGATACGCTGTTCTCAGCAGAACTCTTGCCCTTCTTCACCTCACGCTCCTGCAGAATGATCTACACACACAGAGAGGGGTTAATGCTGTGTGATGTCATATCCTGTCATGCTCAGTGCTGCATGTGTGTTTTCTGGAGCACCTTCTTCATGGCGGTGGTCTTCTTGACTTTGGGAATCTCTCTCTCTTTCCCTCTCTTGATGCGTGGTGCGCTGGAGTCCAGGATGTTGTGAGGGGGGGTGTATGTGTTCTTGAGTCCCGTCACTCGATCTTTACTGTGCAGCGTGCCCACTGTCCCAACTAACAACAACACAGGTGTTAGATTTTATTTTTATATTTTAAATACGTAAAAATTCTTTGTTATTATATTACTAAAATAATAAATGGCAAAAATGTCCTTATCCTCAGGCCACCAAGATGTAGGATTAGCGTATTGTTCATCAAGTTTGTAGAATGTAGCATTGGCGCCCCTCCAGTGTCTCAGGGCAATGGTGCCTCTGGCATGTGAATGGGTGCCGTCGTAATGAGAGTCCAAACAGCTGAAAAAACATCACAAAAATCCACACCACTCAGTCCATCAGTTAACATCTTGTGAAGACAAAAGCTGAAAGCTAATCCAGCATTAAGACGCTTTTAACTCAAATACATTGAGTCCATAATTCATAATAACTCTTCCTCCAGTGAAAAAGTGCATCTGCTGTTGTCTCTCACATCAAAATCCCGCCACATATGTGTTTAGAGCTGTTTCAACGCTGCTTGATCTGTGCAGATTTCTCTCTTGATTCAGACCAGAACACTTTTTCACTTGAGGAAGCGTTATTATGAATTATGGACTCCTATTTTTGTTAAAAATATCTTAATGATGGATTGTTTCAGCTTTTGTCTTCTCCAGATGTTAACTGATGGACTGGAGTGCTGTGGATTATTGTGATGTTTTTATCAGCTGTTTGGACTTTCATTCTGACGGCACCCATTCACTGCAGAGCATCCATTGCTGAGACACTGATGCAGTGCAACATTTCTACAAATCTGATAAAGAAACAAACCTCTACCTGATCTGATATAGACCTGCAGAATTAGCTATGCCCATACGCTGTGTAATGTGACAGCTGGTTTGGTGTTGTGAGCTGTCGTATGGCTGCCCTCATGGCTCTAGCTGTTGTGTTTCTAGGCGCTGGGCCAGGCCATGTCTTCCCAGATCCAGCTGCAATCCGGTGTCCTGCTGCTTTCTCTTACCTTGCTGCTTTAGACAGAGCCCCCTACACACACTACACACACAATTCACGCGAGTTCTCCGACCACACAGACTGGTTATCGGGACTTGGCTTGTAGTGTGTGTGTGTGAGTGTGTTTGTAAGCCTGTAGGCTTTCTTCTTGCTCGTCATGCGATCCTCTTGTACTCCTGTGCCGTGGGAGTTAGCAGGCGGCGAGAGGTGCGCACATTCTGCCTCTGACTCTTGGCTTCTCTTGGGGCAAGCAGAGGCTGGTGATGGGATGGGCGTCTGCATACGATGGTCTTATGGATAATTGGGCTCGGGGGGGCGGTTTAGAGGTTATCCAGGTCTGGCACCACAGCAGCAAACATAGTCTAGAGTAGGGGATTTTTGTCCCAAGAATATAATTAATATAATAATATCGGCAGATTCCGATATTTTTTATTTTGGCTGAAGTCGACTGCCAATGACGATATAGGGGTATAACTATGATCTTTCGGCCTTGTTTTAAAAAAGAGAACACACCATAGTCTCGTTACCATCGTTTCAATATTTTTTTCAAAAAAAAAAAAAATTTATCGGCCCGTTCTGATAATCTGCGTTCTGATAATATCTGCATCGCTTAGTTTATAGTGTTTTTGAGCTTCAAAGTATTTCCTGTTGCTTCCTGTCAAACACTCACGCAGGTCTTGGGCAGGTTTGAGGGCTGAAGCTGGTTCTGTTATTCCGCTGAGTCAGTCGCGGGCACCACGTATGGCGTTCAGATATCAGGAAACTCGTCCTGCATCCTGAACAAAGGGCAGTACAGACGACTAGCACCGAGAGTATGTGAGTGGAGTGGTCAACAATTTCCGCCCTCCTGCTCTCAACGATTCATGTGTGATGTTCATGAGTTGACGTTGTTTCATGATATGAGTGTGTCATGCATGTGTGTGAGTGAGTCGTGTGTGTGTGTGTGTGTGTGTGTTCATTGAGTGAGTGTTTGTGTGTGGTGTGTGGTGTGTGTGGTGTTCATGGAGTTAGTGTGTGTGTGTTCATGAGTGAGCTGAGTGAGTGTGTGTGTGTGTGTGTTCATGAGTGTGTGTGTGTGTGACCTGAAAGTAGCAGTGGCTCAGGTGTGAGGTGTGTGTGTGTTGTGTGGTGTTTTTGTTGGCATGAGTAGTGTGTGATGTGTTCTTAGAGTGAGTGAGTGTGTGTGTAGTCCCTGAAACGACAGTGGGCTCAGGTGTGGGAGGTGGTGTGTTGGATCTGTGTGTGGTGACTGTTCATGAGATGAGTGCGTGTGTGTGTGTGCATTGCCTGAAAGTAACAGAGTTGGCTCAGGTATGGAGGAATGTGTGTATTGGGTGATCATTCATGGCTGAAGGAGTCGATCTCTGTCCTCCTGCACGACCTCCAAAGCTCATCTGGAAGTCCTGCAGGTCAGATGATGCAGAATAAGTCAGAAGAGTCAGAGCAGCATGTCATGTGACGTGTGTGATGCTCGAGTGTTACCTGTGTGTAGTTCCTCTGCTCAGGTGTTCTGCCTCTGTGATACACTGTGTTCCTGTCTGCCCACGGCTTCTGGACGGTCTGTGAGGCTGCATTCCCGACGGGCTTCAGCTAAGGCAGCTGTCAGGCGCCTGCGCACACACACATCACTACACCACACACACAACCCGCCCCATCACAGACACAGACACAAACAACACCCCAGACCCTTTAGATCTACCACACACATATACTATGACAAACACACACACCTGAAGCAGGACACAACACACACACACACAGGCACAGATACACACACAGACACACAAGCAATTATCATATTACACACATATAGCCTCACATATCACATCAGTACGCCACACACACAGAGCAAACAAAGAGAAAAAAAAAAAAAAAAAAACATCCAGCACACACTAAACAGGCAATGCCATACTATCCTCGACACATCTACAGACACACATCATTAGCAGAATCACAAACAAGACTACATAGGACACCACACAACACAGTACATCACACTGACAGCAGTACACTATGCACATCACAAAACAACATCACACACACCGTAACACTACAAAACCGCATACTCCAGCACACACATCATTATCACCCACACAGGCAAACCACCACACACATAGCACACACACACACACACACACAAACCCGCACACACACACACACACAGATACACATGAACACATGTAGGGGCACTTTAATAAAAGGAGGCCTGTTTAGGAACCATAATGATAACTACAACTACAACAATAACTATAAGAATATAATATAACTGAATAGATAACTATTACCATAACTTGAATGATAACTATAATGACAGATATAACGATAACTGTAGCTATAATAACTATATCTATGACAATAAATATAATGATAACTATAACAATAATTATAGCAATAACTATAATGAAAACAATAATTAACAATAACTGTAACTGTAATAACTATGATAACTTCGATGAACATTAACGATAAGTATTATGACTAATGATAACTATAGCGTTAATTATAATGACACTGACTGATAACTATAACAACTATGAAGTCAACTATAATGATAACAATAAATATAACGACAATTATAACAATAACTATGACGATTATGATAACATCAATAGCAATGATGACAACTATAACAACAACTATAACGACAACTATAAATATAATATCTATGATGACAACTATGATGATAACAAAAAGTATGAAGAGAACTATGACGATAATTGTAACGATAACTAAAATGCTAACTAAACAATAACAACAACAGATGATATTGTTCTGTTTATAATAAGTGCACTTCAGTTTTAGCGTCTGCTGCTTTAAATGCTCGAGCTCTTTAAAGCCAGATGGATTCTGATCGTTCATGAGCCCAAAAAAAGAAATAATCGTTCTGAAAGTGATTCCAACGATATCATTCCTCTGTTGTTATCATTTTAGCCGTGGTGTGGACTAGGGGTGTGCGATATATATCGTCTACAATGATATCGTAATTGCTGTTTAAACGATATGCGATTTGACATTATCGAGTATTTTGCAAAAACATCCTCAGAGTGTTGCGCACGCGTACATCACGTGAAGTCTAGACTAGTGTGTGTTCTTTCACTGCATGATTCAGTTTCTTTAAATGCATTTAGAATGATCACAAATTGAAGACATGATGGCAGAAAATGTATATTTTTATGCCACTTCATATAGTTATTCAATTTCACACGAAGAGTGCTGTTTTTCTCCAAAAATTACCATGATTACAAATGTGACATTGAATTCAATAAACAATAAGTTCATTAAGAGACTTACGTTTTAGACACCATCTTGTTGTTTTTGTCTGCTATTTTACTAACAAAAAATCTTCATAATACAGCCACAGTGTGTTTCTGCATCTCTGAGTCCAACATGACGGTGTTTTCGTTCCTGGAATGCAATCACTCGTTTAAAATGTTCGGTTCAGTCGGCGTGACTCGGCCTTATTACCAGTGACGTGCTGCCGCCACGCTACTGTCGGTTTTTATTTTCAACATTCAAAGTAAACCCTTTTCATGTTGTTTTAAATATGGGTCAGATATCTAATTCCCGAGAACGTTTTATTGTGTTACTATATCAAACGTTATTTAATGGGCACCGGGTCTGTGGTGGTTACTACTTCCCCCGCGGCCGTTAAAGTGGACCCCTTCATGTCCTTGCATTAAACAGTGTGTAAATATATCTAAATATATTTATTCAGATGCAGCTTCGGTGTTGATTTCATTTGCTTGCTTACAGCCCAAATGTCTTATTATTCTAATTTC
>JADLZN010011802.1:0-84972 GCA_018155175.1 Sinocyclocheilus anophthalmus
AGTTCTATTTTTCTATTGTATCAAATACTTATTTCATGCGATAAAATGGAAATTAATTATTAAAAAATCATAATGTTATTTTCTGGATTTTTTATTTTTTGATTCGGTCTCTCACAGTTGAGGTATACCTACGATGAAAATTACAGATCTGTCCATTCTTTGTAAGTGGGAAAACTTAAAAAATCGGCAGTGTATCAAATACTTATTTACCCCACTGTATAATTAACCTTAAACAATGCGCAAGAAAACACTCACATTCGTATGATAATGCCATCATACAACTCACTATTATATCAACTTAATTGGAATTTTTTCTTAATGAGTATTTAGAATCCACGATACACCCTATAAGTTTAGCAAAAACAAGGCTGATATAGGATATGGGTGCCAAATGGAGTCTGTATGTTAAAGGTTTGGGCAGAATTAATTGCAAAAATGTATTAAATCTAATGCACTTGTAACACAGTTTCAGTTCATTACCTGACAATACAAAACAGGTTAACGTTCCCATTGTAGACGGAGAAGTCCAGGAACACTGCTCTAGTGCCACGGTCCAACCAGAGGTTGTTTTTTAACTCCTGCAGCTGATTGGCTGACTTCTCTCGAGTGCGTGACAGGTCCTGGTAGTATCCTCCACCGCCATAGGTCGACACCTGACCCCAGTAGCTGCTCTCACCCAGCCTGCTCTCCTCGGAGTACCTCCACCTGACAAATAAACGGAATGACAAACCTGTTTAAGACCAAAGATCAGCCAATATTTTACCATTCAAAATATACGTGTATTTTTACATACGCTGTCCCATTCTTCGGTCCGAATGCTGACTTGTCCTCAGTGGCGGGAGAATAGACACTGTAGCAGTCGTAAACCTCATCCCGCAGGTCCTCATGGACAGAACAGGACTCATTGCGTACTTTGAGTTGCCGGAGACGTGGGACGCCCAACAGGAGGTTCTCGTAGTAGATCAGACTCTGGTTTTCTGGGAGGCTCTTGTTGTTGTACCAGAACTCCCAGTACATGCCATTAAGAAAAGGGCCTTCTGTGAACTACACAGATAATGTTTTCATTAACATCTGTGATGCAATTGGAACTAATGTGCATTTTCATACTGTAAAAGAGCATTCAAGTCAGTGGAATAATTACTTTCCAGAAGTCCTCCATGGTTGAAAGAGTCTTGAAGGTCATCGGTTCTCCGCTTGTCAGCGGTGTCTCCAAGAATAGTTGGGACATGACTTTGGTGTAGTAGTACATGTTGGTGCTCACCATTCCGTAGGTTACTAAAAGAAATATCAATAATGTGTTTTAAACAGAATAACATGTTGTGTTTCTGTAGATGGTAGAGCATATTGGAGAGCAGACAGATGCTCCTAAAATGTTCACTGTATAAAATGTTGTGCACTTTTAATATGGATTCATTTATTTGTGTTCCTGTAGCTCAAGCTGTAAAGCATGGTACAAGCCAATGTCATGGGTTCAATTCCCAAACGATGCATTAACTGATCAAATGTACTGTATATGCAATGTAAGTTGTTTAAAAATCTGAAAAGTCTGAAATGCATAAATGTAAAATGAAAATGCATTTGAGCAGACTCTAAATACTCAAAAATGTAAATTGTTGCTGTGGTTGTTACGAGGATTAAAGTGACGGTTATACCAGAAAAAAGACTGCCAGAGCTGGAGCAGACCAGGGAAACTGACAATTTGAGCAATATTTTTTCCATTATGACATCTGATTCTTTATGCTGAATGGCAACTCATACTATAGCAATTAAAATAAAAAATAAAAACTGTTATACTTTTTAAGTATCATTACGTTTTGTGCTCTAATTAAACAGATTCTTAATCTGATGAATATTTTTAAGGCCTATTCCTCTAACATATAAGGAAAGGACATGTAAAAGAATGTAACATGGTATGCATTAACATATTCAAGCATGAAACTGTCCCGATATTCAACTTACAAATGCAGAGGGTGACCAGAAAGAGAATGTAGGTGATCATTTCTCGTAGGACAGTTTTCAGGTACATCTCTCTCATATAGCCTATGTTTACTTTTTTACTTCTGCGATTTCATTTAGGTTTAAAGTGCCCCTATTATGGATTTTTGAAAAATTTCTTCTGCATGTGTAACACAGCTCGAACAAATGGAAACATCCGAAGTTTTAAATCTGAAAGTTCACGGTGTATAAACGTTTGTCCTCCTCAAAAGCAAGAGCCCACGTTGATCATTGAAACAGTCGTATTTTTAAAACGATCCAGCCGTTTCATATTGACGTCAACAGGAACATGAGCATATTGCCCCACACCACCTTGTTTGGTCTTGCGCCTTGGTCGGAATGAATGCAAATTCCATCTTTGCCACTAATTGCCGCTTTTGTAGCGGTACAATTGCATGCTTTGTAAACCTCACCGAATCCTGCAGCTTCCAATAAATTTCCACCCGCCCACCGCCCGCACCTGTATTTTTGTCTGCTTTATATAACCGCACCCGACCCGCAACCATCATCACATTCAGGGTTCGTACGGTCATGAAAAACCTGGAAAAGTTATTGAACATCAATTTCCAGGCCTGGAAAAGTTTTGTAAAAATAAATAGACCCAGAAAGTTTTTGAAAAGTCATGAAAATCTATTTCACAATTCTCGGTTAATCAGGTCCTGAATTTCGTTGTGGGATTGCGCATACATCGCATTACTCATTCCCGCAACTTTCGACTTTAAAATGAGGGAAATTGCTGCAAAACTTTTATTCAATATAGCGTGTACGTTAGATGAGTAAATAAATGCACACAAACCATCAGATGAAATCAGCGAGTGATTCAGCTGTACCGCGTCTTCTTTCTTTGGCTTTCTCTTCACATCGACGCATCTAGAGCTGCTGCACGCTGCGATAGAAGACTTTAGCTCGCGTTTCGGGACAGTTGACAGAATTGTTGCATCGTCACAAAAATGTATTCTTTCCAAGTCTTTTTAAGCCATTCGGTACTCACCCTCACTGCTCTTGACTAAATAATGCTTTGTTGAATAACTTTTAATATTAATCTACAGTTTATTCAATTTCTGTAGCCTAATTAAAACACGTTCAGATTTTAGAAAACGTAGTTAATATTTGCATCATTAATGATTTATTTTATCCACCCGCGACCCACCTGCAAATAATCAGAATGCATTTTTTTATTACCCACCAGCTGCGGATTATCCGCAGCGCCCGCGTATATAACCCGCCATCCGCGCATCACTAGCACTCACAAATGCTGCTTTATCAGGCAATACAGGCAAGATGAAATGGAAATTAGACCAATCACCACAGATTAGCATCACACAGAGGAGGGGTTTGGAGAAATGAATCGTTGAGCGAAAGGTTTGGGAGTCGTTGAGCAAGTAAGGTAAAAAAAATAAGTGCATATTATAAGACAATGAAAGTGTTTTTTGTCCTTGTATGCATGTCAACCTGTTGTTGGGGACTCCCAAAACCAAAATATGAACCCTTCATTACCCATAATAGGGGCACTTTAAAATTCACAAATGTTGTGTCCATCAGTGAAGATTATCTTTATGAACAAAATGTTTAAGAATCATATACTTTCATTATTCACAAAGCTTATTTTCTGTAATAATCCTAAAGCCAATGGAAAAATCTTATTGGGTTTTTGACGAGGCAACCAGAGTGATGCTACCTTTTGTGTTCACATACAAAAACACATCATCACCGCAGCGCTCTATACCCACAAGCACCCTGCTAGAGGAAAACAACTTAGTGGAAGAAAAAACATGGGCTGAATTTTGTTTACTTCAGCATATGCAGGTTATTGTGGCGGAAGTATAGCTGATGGCTCTGTCTTCTCTCAGTCGCTTTCACACAGACACAAGGGTGTTTTGAGAGCATTGTGGGATTTTGGTAATGGGTAATCAGAATGGGCTTTAGTGGGAAGGGAGATCCCCACTGGAGCGCTGATTAATAATGGATGAGTTCATCCACAGGCCAGCCTGCAATTCAAAGCACACTTCAGCGATTCATAGCATTATTCAAGCCTCCAGTCACAATGATAATAACAGAAATCAACAGAGTGACACATGTGATCAGGGATCAGATAAACCTGTCTAAATCGGCCAACAAAATAATCGTAAAGCTGTAATGCTATAAGGGTCACAAATCATGTCTGAAATGTACACTTAGCTCCGGTAGGTGCAAACATCTTACGAGATAAAAAAAAAAAAAAAAAAAGTTCACCTTCCGTTGCTGGTCGCCATTGACTTGCATAGTGTTTTTTTTCTTCCATTCTATGGAAGTCAATGGGGACCAGCAAAAGATGGTGAACTATCCCTTTAAGCTGTAAGTAACAAATATATTTATTTTAAATATGAAATAAAATTCAGTAAAATATTATAAATATACAAATAGTTGTTGATACACAAAGTGCATTGATTTGAATAGTTATTGCACAGAAATGGTAGAAACAAAGAATAAGATGACTGACCTGAGAGTGGACAGTGCTGTGGTCCGCATGTGATTCCCCACAGCCAACATATGAACAGCCATTCTGAGTGAGAGATTGAAATTATACTCTTCATTATGAACTATCTTTCAATAATTAAGAATTCCACGTCACCATTCATAAAACTTTTTTTTTACACAAAATAGCATATAATTCTAATATCAGCCATTTATCAGTTATAAGGTATAACATCAAAATAATTTGCAACTAATCGCTATCACTGCAGTATTTTAATATTGGTGCATCCCTATCACACACCAACCTTGTTGAAGATCATTACCTAATATAAAGATAACTTACCTCTAGACAGGCCCAAAGATTTGGTCCCCCAACTTTACAGTCCTGACACTGACCCTGACAACAAACACATTTATATTTAAAGGGATAGTTCACCCAAAAATGAAAATTCTGTCATCATTTACTCAAACCCTCAAGTAGTTCCAAACCCGTATAAATTTCTTTGTTCTGCCGAACAGAAAGGAAGATATTTTGAAGAAAGTTTGTAATCCGCTGCTGTACTTTGGGTGCAACCCATGGAAATGCCCTGGCGCCGAGTCGAGAAAAAATACAGTATGGCAGATCAGTGGTGCCGGCCAGAAACTGCAATCTTAGATTTCCCAACACATTCTCTCAGATGTATCTTCGCTTCTGGTAATCGGCAGAAACAAAGACATTCTACAGTGTTATATAAACTACTTGAGGAATTTTCATTTTTGGGTGAACTATCCCTTTAAGTGTCTTATCAAGTATTTATGCCAGGAAAATTACACCCACCTGATTTTGCAAAGAATTTAGATTATTGATTACACAATTATTTTAAGAATTAGATAAAATTATACTTTTTTTTTAAATTAAGGATAATTAAATTGTTCAAAAGTGACAGTAAAAACATTTCTAATGTTAAAAAGATTTAAAATAAACTGTTCCTATGAACTTTATATTCATCAAAGAACCCTGAAAAACCATTTGTATTATGGCAGTTCCCAAAAGATGATATAACATGCAAGAAGATGGTATTTCAACATCTGATAATGAAAGAGTACGAAGACATGTGTTAGTTGCATGAGGGCCAGCCACAATCAGGAATAATAGTGAGTGAAATGTTTCTGAAGAGAGTCAGGTGTACACTGAAGACTGGAATGTCAGTGTGGCTGCCTCAAAAATATCCGTATTGCATCACAGAATCACATGTAAGAAGGTTATTTGCATTGTTTAATACAAATATTCGTGTTGTTTCTGCTGACATATTAATATCAACTAATCATGCAGCCTGTTGTCCAGTACATCGACTTATTTCAAAAACATAAAAATGTTACAGACCTCAATCTTTTGAATGGTTGTGTACATATGCAATGGAGCCCATATTACACATTATGGAAAAACTCTTCTATTAATAAAGGTACAATCTGACAAGCAATTATATGGCAACCGCAAATGCTTTTAAACTACAATAAAGTATAAAGCATCCACACAACTGCACATTGATTCCATCACACTCTTTTCAACAGCATGCACTGTTTATAGCCTAAGCTCTTATATGTGAGGCAACATTATTAGTGCCTATGGCAACTTCGCAAACTCCGTAATAGGGTCATTACTTTGTTAATAATGCACTCTAGATTTGGCTTATGAGAAATGGGTGGAAGCAATAATATGATGAGGGTGCGATTGGGTCTTGGTGGAGACTCACATGGGACTTCTGGATGAGTTCTTCCTTGGTGATCTCCCCCACACAGTCCAAGTGTGGACAATGATTGCTTGACGCTGCCAACATCACTCTTTTGGAAAGAGAGAGAGAGAGAGAGATAGATGAACACATTAGTGTACACTACTATTTAAATATCTAGGATCCGATTATTAAAAACACATCATTTATAGTGTGAACACTCAGCCGTCCTGATGAAATCAGAGATCATCCCCTTAAAACTCAAACACAAGTCGCCAATGGAGACACATTTGAGATAAATATAGTGTGATATAGCATAGAACAAGTCATATGAACTATTTTTATTATCCTTTTAGGTACTTTTGAAGCTTCGCCATTATAATCACTTCCTATCATCGATCTCCTATTTTGTTCCACAGAAGGATACAGTTCTGTAACATAAGGAAGAGTAAATGATGAATCATATGCCTTAAGCCACAAAAAATTATTCTTTTAACTATTCCTTTAATACTGCTTATGAAAAGCAAAACAGCTTGTTAAATGGACATTTTTTTATATTTTATATAATTTTGTAACACAAAGTTCACTGAAAGTTAAAAATGTTTGTTCATTTTCCGATAATTGTTTTTAATCTTTAACAGAAAACAGACACATCTAGCCTATAAGAACCTGTAGATCGATTGCTTTGTTCTGAATTATTACGATGTTGCTTCCTTTTTAGAATCGTCTGTGCGAGGTTTGCATTGATTCACACGGGCAAGAGTTTCTAAACGGGACCAAACTGTGTGATATAATAATACAAATTATCACGTTTCGACTAAACGTTCATCACAGATGCATGTGGGTCAAAGTTCCACGTTTCTTTTCTAGAATTCACGGCTCAATAGCCTGTCATACCAAGTCATGATAATAGGAAATGACAACAGCTTCGAAGGACGTTTTGTGTACTAGCCGAGGCTGAAACAACGAGTATAATCGTGCAAATCGGCTATTAGTCAGATGCGCAATTGACTGATTTAGTAACGGCCGGTTCTGTGCTGACAAATCAAAGGCAGGGAAAATCAGGTCCGGTGCACGTGCATCATTTCCAAGACCCTTGACATCTACTTTAACAATACACTGATGACCGATAAGTTCACCCTGCCAACTTTGATTATTATGCCGCGAAAGAGTTCGAAAATCGAAGAAATCGTTTGCATATAATTGCCACAGACGTTGATAATTTGCATAGCTTCTCAGTGAATTACGGCTCTGTGAAGTAAATGCTGCTCCAGCTGAAAGCATGTGAAAATACCACATTTACTAACATGTTTTTACTCCAAACTCACTTCGTAACATCAGTCGAGTGTTTGAAACGAAATCTAGAGCCGCCTGAGCCATGATCGTGAGTGAAGACTTAATTTCTTGCTGATCTTAGCACGGCAAATAGAAGAGCACGCCACCTAAGGAATTCTAGCAGAGGAGTGAGGGTTTAAGCATGAATAAGAGCAGTGTTGCATTTAGAAAATTACTTTCTACGATTGTTATGGAAACTTCTACAAAATTAATAAGACCTCAGCTCTTATACCGTACATTGCCCGAAAAGACAGGACGGTCTAGGGAGTGTTTATTAGTCACGGTGAGTGTGAATCCAAGGGATGAAGCAGTGTTATTCAGTCAGCAAGGAGAGATAAAGTCTTTTTCTGGGTTTCTTCTGCGAGGTGTTTTTGGAGTTTCAGCGCGAGAGCGCCCGCTGGCCTTTGGATGGAGATTTACTGCAGATCACAGAACAGTGCTTCACTGAAAGATAAGCATGACAATCACAGCGCTTCGGTGTGTCTTATCGTGCGGGTCTCGAAACTACCGTTCCATGTTTCGAGTGTTAGGATTAGTAGCGGGAAGAGGAAGCAGCGCTACTAGGAATGTGTTGTTAAAATAGCGGAAATATTATTCTTAATGTAGCTGTCATAATATAAAATCGCATTTCCGTCATTGGATTTAGTGAACAGATCCCTAGGAAAGCTTCGATCGCGGAAACAGACAGTTCATCTGAAAAATGTCACGCTACAGTATATAGCTACAAAGCAGAGCAATACGGCATTATAAATGCGTGCCTTGATTTTGAATTGGCGAAGACGTGCTCACCCAAGACAACGCCTGCGGTTCCCCAATGTGCAAATCAGCCTAAATTCTAGGTGATATTAGTAATTTTTCAATACTATTAGGCCGCGGATGGATAGTCTGCACACTGTGACGCCGGGACCGTCTAATGCTTTCCACGGAACTTACGTAATTACCCATTAAACATTGTGATATACCCTGGTTCGTTGGTCCGTTAGATCGGACTGCTTTCTCACTACAACCAAACCCCTCCAGAGTTCTTTTTCAATTGAGCCGAGACCACCTCGTTCATGTGATCTCGATCAATTGTTTCGCCACGGATCCGCGCGTGATTGCCGTATCAATCTCCCAACGACCGCGCTAATGGGATGAAACGTGCCAGGTTTCCGAACAACAGCCAGGTGTGACGCATGCCCTAAGAGGGTTGTGTGTCTCTGCCCTGGATCTTTCATCGCAAACGCGACACCTGTAACTGGTTTAAACCCACTGGACAGATGCCACGTTTGTCCAAACGTCCAAAATGACCACACTGTAGGACACACACTTGTCTTGGATAGATAAGTATAGACAAAGCAAGTTAACCTGGCAAGCTGAGTAAATATCATAGCAATGCATCAGTCACTCGTGACCAGGTGTGCAACTGTATAGAACAGGGCTGCACGATTAATTGAAATTAAATCGCAATCGCGATTAGGCAAAAGCTGCATTTGTCATGCGCATCTTGTCAGTGAAGCACTGTTGTGTGATCAGTAGTAAATCTCCATCCATAGGCCAGAGGGCGCTCTCGAGCTGAAATTCCAAATACGCCTCGCAGAAGAAACCCAGAAAATGCCTATCGCTGCAGCTGAATAAACAGAAGATTCAACTGCTTTCATTGATTCAAAGTGACTAATAAACACACGACTACGCAATATATGGTTTATCTGAGTTCTTATTATTATAATTTTCGTTAAAATAAAGTATATTTATAATGCATTGCCTTTATCACTGCTTAAATACTATGAAATATGTTGCGTGCCTTATTCTGTGTAAGAAGCCAGATCATCTCACAGAAGGATTTATTTCACTCGACTGACGTTATGAAGCGAGTTTGGAGTAAAAATATGTTATTAAATGTGGTATTTTCACATGCTTTCAGATGGAGCAGCATTTACTTCACAGAGCCATAGTTCACTGAGAAGCTACGCAAACAGCTGTCATTATCGCAGAACGATTTCTTCGATTTCAGAATCTCGCAATAAAATCATCTGCGATTTTTTTTGCGTAACTTGTCAGTGAACTACGGCTCAGTGTAGTAAATTTTGCTCCATCTGACAACACGTGATGATGATTTCCTGCTGATTACAGAACCGGCATTACTATCAAAATGCGCATGGCAATCGCATTTGATTAATCGTGCAGCCCTAATATGAACACTGCTCATTGCTAACATATAAACTATTAATATCATTCACAATGAAAACAACAGGCAGCACAATGTTACATTATTGCACAGCGTGAAACAACACCATGTTTATGAAGTCTACCCTTGTTAAAAATACTATGCATTTAAAGAATATCAACATTTTAAAGTAAAACTTTTAGTTTGACATTATTACAAAGTGCATTTTTGTGAAAGTGTACTTACGATTGTTAAGAAAATAAGTACTGAAACTGTATTCTCTTTAAGATTTGAAGTTTACACTATAAGTGCATATGTTTTCACAAGGGTAATGTGGTGTACAAGATGTTCCATTTAATAATTACAATCTTTTTTTATTCTCAATTCCTATTTTACTTCCTGTGAATGTTAATGCAAAGAAAGAGCAGCTGTACAACACTTGTCATTAATTTTCTAAATTGTGTACAAAAGTCTTTGTGGTTACTAAGTGTAATTCAGGGCGAAGGTCAAGACATGTATTGCGAAATGACAAACAACGAAAAACATTGCTGTGTCTTAAACTTCTGACATAAATCTACAAGCATTGATAAAAACACAAAAACAAATGTTGTCTGAGTCTTAAGTACTGTAGCGTCTGGACCACTCAAACACACAATATATATTTTGTTAGCTAGATTTAACAAATACTCTGTAACACCTCAGGAAGCCGAACAGGCCCCTGGTTCAATGGCAACCCTGACACCCGATACATTTACTACCTCCTTTATTACTGAATTTAGGTGAATAAAATCGCTTCCTTGCCCATAAGGAAGATCCACAAGGGAAGTACTTTTCTTTGCTAATTAATTAATAGTAAAACCTTTCTTTGAATGAACACACATATCCTTCAGGTCATTGGGTATATTATTGTCATCGTGTATTTTGTCTTTGAAATTGTATACTGTTATGCAGGCTTATAATCGAAACACACTCCTGTCAGCTTACATATATATAACTCTACCATGTTTAGTACCTATGAATTCGTATTCGGATGATCTAATTGAGATTGTATATTGTATGTTTACACCTACGCAACTTATTAGTGTTCTAAGAGTCTTTAATATTTTTATCCGAGTTTCATATGCAAATTACCATGCTTTCAAACAAAGGGCCATAAAAATGCCCTAGTATCTCAGAACTCCCACTTGAGATTCCGGACTTCCTCATTGGACAAGCCCATCTTGAGAGGCGTGAATCTTTGCAGGCTTAAAGGCCGCACTTCATGTGACCCGCCAGTCGGTGGTTTGTTTTAATTCTGAGAGGATGTGAGAAAAACGCTCCCGGAAACCCTGAGCTTGTGCCAGGCCTCGGCCTTGTCCTTTTAATTTCACCAAGATCCTCTGACTCAAACTGGTATTTTTTCATCAACCAACTTCAGCAAAAATCAACTTGAGCCTTCAGATTGCATCAGGAATCTCTTTCAGACAGACGAGACTCGCAAGTATCGAACTTAGTCTTATTAATTGATATATTAAGTATAATTTACACTTTTTTACAAAGGTGTGTTTAAACTAAGAATCTGACGTTTCCCTCAGGTGGATCTGCTGAATATGCAAATGGTTCTATAACTTCATATTCTTATTTATCTTCTCTTTAAAGGGTTAAGCTTTATCCCTTTCCTATACCACCTGTATGTGTGTGGTGTGTGTGTTTGTGTGTGTGGTGTGTGTGTGTGTGTATGGTAGACCAGTTTATGTAGGATGTTGGACTAGTTTAAGTGTTTATGTAGTTCATAAAACCTTACTTGTATCACACTTGACGTGATCATTGTTTGCTCATAACCGGAGTCACTTAATCATGCAGATTTATGCTACAAGCTTTTGTAAAATTGTACAGTAAGAAAGTTAATTCCCTTAACCAGGAAATTAACATTCTAAGAATTGACAAGACAGTTTGCCCTGAGAGGTCAGCTAAATATCTACAACAGATCTAAAATATTCATAATTAATGGTTTCTCATACGTAGTTATGAATTAATACTAATTCATGCTTTCTGCATAGAAGCTGGATATAACGGTTACTGTGACAATTCATCGTAATGACCGATGTAGCCTAAGACTGAATAATTCTGTAGAACAGGACAGCATAGTGCATACAACCTCTCACAGATAAGGCACTGCGAGGCGTACCTTTCAATCCAAAGACCTCGTTGTAACCGTTCATATTAAACGGGAAGAAAAAATATCAAAACAATCGATAAAGAAGTACGTTTATCTGTTACAAAAGAATCCACAAGACCTATACCAGACGTGGATATACACAGGCACTATTGTAACACACGACTACATAAATTAAGAATCTATGGTGAGGGCGTTTCTCAAACGGGTGTATTCAGCGTGAGTGTGATGCAAAAGCTGTAAACAAGTAGCATCATTCCGATAGGGGAAAGCTAGGAGAGGGAGGAGTTTATGCTAATAGTGTACCCAAATATGATCATCCGGCTTGTGCAGGGGATCCACATCCTCAATTCGAGTACAATTTAAAAAGCATCTATTAGTTCTTGTATAAACACTAACTGCTCTATACATGACTTTTTGGAAAACTTTTCTCCAATAGTTTTTATTGTATGTGGTGACTTTATTTTTAGAACCACGTCAGAAAGCGTCACATAACGTGGATGAGATGTCATTCTACTTACCGTATAAGTGGTACTCTACTAACTGGAGATAGTTATTCTTTATCCACAACTATATGTATATATTTCGATTAATTTTACCGATTGTCTTTAATGTCATTGGATGAACCTCATGATCCGGGTCTTATCTTAGAAATAAAATTGTGTCGTGGTAACCGTATTATGTACATAGTAATTAACTAGTTTTTTTAACTACTTCTTTTTGCATAGTAATATTTCCACATCACCCCTTCAGGCCTCTTTTTAAAATCAAGTAAATGAGAATAATACAACAAGTAAAATATTTAAACTACAAACTAGATTTCAAAATATACAACCAGCTCATCACGAATATGAAGTCGTAGTAATTTATGTGTTTTCCTGCAGTGTCGAGCGTGAAGCCCATAACCCACTAAGCAGCACCGTCTAAAAGAGAGAGCAAAAGAGTATATAAAATAGTTTGGGAATTCCAGATAGCGAATACTTATTAGAAATAATAATTAATCTGGATAATTATTATTACTAGTAATATGTTTATTATGTACACTATACCAAAGACTATATTTAAAGGGACTTTGACCTATACGCACATAGCCATGCTGGGAAGGGTCTTTTAAAAGTATGCCTTACAATATTGCGTTACTCCCATAAAAAAGTAAATCATTACGTTACTTAGTTACTTTATGAAAGTATGCGTTATGTTATTTAATCTGGACAGGCTTTCTTGTTCTTTTTAAATATAGATTTTTTTTTTTTGGCAACTATAAAAGCCTTTTTCACCCAAAGTGAAATGAAAGCCTCATGCTGAAGGGAAAGTAATTTCCGTCCGTCGTAGAATGCAGAAGAAGAGTAATTTTGCTTATTAGTACGGTTGAACTGGCTCATCGAAGGTCAGAAGCAAATAGAAAGGGATTAAATACATAAAGAATATTTGTATTATTTAACATATTTAATAATTGCAGGTTTGCGTCATATTCTGAGTTTGCTTTTTGTATGCATTAGGAATACGAATCCGAGGTTTTTTTGTGAGTGAGATTAATGCATATTCATATTTATTTTATAACTACAGTAAAATCTTTTGATTTCTCTCAACATGGGGACAGGAAGCGCTATCAATCAGTAAATTGGGGAAAAAAAGTAACTCAGATATTCTCTTGTACATTAAAAAGTAATGCGTTACTTTACTAGTTACTTGAAAAAGTAATTTGATTACGTAACTCGCGTTACTTGTATGCCGTTTACCCCCAACACCGCACATAGCATTGCGAGGTCATAAGCCAGAATCTTCGCTAGGCTACTTAGCAACTAGCTTCAGCCTGTCACGAACATTTTCCCCCAAAGCTTTTCCTACGACTATAAGTCTTGCAGTCATTACAACCACAAGAACAGCTAAAATCCCCTCAGACTGTCACTGAACGAGGTGTTTAGGGTGAATGAAGAGCAGACAGGAGGTGTTTGAATGCGGCGGGCTAAAGCTAAAGCTAAAGTCAGTGCGCCGCTCATCATCTGACAGCTCTGCCATCACAACACTTACAACAGCACAGAATCAATGCACTCTTTCATATCAACTCTGCTGGACGCAAAGCTTTAAAGACGCCATATTTCAGGGTTCACCCAAGCCAGTCAAATAATATTAACGTTAGCTCACCTCTAGGGAAATCAACAACGATGGTTTAAATACGAATCGATTATCGCTTCTGATCTGCTGATGAAGATACCGGCGGTTTAAAGATGTCTTTCGGCTTGTCAGCTACATGTCTGGACAGCTGGTTTTCAAACGCCTGGCGTCGGACAGTTTAACTTCAGTGTGGTGCTACATGGTATGACACATTCAAACAGCTTCTTCCGGTTGTTGAGGGGTGCTGAGAGTGAACTAGTGAATGGGGAAGCACAATAGCAGGCAGCGGCGGTGCCTTCTAGTGTGGATGCGCGGAACGACTCACAGACGCGCATTGATCTCAATACGAGACAGAGCGGGATCTATCCCAGCCCAGACGCCCCCGTGTGGCCATAGAGTCAATTACATTACGTTAGGAGATGAGCGGTTAGGACTTGGTTTAGGATTTTTTTTCTTCTTGATGGTAAAATTATTTAATTGATGTAAAATACAGTTTAGAAGGTCAAATGTATTTATATAGCGCATATAACAACATGAGGGCTAAACAAGTGCTTCATACCAGGTAGACGGCAAAAATACAGTACAAATATACAGTAGTTTGAAAAAGTGTTGGCCCCCTTCCTGAGTTCTTATTTTTTTGCATGTTTGTCACACATTAATGTTCCAGATCATCAAACAAATTTAAAAATTACACAAAGATAATGCAAGTAAATACAAAAAGCAGTTTTTAAATTAGGTTTTTATTATTAAGGGAAAACATAATCCAAAACTACATGGCCCTGTGTGTAGAAGTGTTTGCTCCCCTGTTAAAACTGTGGTTTATCACACCTGAGTTCAATTTCTCTAGCCACACCCAGGCCTGATTACTGCCACACCTGGTCGCAATCAAGAAATCTCTTAAATAGAACCTGCCTGACAAAGTGAAGTAGAAAGCTAGAAAAAGATCGTCAAGGATCCTCAAAAGCTAGACATCATGCCGAGAAAGTAATTGAGATCTATCAGTCTTGAAAAGGTTATAAAGCCTTTTCTAAAGCTTTGGGATTCCAGCGAACCACAGTGAGAGCCATTATTCACAAATGGCAAAAACATGGAACAGTGGGGAACCTTCCCAGGAGTGGCCGACCGACCAAAAATACCCCAAGAGCACAGCGACGACTCATCCAAGAGGTCACAAAAGACCCCGCAACAACATCCAAAGAACTGCAGGCCTCACTTGCCTCAGTTAAGGTCAGTGTTCATGACTCCACCATAAGAAAGAGACTGGGCAAAAATGGTCTGCATGGCAGAGTTCCAAGACGAAAACCGCTGCTGAGCAAAAAGAACATAAAGGCTCGTCTCAGTTTTGCCAGAAAACATCTTGATGATCCCCAAGACTTTTGGGAAAATACTCTGTGGACTGACGAGACAAAAGTTGAACTTTTTGGAAGGTGTGTGTCCCATTACGTCTGGCGTAAAAGTAACACTGCATTTCAGAAAAAGAACATCATACCAACAGTAAAATATGGTGGTGGTAGTGTGATGTTCTGGTCTGTTTTGCTGCTTCAGGACCTGGAAGACTTGCTGTGATAAATGGAACCATGAATTCTGCTGTTTACCAAAAAATCCTGAAGGAGAATGTCCGGCCATCTGTTCGTGACCTCAAGCTGAAGCGAACTTGGGTTCTGCAGCAGGACAATGATCCAAAACACACCAGCAAGTCCACCTCTGAATGGCTGAAGAAAAACAAAATGAAGACTTTGGAGTGGCCTAGTCAAAGTCCTGACCTGAATCCTATTGAGATGCTGTGGCATGACCTTAAAAAGGCGGTTCATGCTCGAAAACCCTCCAATGTGGCTGAATTACAACATTTCTGCATAGATGAGTGGACCAAAATCCTCCACAGCGCTCTGTTGCAGACTTGCCAATATATTCCAGTGGGTACTAACGCAAACGCTTGATTGCAGTTGTTGCTGCTAAGGGTGGCCCAACCAGTTATTAGGTTTAGGGGGCAAACACTTTTTCACACAGGGCCATGTAGTTTTGGATTTTGTTTTCCCTTAATAATAAAAACCTTAATTTAAAAACTGCATGTTGTGTTCACTTGTGTTATCTTTTACTAATATTTAAATTTGTTTGATGATCTGAAACATTAAAGTGTGACAAACATGCAAAAAAATAAGAAATCAGGAAGGGAGCAAACACTTTTTCACACCACTGTATACCTACATATGACGAAGGATGTAGTAATTGTGCTAAGAAATGTATATACATTTCTAAGGCCTCTAAATTATCAATATGATCAAAACTTTGCTGAAAAACCTGCTGTACACAATAAACTACATACCTTCTGTGGTTTTTAGCATGTAAAAAATACCTTTTAGTATCATCCTAAAAATGTCAACATTCCAGTGTCTTTTTGCTGTGAAATCTTTACTGATTTTTATAAAGTAATAGCAAGCGTAACTGTTATTTTGTTAGTAATTTTTCAAGATGTGCTTACTCATCTGATGTACTTAGGTTTTATTTGACTGTCAGTATTTAAAAAATAATCATGTTAAAATGTACGTATTAAACACGATACATCAGGCATTTGTTGCCCCCAACAATAAAAACTACAGTACATTGATAATAAAACTAAATATTTAAATATCATCTTACTGAGACATGTTATTGGGAGACGCAGAGTGACAACTGATATTTATAGCCCATGGATTTGATTTAAGTAGTATACTATACTATAAGTTATTCACTATTGGTGTAAAAAGAATACACATTACCTACCTTTTGTTTATAATAGTCTAGATTCATATATTCAAGTCATATAATTATTTAAATTCATTTACTTCAATATTTAAATTCAAAACATTTGAATTATAACACTTAAGTAACCATCACTTATTCTTGATAATAATTATTATTACATTATTATACTTACTATATACTGTATAAGTATGACACATGTATTGTAATGTAATGTTACATATTATAATGTATTTTGCCTTAATAGAAGCTTTGAAACATATATACATGAACCCAGATAATCTGCATTTTGAATGTTGAAATAAAAATAGCCAAAACTCTTAATAAACCTTTCGTTCATTCTGCTAAATAATAACACATTGCAATAGGCTATGGAAAAACTTATAGCATCTGTAAAATTCAAACTTGATGCCTTTCTTTTTTTCAATTGAATATTTTGATTGTATCTTTATTAATTTGTTTTCGCTATTAGTTGTTTTGTTATTGTTTTTTTGTTATTAGTGTGTTTGTAACCTTTTTATGTTGTTCTGTGTTCTGTAATAATAAAGAAATAAAAAATAGCACTTTCTTTGCTGCTTTAATGAAATAAACTCTTCTTTATTGCAATAATTTAGGACATTGCCACAGGAACATTAAAGGGGTCATATGATGATGCGATTTCAATTTTTCCTTTCTCTTTTGGAGTGTTACAAGCTCTTGGTGCATATAAAGAAGATCTGTAAAGTTGCAAAGAATAAAGTCTCAAAGCCAAAGAGATAGTCTTTATAAAGTTAGAGTAAGCCACACCTACCTAAAAAGGCCGTTCTAACACGCCCCCACATGTCTGTGTCACTATGTGGGAAGATTTGCGTAACGCTGCCCAAATGTTCATGCAAATAAAGAAGGTGTAACTTTTATTCTCGCGGTAGTATTGTTGCTGCCGCCGCCATGCCGTGAAGGCGCTGTGTGTTTCATTGTGAAAGAGAAAAACTACTTTGTTTGGCCTTCCAAAAGAGGGATCTGCTTCATCATGCCTGGAGCGGAGTTCAGCCCCAAGGGGTGGCACATGTGGTGACGCAAGCCCTCCGGATGCTCCTTCGTTGAATCCGCCGGCCGCGCCTTTCTCAAGCGCGCCGCCTCTGCTCACTCAAGCCCTCTGGGCGTTCCTCACTCTAGCCCCCGGCCTCAGCTCACTCTAGCCCCCGGCCTCTGCTAACTCTAGCCCCCGGCCGTTCCTCACTCTAGCCCCCGGACTCTGCTCACTCTAGGCCTCCGGCCTCTGCTCACTCTAGCCCTCCTGCCGTTCCTCACTCTAGCCCTCGGCCTTTGCTCACTCTAGGCCGCCGCCGCTCACTAAAGCCTGCCGTTCCTCACTCTTATCCCCCGGCCTATGCTCACTCTATGCCGCCGCTACGCTCACTCTAGCCCTCGCCGTTCATCAACTAGCCCCGGCCTCTGCTCAATCTAGGCCGGCAGCCGCTCCACTAATAGCCCTCCGGCCATCCGCACTCTAGCCCACGGCCTCTGCTCACTCGAGGCCGCCGCCGCTCACTCTAGCCATCCGGCGTTCCTCCACTCTAGCCCCCGGCCTCGGACACTATAGGCCGCCGACCGCTCACTCTAGCCCTCCGGCCATTCCTCACTCTAGCCCGCCGGCCGTGCCGTTCTCAAGCCCACCGGCCTCCGTTCACTCTATCCCTCCGGCCGTTCCTCACTCTAGCCACCGGCCTCTGCTCACTCTATAGCCCGCTCACTCTAAGCCATCCGGCCGCTGCTAACTCTAGCCCCCGGCTTCTGCTCACTCTAGCCCCCGGCCTCTGCTAACTCTAGCCCCCGGCCTCTGCTCACTCTAGGCCGCAGACGCTCACTCTAGCCCTCCGGCCGTCCCTCACTCTAGCCCCCGGCCTCTGCTAACTCTAGCCCCCGGCCTCTGCTCACACTAGGCCGCCGCCGCTCACTCTAGCCCACCGGCCTCTGCTCAATCTAGGACGCCCGCCGCTTCACTCTAGCCCTCCAGGCGTTCCCACTCTAGCCCCCGGGCCTTGCTAAACTTAGGCCACCCGTGGCCAATCAAAGCACACCTTGCTTTTCAGACCAATGAGCCTTGTAAAAATCTACACGTTTCAGAAAGACGAGGCATAGAGGAGAAACAATAATACAGTATGTGGAAAATAATGTGTTTTTTGAACTTAAACATTTCATTACACCAAATACACAAAAATACACAAAATAATGTTCTTTTTAGCAGCATCATATGACCCCTTTAATAACATCTAGTCATTTCTAGCATCCTTTGACGGTGACAAGTCCAATTTCAGTTCCTTAAACCATAATATACCCCTTTTTTAATATATCAAGGAATATATACTAGTTTGAAACAACAAGTAAGTAAAAGATGAGAGAATTCTCCTTTTTGGATGAACTAGCCGAGTCTCCCCACAAATGTAATCCAGTATCATTAACTTTTATTTTGAAATCCCAGTCAGTGGCACCGGAAGTGAGTTCCAGATTATGATCACACTCTCACACAGGCGCAGTTATCGCAATGAATGATGTTGGTGGGTCTCCGAGATAAATCGTGAATGTAAGCATTACAGTACGTTCATTATTTAGCCCTCAGTTTATAACCCACAGCCAGTGCCAGTACTGTTAGTATTTATGATGATACGTTTTATTAATTTGTTTAATACAGAGTTTAAAGCATCGTGTCACCATGTGTCTGTCAGACTTCAGTTGAGGTTTAACAGGTCAGCTGGTCATTCCTCTACTGATAGATGGATGTGCATGTTATGATGCTTAATTCAACGTCTAGATATAACAAATGTAAATGTGTGTTTCTTTTAGGTTGAATTGGTGAAGTGGAGAATGGGCTGTAGTTGAGGTCCAGTGGGACTATGGCATCATGACCGAGGACCTGTTAAGAAACACACAGGTGTCCATGAAGCTGCCCGCTTTGCGCTTTATGGACTTGCCACTGTCAGTCTATTACTCCCTTCCACAGGTAAACTGACCAGCAGCAGGGATGTTTTCTAAGCTTAATGATTCCAGGCTTATCACAAAGTCATCATATACAGTATTAAACATATAAACCCATGCTGGGTAAATCTGGATTATGTAATCAGGTTCCAAAATGTATGTACTTATAATTACATTATATTACATTTTAAAGTACTCATAATCAGACTACAGTTAGGCCTACATTTTTTTAAAATTGATTACATGATTACACATTATTATACATTATGGTCACACGATGTGCAGGTACACAGGTATAATATTTCATATTTTGTATTAAGTGTTTTATTTTGATTGTTGTAATTTTAAAAATATGTATTTAAATTGTATATTTTTATGACTTAGTTATTAGCTTTTCATTAAACTCACAAACCCCAGTTCCTTCACAAAAGGGGTCATATGATGTTGCTAAAAAGAACATTATTTTGTGTATTTGGTGTAATGGAATGCATTTATGCGGTTTAAAGTTAAAAAAACACATTATTTTCCACATACTGTACATGATTGTTTCTCCTCTATGCCCCGCCTTTCTGAAACACGTCGATTTTTACAAAGCTCATCGGTCTGAAAAAGCGAGGTGTGCTGTGATTGGCCAGCTATCCAGTGCGTTGTGATTGGCCGAATACCTCAAGCGTGAGACGGATATGTTACACCCCTCACCATACTGTTGTATTTCCTCATGCGTCCAGCACAGATCATCCTCTAGGCGGACCAAAGCGGGAATCGTCCTCTTTTGGAAGACCCAAACAAAGTAGTTTCGCTTTCACAACGAAGCACACAGCGTCATATGGCGGCGGCAACAATACTACAGCGAGAATAAAAGTTACGCCTTCTTTCTTTGCGTGAACATTTGGGCGGCGTTAAGCAAATCTTCCCACATCGTGAACTAGATATGTGGGGGCGTGTTAGAAAGAGCCGTTTTAGGTAGGCGTGCTGACTCTTAACTTTTATAAAGAACTATAAAGTATTATAAACTTTAGTCTTTGCAACTTTACAGAACATCTTTATGCACCAAGAGCTTGTAACACTCCAAAAGAGAAAGCAAAAACTGCAAAAGCGCATCATATGACCCCTTTAATGTTTAATGCACTTCATGTTGTTAAAACAATGAATGAATGAATGAAATATTTGAAATATATAGTATTTATTTATTTTTATATCAGATTACAACAGATTACAGTTTGTAAGTAATCTACCCATTACTGTCGTACCACAACACCCACAAACACCAATATATATAATCTATATAATAATTAATATATATATACATACATGCATAGGATTTTGTGGACTTTTGTGGTGCATTAATGATATAGATTATAAAGTTTGTTCATGTTTTAAACATGATGTGCAGGTACTGTAAATTGTAGGTAAGCCATTTGTAGGTAGATTTCCCAAAAAGTGTAAACACTGGTGCTTGGTACTATCAACACTAAGTGCATTGTTTAAGCATGTTAACCAGCTTGACACATTAACATTGGCTCAACTGTTGGAGCGATTTTGTGGCAGACATACCTGTTTGTCCAGACAGGGGTAGTGTTCGAGAAACCTGTTTGAAAACATTATTTTTGAAGTTCTGATTGGTGGTGCCACATTTATTATGGTGCCACACAGTTATTTCAAAGTGTTACCACTTTTATATAGGTTATATTTTATATTAGGCAAAGCTGTTTATATACATCCTGGGTGGTTCCCTGTGTCTGTGCATGAATTTACCACATTTTGTCTATTATCCCTTTTCCTGTATGTCATGGTTGTTTGGTGGCTTTTGAAGTAAAGGGCGGGACGCACACCGGACGAGCAACGCCTTTGTCTTAAAATTCAAACAAATTGTTTTCTATGAGTGTGCTACACCACACTTTTTTTTTTTTTTTTTTTTCTTCTTTTTTCGGCAGTGACGTTCGGAGTTCGGCCACGGCGCCCAGCTACGTCGTGTTGTACGAATTGTTCTAGACGAAGCGCAGCGCTTCTCGTCCGATGTGCGACCGCCTTAAAGTGTTAGTTAGCCTGTGTTTTACTCACCCTCGAGGCATCTTAGGTGTATATGACTTTCTTCTTTCAGATGAATCCAGTCGGAGTTATATTAAAAATTGTCCTGGCTATTCCAAGCTCTATCATTGCAGTCAGGGGGTGTTGCAGTGCTTCAGTCCTAAAGAAGTTAAATAAAAAGCACCCATGCATTAAAAAAAAGTGTCTCACATGGCTACAGGGGGGTGAATAAAGGCCTCCTGAGCGAATCCATGTGTTTTGTAAGAAAAATATCCATATTTCAAATGTAAAAAACCCTTTTCTCTCACTTCCGGTATCTGTCATACGCGGAAACCGTTCCGGCGGATGACGTAGGATGTCAGCGCTGCGTGATAAGTGACGAATGCGGAGATAGAACAAAACAAAACGCGGTCACGAATTAGCAAGTACAAACCGAGGATTTGTAAAGAAAAATGACGGAGGATTTCGATATAAACCAAGAAAAGACTGGTTTTCCTTTGCTAAAGTAAGAAAACTTTGCTTCCTTTGCTCCTATAAACAAACTTGCGAGACTCGTAATCTCAGATGCGTGGATTTGCTACAGGAGGCCTTTATTCATGCCCCGGAGCCTTGTGAGGCACGTTTTATTATGGATGCGGGCACTTTATTTGACGACTTGTGAACTGTTCAACTGCAACACCCGCTGACAGCAATGATAGAGCTTGGAATAGCCAGGACAATTTTTTAATATAACTCCGACTGGATTCTTCTAAAAGAAGAAAGTCATATACACATAGGATGCCTTGAGGGTGAGTAATTCATTGGCTAATTTTAATTTTTGGGTGAACTTACCCTTTAAGTCTCTGTAGACCTCAATGTTAAAGATAGATATACAGATACGTTTTTAGCTTTTTTTTAAGTTGTAAAAATGCATGAACAATGTATGAATGTAATTAATGCATGAATTATTTAATTTCTTTTTTTTCATTTTTTTTTATTAGTAATACATGTGAAAATCCACAACCTAGTTTTTGCTTATGAGTTTATATTTGGCTTTTCACCAGCTTGCCATTGTTTTGATCTCCATTTTGAGCCATTTAGTCATGTTTTATGGATTTCACAGCTGTGTCTGATTGATCTTTGAATGCTGGGATATGTGTGTTGCATGCACTGAGCTCACTGTCATGGATAAGATGGGTATTAACAGAGCACAGGTGGCATTGGCAGCATAGCTATTCTCACACTTGCAAGTTATGTTAAAGGGGTCATTGATGCGATTTCAAGTTTTCCTTTCTCTTGGAGTGTTACAAGCTGATTGTGCAAATATAAGATCCCTGAAGTTGCAAAGACTAAGTCTCAAAAACAAAGAGATATTTTCTATCAAAGTCACCCACGACTATGCCACGCCCCCCCTCCAAAAACGGCCCCCCACCACAGATCGTACCTACTATGTGGGAAATTATTAGCATAAAGTGCAACCAAAGTGTACGCAAAAACAAACCCCAAGAAAGTCGTGGTTTCCGTACCGCAGTTAGTGTGGAAGCAGATGGAAGGAGGAGACGCATGTGTGTTTCTAGACGCAAGCAAAAGCATTTATGTCGGCATTCCGAACTGATGCATTTAGGAATATGTTTCAAGATCTACTTACAACAGCACAGAATGCATTTTATAGACGGGGGGGGGGGGGGGGACCCGGGTTTTTTTTTTCGTTGAACCTAGGAGAGGACCCCCGGGAACCCCCTCTGACTTTGCTATGACAATCTTGCGCTTCTGAATCAGCTACTGTTTTTGTTATTAGTTTAAGTATTTGCTATTTTCTGTTCAAATGCGGAGTTTTGCGCATGTGTGTGTGTGTGAGAGAGAGAGACCGACCCCCCCGAGACCCCAGAGAGAGGGAGAGACCGAGCACCGACGGATGACCGAGAGAGAGAGAGAGGGGGGAGGGGAGACCCCAGCTTCATCACTGCTGTCTGTCACCCCCCCCCCAGCGGAACTCAGGCTCGCACCTTTCCGGCTCGGTCTTTACCATTTATTTTGACCACCCAGCATGAAGCTTGCCGACTTATGGTAAGGATGCGTTAATTTGATGAGTGTTGCGGTGTTCGGCAAGCACAATGCCCCACGGGTGTAAGATGGCAACCCCACCGCAGCAGCCCCACCGGAGCTGTCGGAAGACTTTGTAGAAAACTAAGCGTTTTAGAGAGGCGGGGCATAGAGGACCTACAATTATGTACAGTATCTGAAAAATTGTGTTTTTTGAACATTAAAGCATGTCAACATATTCTGTTACACCAAATACACAAAATAATGATCTTTAAAAAAGCATCATATAACCCCTTTAAAACTGATTCCTTTAAAGAGATTGTTTTCCATTGCTTTTTGGTATGGCCTTCTACTGTGAAACACAAAAGCTTCTGTACCTGTATATCAAAGGAAGACACCAACCAGAAATGGTCAAGCTCTAAAAAAGACAAAAAAAAAAACATGTAAGTAGTACTGCTGCTATATTCCAGTCAGATGCTATATATGAAGTCTTCTAAAGCAATATGTTGGATTGTGTGTCGAAAAGACCCACATTTCAGTTTGAATAATTTGCTGAAAGTCTTCTCCCGTCCTCTGCCATGGCTTTCTAATCTCACTCACAGTTTCATTATTCGGTGACATATTTCCTGAAGTGCCAAAGTAGGAAAAGCTGTGGCATGGGTAGCTGTGCTTCATGTAGCAGCTAGGATAAATAAGACGACGTTGTTCGCTAATAATAGGCAGTGTTACGTGTGTTACATGGTGTCATTTTGAGAGTTCCTCTTGGTTTTTTTTTAATGGAGGACATGACTTGAGGAAAGTGTTGCTCTTTAACAATGTCTAGGTCATTCACACAGACACTAGTGGATAGTATTATGTGTCTTCTCATAAATGTTGTACCTGTGATTAGCTTAAACTTGCTCAGTAGATCAGATCGCTCAAGCCAATCACCGTACGCCCAGCTAAATGCCAGGCTGTCAATTCCAGTCATGTAATCCCTGCTGTCACCCTGTCTTGACTGTCTCACCCTCTCCCTATCTGCAGTTCTCACTCTGATCTCTGGGCCTTGAGCTGAGCGCTTGATCCAAAGTTAAACGTTGCCCTATGTCTCTCCATTCCCTCACTGAGCAGGTGAGTCTGAGCACCGGCACCAAGAAGCTCTTTGTCGCAACTGCCTTCGGCGTGGTCTCCCTTATCTACCTCGCCCGGCGCTTCAGGAGGAGGAAGGGCAAGAAAAAAGCCAGTTCGCCTGTAGAGCAGGAAACGTTCGAGTTCCTCAACACTGTCCCATTGAAAAAAGGTAAAAACACATCGCAAATCACCTTTAATCAACAAGGAGTATTATTACAGTTGAAATAATTTCACGAGAGGAACAACCCCCCACCCCCCGCATAGAGGCTACCTACCTCCCACGTATCAAAGTTTGGGGTCCCCCCCAGTAAATTATTTTTAAAACAAATTCACACCCCTTTAATTCATCCAGAAATAAAATACAAAACACAAAAAAAAAACTGCATTATGTAATGGTAAAGTGGCTGTATTTCTTTTTTCTCCAGAGTCTGAGTGTCAAAATCTGCCTCTGAACTCAAAGAACTGCTACTCGTGTAATGTGGTGTCCAGTGGTAGCCTGTACAGCAAGCTTTCGGGCTCCCTGCTGAGCCTGGCCTCCGTAAGCAACTTGTTTTATTGTCATCATCTTTAGATAGTTGTATATTATATCTGTGACTTCAGCAGTCTTGTCAAATGTGTGTGCTCGCCCCCTACTGAACAACACATGAGACCTGTTGAAATCTCTTCTCCCCACCGAAGGTGGAGGCACCGCAGGCACTCCTCCGGTGCTCCACCTGTATAACTGGCTCCAGTTGCCCTGGGACGGAGCTGAGCAAGACAACAATGAGTCTGTACCGTGTCTAACATCACGTAACGACCCAGATCCCGAACCTCTACGCTGATGGGGGTAAAAACTCGCTGAAATTTGAATTTACATTTAGTCATTTAAGCAGAGAGGCTTATCCGAAGCGCGAACTTACAAAAATGAGGCCCCTTATTAGTAGACCCCCCAGCCCAGGACCAAAACCCCCCCCCAACAGACGAGCACAAATATGTAAGTGCTGTGAACGTATCGGGTAGTCTAACTGCAGTACAAGCTTTTTTTTTAGATAAAATAGAAAGGTTAGTGTGTCAAACAGACGTCTAATCGCCCCGCAATCTCAACCTCCAAAGTAAGTTTTCTTACCATAATATATTTATGTGTAACGTGTTCATTAATTACCCAGACCTATCTACCAATCACACCTATACAGTTACCCCTATTTTGGAACAATATTTACATCGTATATATTTAGATTCATAGATTTAGATTAGATTCTTCAATATAGTGAATATGTCAACATGCATTTGTGTGTATTTCTATATACATAATAAAAATACACAGTAAGCCACACATATTATGTAAACCCAAACTTTATCTTGGATTGTCCCCCCCCCCCCCCCCCCCCCCCCCCCCCTGTCCCCTGGATTACCCCCATAGCGATTAATCGTTGAAGCACTATAGAACCCTCTCACCATACCACCCTATTATTCTATATAGAAACCCTCTCTGTCTTAAGTCTCATATGCACATGCGAGCCCAGAAGTTGCCTTGTTATCTGGGAAAGCATTGTGTTTAAATTTTATATTGTGTACAAACATTTGACCGCCATGATTCTTGCACAACCGGCACGCCCCCCGCCGAATCAGGCATGTTCACGCGCCTAAAGTCATTCGAAAGTGATGTGGTGCATTCATGAGGAAAGACCCCCCCCTTCCCCACACATGCTCCCCCCTGGATTGATGTCTCGCCTACAGGAATGGAGTTGTTCGAGGAGGCCCTGCGGCGCTGGGAACAGGCGCTAACGTTCCGCAGCAGGCAAGCGGAAGATGAGGAAAACTGTGCGTCCGTCAAGCTGGGAGCTGGAGATGCCATTGCAGAAGAAAGCATGGAGGTATTACTCGCCAACCACTGTAGTCCTCAGTAAGGATGGGTGATATCTACCTCATTTTGTGGACGTGTGGAAGTATGCTATTTTCAGTGAATGTGTGACTTGGAATTCATTAGCTGCTAAATAACTAGAAGAATAACAAAGTGTTGTAAACTGTAAAAACTATTTGCCCTTCAAACCAATGTGTTTATGGTTACGATAATAAATGAATATAATATGATAACTAGGGCTGTCAAGCGATTGAAATGTTTAATCCAATTAATTATATGATGAGCCAATTAATTAAATTAATCGCAAATAAATCACACATAAGGTTTGGCTGAGAAATTGCCCCCCAAAAGATCATTTAAATTTTTTTTGTGTGTGTTAGATGAGAAAAGCATTGAATGGACATTATAAAAAGTAGCTTTAGAAAGAAATATTTTTAATTCAACATTGCAGAAATTATAGGGCTGGGTTTTGACACAAATTTCACGATTCGATTCTCATTCACAAGCTTTCGAACCGATTCAATATAGATTATTTTGGATATATATCAGGTACAGTAACGTACATGCCAAATTTTCTCAAGGAAAAAAAATCTCAATAGTGTTGCAAAACCCGATACCATGACGCCAGTAAGTGGGTACAACAGTACTATAATATGATGGTAAAATTAATGACGGTTTTACAATAATAAAGTTAGTTACATATTTATATTTCTAATTCAATTCGTTTTTTTTAAATATAAACATTTAAATGGTGGCTGTCATAAAAACTTAGATTTATTCAAACATAAATTAAACTTAAGAACAGTAAAAATTATAATGAATATGTTCTATGGTGATATATGACACCACCCTTACCACCAGCACAGACCATTTTTGTATCTGACTACTGGTTTGCTGCGGTTACGAATAGGTTCTCGACACACCTGAGGGTAACATGTGACACCGTATGTGGACATATTGTTTACAAGCCGTATATTGGCGTCTTTGCACAGCTGAAACACAGATTGAATGATTCATGAGCCAGGATTGTAAAGTTATACTCTTTTTTTTTTTTTTTTAAGAACTTACCTTCGGTTTGGCGTTTAGTCACTGTTATTTTGTGCTTGAAGCTGGTGTATGTGGACGGAGTGATCGTTCAAGTGCGTCTCCCGCTGCCCGTATGTTTAAACTGAGGCGCTACAGCGATCTGTCAATCCACAATAAACAGCGCCAAAATGGCATTTAATATTTGAATATTGTAATAAAATAGACAGAATTTAAAATCTGAAACTTTGTTTCATATCAAAAGTAACAAAGCACAATGCTTATTGCGATTTATTGGATGGGAAGTACCCTTCAATGTTCCGTCCATTAACTGAAAACAGGCTAGACTAATCGATTCTTGGGATTTAGGAATCGATATCGTTCCGTAAAAATGAGAATTGATTAATATCGATATCAATATTTTTTACCCAGCCCTCATAAATAATATTAATGTTTTTAAATGATGTTTAATTGATGTTTTAAATAATGTTTCACTTTATAATAAATGGGTATTAATGTTTTTTTTAATGAATATTGAAATATGAAAAAAAAAAAATCTAAATATGAAACTAAACCGCCAGTAGGTGGCGGTAAATCACTGTCTTAATAAATGAGTCATTCAGTCATTACTCAACTGATTCAGGTGACATTCAGAAACGAAGCAAGAACTAGTGTCTGTCGTTACATTGGGTCACTGAAATAATTGGCTAAAATTTATCACAAGAGTAACTTGTTATTGTTATTGATGTTTTGTAAAAACATCAATAATCACATTTGCATTCATGCAGAATATTGGGGGAAAAAAATACTCTCTGCTCGTGTGATATGGATAAGCCCAATCTCTGATAAAATAGAAGGCAAAAACCAACGGGGCATTTTTTGCCCTCATACCTCATAAGTTTTTATTTATTGGTAGTGGCTCGATATTGGATATAATGTTCCATGCTAATTTTCCTTCGTTTTACATTTAGGGTGCATTGCACTATGCCTCACCTATACTTGTTATATCTTTAAACAAATCACTAATATTTTAATAATACTGTTAAATGTAAACAGAATGTTAATGTGTGGGCCCACTTTACTTAGCCATGTTTTCTAAGATGAGTCTCCACGCTCTTAAAATAAAGAGTTCTAATGATACATTTTATTATTTATTAGGACATCATCAGTGTAGATTTCATTCGAAAGCTGGAGTCCCTGCTACAGAGAGCCTATCGACTTCAGGAGGAGTTTGAGGGAGCGCTGGGAATGACAGACCCTTCAACACATCCTACTAGCGGTGAGCGTTAAACTAAAGACAATTGTGTTACATCAATAGAGCGAGTGGAAGTGAATGAATGGTCTTATGTAATAGTTATCACTGGGCTTGGCTATGTGAACCGTAACTGTACTCTAAACATTTACTGACAAAGTACAGGTTGATGCATTGCATAAACGGTGCAACTTTTGTTGTTCAATTGATGTATATTTTTTATTATTTAAACCATAATTCTACTGGGTTCATATGTAAAAAAACCAAAAAAATTATAATCTAATAAACTATGTCTGTTTAAAGTTTGTAGGCAGATTTTATACTTGCCAAGAATGAATTATGAATTGCACAGGAAAAAAAAGGAAATACAGATAAGAGACTGAAGTGTCCCAAAGATTTCTTATAACAAATAGCACATACAACAGCAACTGATTGTGGCACTAAATTAGCCATCTATATCTAGCCATCAGTGTGCATGAAGCAAATTTCATTGTCAGCATACTACATGCACAGCCACATTTTTCTAACTGCATTTGCTATGTACAAAACTTGAATTTTTGGCAACACTGGCCCGGTCCATTTTTTTCCCCAGTCAAAAAATAAACATGAAAATGAACAACAGACCACTGGAGACCGCAAGAACATTAGAAGCCTGCTTGTGTAAGGAAACAAAAACTGTAAATGCACTGAATAAAAACATACTGCATTCCCAGTCTTGGTTTGAAACAACGTGAGGGTGAATAAATGATTACAAAATGTTTGTTTTTGAGTGAACTATGCCTTTTAAGTTCTAAATCGAACAAAGAACCGGACACACACAGTAGATGTGCAACTTTGCACGTTGTTTCATGCAGCTGCGCAATACTGAGGCTCAGCTCATTTCGGGATACTAAATAAAAGAAGCTGTGGTAAGGGTCAAAAGTTAATTTCATTACAACTGTTACGGGGTATCATCTTACCCACTCCCACACGAGCACATGGCACTCACATTCAAACCCTACAAAAGCGCAAACCCATAGGGGATGGTTTGGCCTTACAGGAGGTTCTCATGGTTGACAGGAGCTGTGGGTGACTGTGAGGTCATTGGAGCCCATGTCACTTCATTGATCATGTCCACGTGAGACCTGAGGCGAATCAGAATGTCCGCTCTGATGTAGACATCATGTGGTGCGTCTGGAAGGACCAGGAAGTAATGGTTAGACACCTGTCATTCCACCTCAAGTTAAAGGCACAGGTGCCCTTGGCAGTCACAATAGCTGATGGACAGGGATTCAAGGGGAATCATGTGTGTGCTTGTTAGCAAAAGGAATGTTCGTTTTGTGCTGTTTGAGAGCATTGAACTGTGTGAGGCTGATGGCTGAATTGTCTGCCCCCAGTGCTAGTATGGGGTCTGTTGTTGTTACATCATTCAGTTGTAAGCCCCACTTAACGTGGGGTCCGTATGTGTCAGAGACTTTGGCTAACTGGAAAGTACAGAGCAACAACCTGGAACCTCGTCTTGGGCCGAGACGTTCCTGCGGCTGGAGGCGAGATTTTCCGCGACCTTTGTNGTTGGGTCCGTATGTGTCAGAGTCTTTGGCTAACTGGAAAGTACAGAGCAGCGACCTTGAACTTTGCTCTTGGGACGAGACGTTCCCGCGGCTGGCGGCGAGATTTCCCGCGAACTTTGTGACCTGACAGTCTGTCTGGGGTAGTCTTGGTGACTGAGGAGGCAGAGGTTCTCACACTTGAGCCCAGATTTTCAGTTGTTTAAAATCTAGCAATGGTTCACAGCGATCTAGCAGGTCTTTGCCCCCCGAAGGAGGGCTATGTGTCCAATGGAGCAATGTACACAGGGTGCACAAAGTTCATAGGGCCGATGGTCAGGTGAATTGGAGCTACCTGTTCAAGTTGAACCTCATTTTGGCTGTAGGATTGCACATTCAGCACACATTTCTGGTACTTAAGAGTTCGATTCTGTCTCTTGGCTTCACTTTGAAGTCTGTCAAAAAGTTGGCTTGACATTAAAGTGAGTTCAGCTCCAGTGTTCACCAGGGCCTCCAGTCTCACCTCATTTCCAATGTGATGGCCAGGTAGAGTTTTCTGGCCACCCCCCTTTCGATTAGGTTCCCAAGGATTCTCGGCACTGGGGCTTGTGTGATGACCGGCAAGCAGTCAGAGCTGGTCTTGTGTGGCTCGTCAGGGAGGCAGACCACCAAAACCGCGCTTTCTGGTACTTTGCGGTCCTGGCTGGAGGTGTGTTGCGGGATGTTGGCTGGTTCTGGCGGTTCCACCGTCAGCTGAGGTGGTTGAGTGATGTCACCACTTGGTGATGAGATATCTGGTTCTGTGGTTAACAGTGGATTAGCAGTGATCTGGTTGGGAAGTTCATTTTGAGGTGACTCTGAGTGGGTGTTGGGGTCAGAGCTAATGCTTAGTCATAACTGGTTGACTCATCCCTTTTCTTTCCCTTATGGTGCTTTTCTTGGAGGAGTTCCTTTAAAAGTCTCATGATCTCTGCTGATTCAGATGTAGCTTTCTGGTTCTGTTCTGTGGATGGTTTATATTTGGGCTTATCAAGGGCCTGTTGAGAGGGGTTCTGCTGCTGGCAGTCCGAGCTCGGTGCTTGTGTCTGTGAGTATCGGTTCCCCTTGGGCCGTCTCTTGGCTTCCCATGTGGCTCCACCCCTTCGGTTGAGGGGTGGTTGTGACCAGTCCCAGGATCTCTCGGGCCGCTCATACCGGTGCTTAGGACGGGCACCACCATGGACATGCTGCTCTCTGCTGGTTGGGAAGGACCTTGACATTGTGTTGACAGGTTTGTCAGTGTGGCTTGGCTCGGCGCCCTCTAGAGCAAGTTCAGAGCTCTGATTAGTGACAGGATAGATTGTGGGGGTTTTTCCTGTCTTTTCAGAAACAGTCTTTTGTTTAACATAGGCCTTGTGGGCCAAATCTCGCAGCTGTTGGGTGGACATAGTCCGTGGGCAAGCCAGAACCCCCAAGTGGTGGCTCACTGTTGGGTGCAGGTTCAAGAGAAACTGAATTTTGAATCCTGTTCCATTCCTGGCTTGTTCCGTGCTCCAAAGTAGGCCTGTCTAAGCCTGTTGTAGTAAGCCTGTGTGGTTCCCTGTCTGCCCTGTTTAAGGTCCATGACAGTAATCAGTCCTTGCTCTGACTCTTGGTCAGAGAACTCTTTAATCAGAGCCTGCTGCAATTGCTGGTAATCCCCTTCGACCGTTTCCGGCTGCCGGTCTAGAAAGCTCCTCACCTCACGGCTGGCGGTGATTCGGAGCAGATAGAGTCTGTCTCTTGTGGTAACATTGGCAACAGTTTGCAAGTGAAAGTCAATGTCTTTTAAGTAGGCGTGCACATCGTGGCCCCCTGCAGGGTTTGGAGTGAAAGTGGGAATGTTTCTAGCCCGCTTATCCAATTCTTTAGGTGNGTGGGAATGTTTCTAGCCAGCTTATCCAATTCTTTAGGTGACACGCCGTGACTGGAAAACAGCCTTTGAAAAGGCTCCCACCCCCTTTCTGCTGCTGGGGGTTCAGGGATGCTGGCAGGTGATGTCTTGAGCAGTGGGCTCTCACCCCCCTTTCGAACTGGAAACCCTTGAATAGCTGGTATCAATCTGCTGGTTAGGGGAAATTCTGTGGTGTGCATTTCCCTTTCAGAGTCACTTTGCAGTCTATATGCATATTTAAGCTCTCGGTGAACCGTATCAAGTTCGTCTTTTAAATAGTCTCTTTGTTGGACCAAGGCACTGACTTCAGCCCGTGAACTTTGCAGGTGGCCTTCGCCGGCCTTGGCCCTAGCATCTCTCTCTTTGAGTTCAGTCTCTGCTCTCATCAGGAGAGCCTCGGCTCGCTGAAGTTTTTCACTTAGTTCCTCTCTGGTGTCTTTTTCCCACTGCTCTCGGCGTGCTGTGTCTACACGGAGATCAGTTAAGGCTTTCTGGAGTCTCTCTATTTCCTCCTGCAGCTCTGGGTCCTTTTCGTCCGCCGTCCTGTGCTGGTGCTGAGTCTCCGACGTTAGCTGGTCCAGTTGACTTTGAGCAAGCACCAGGTTTCTCTGAGCCTCCTCAGCCTGGAGCTTCAGCGCTGCTGCTTCCTGTTCCATGCGGGAGGTGCTTGTTTCTCCCAGCTTTGCCTGAGCGAGGAGGTTGTGGGCGAGGGGCCCGATGATCTTGGTGAGATCTTTGTGGCTGTAGTCCTGTGTCGGATCGTGTGACATCAGGGCGCTCAGGTTGTCGTCGAGCTGTTCCCGGCTCAGGTGCTGCAGGCCGCCAGCTGCTTCAGACAGGAATGTACCAGTTATGGCACTCAGCCAGGACTCTAGTCGATCCCAGTGGGCATCAGGGCTGGATGATCGAGACATGCTGGCTCACTGGTGAAGAGAGAGAGGGAGAGAGAGAGAGAGAGAGAGGGAGAGAGGGACAGCACGAAAAGGCCAATGCAAGTATTTACGGCGTTAACAGGCTGCGATTATAGTAATTATATGTTTTATGCACGGTCTGCTTGAGGAAAACAAACAGTTTTAGACCAGTGTGAGCGTAGACCAGACACCTGTTATCTCGGTCGCAAATGGCGAGGTGTGTCTAATTGTTGTGGGGGGCGGCCCCGGAAAGGATCTAACTAAGATTGTTGACAGCGTGATCGTCTAAAGACTTTGGCAGCTTGGGTCGTCAATCTATTACTCAGCTTTCTTTGATGATTCTCAAAGGTTCGGTCTCTAGGCAAACAAAACAGAACAAAATTAAAAACAAACAAACCAACAAATCAAAACACAGGGAGAGATAGAGGAGAGAGCAGATTTAAGCCTTTTACTGCTGTTAGGGGTTATGACAACTGGATGGGTTAGTATTCTATAGCTAGGCTAAGTGATGTTTTGAGGTGATTCAGTTTGGATCCCGTGGCGGCACCCTGTGACCGCCGTGGAGGCAACTGTCACTTCAACAACTAAGCACTAGAGGGAGTGTTACCTATAGGTGAACAAAAATGGCTAAAATACAAATATTAGCTTTAAATTTGAATTCAAACACTGTTTAAACTAAATTTAAATAAGTAAGTGGTAAAGTGAGAGAGAGTGAAGGAGAACCCTGATAAAAAAAAAAAACAAAAAATATATATATAGATATTATATTTATAATATATATTATCTTTTTTTTTTCAATTTAACAAAAAAAAAAAAAAAAAAACAAAAAAAATCAAAAAAAAAAAAAAAAGAACCAAGACTAAACAAACTACCAAAGGTCTGATAAAATTCACAACTATATATAGCTATAAACAAATAGTACTGTGATAGGAAGACTAATACAAAACAAGCAATAAAAAACAAAAGTAAATCAAATAAAAAAAAAAAAAAAAAAATTACAGGCAGGTACAAGAATGACCAAGGAATTAAAATCAAACAAAATTATAGTAACAAGTTCCACCTAGCAGAGAAATCCCACAATGGGGAGTCAGTGCGCTGGAAAACAAAGTCAGAAGATTCACGAAATGTTAAATACTTAAACATCCTGCCCTCTAGCGTTAGTTTAGTATGGCCTAACTCTAACCGTGCGTGAACTGCAAACTTTAGAGACTATTCTCTCCTTATTCAAACGGAGTTGTACTGCAGTTATCAAAGAATGCCCGTCCATCCCAACAGAACATCTCTGTGACTTAACTGCACAATGATGTGTGGCAAGATTTCTTCGCTGCCTGTACACAGTAAAAATTATAAGCAACAGGGTTTCTTCGCTGTTGTTATACAAATTTCACTTGATCAATGTTTTTAAAAAAAACTCCCATTTACATTTCAATCAGTCTACTGGCTCGCAGTGTTTTTATGATCAAATCTGCATTAGGTGACACATTAGGTAGCTACTCTAACGGCTAAACCTAAGGGAGTTAGATCGTCTAGTTAAATGAAATTGGAAGTTTGCAATGACTTCAATCTAGCGATACTATCAAATTAAGGCCTTTAAAAGATGATAAGAGGATCATCGCTCAAATCTATCTTTATCACAAAGCAGGAAGGTTTCTTCGTTCCAACCAGCGATTTTGATTATATTAAAAATGTACTGCAAAGAGATTTCTTCGTCTTTAGAGAACAATTTCAATATTATAAACTGCAGTTTACTTTAATATTTCACAGTGACTAAATGTTAGACAGATAGAGGCTGTTAAAATACAGTGCTGGAGTTGGCTTTTAACCATCCAATCCAAAAGAGTGAGTTCGCGCTGCGACTTGTTTCACTCTAAGCGCGCATAATATAAAAAACACTAATAAATTGATACTGTTTGTTCACAAACCAAGTTTGAATGTCCCCAGTATCTCCACCAAAACATGTAACGTTTTTTTATTATTTATTAGCTCTAAAAAGGGGAATATTTATGACGAATCATAACTGGTTATGATTCATAATAAATATTTAGATTATATCTTCGAATTAACTGTAGCAGAATCAATATTACAATTATTTGATCTGTCCGTCCACCGAGCAGACAATATAATCATTTATCAATTCAAGGAAAGATTATTTTCCTGGCCAATGAAGAATAAACGGTCCTTCTTTGTGCAGTGCTAGCAGTAATTCTTAGCAAAATGTAGCAAAGGTTCAAACATTCATTGACTTCGAACTGTGAGCAGCAAACAGAGACAATTCGTTGTGAATATAAGGGATTTAATAAATTAAACTATATCTAACATATAACTAAGTAAAACACATATATGTACAGAATGAAACAAAGTAAGGAAAATATAGAGAATAGGAAAAGAATGGCAGTATTTCACATCACTTAACCACAACCTTTGAAAATCGTCAAAGAATCCAAAAATCACCTTAAAAGTGTCTGAACCTTAAACACGCATCTGAATAATTTTAAGCGGTTACTTGCATTGGTTTTTCGATAGCTGAAGAAGAGTCCTGAGGTAGGTAGATAAAAAAAAAACAAAAAAGGATTTCTTTTGATGAGTTCGTAAGGATGTCAGCTGGAAGTTGTACTTCTTGGTTCTTCTGAATAGAATCCCACAAGCGACTAAGTTACTTGAAAGTAACAACTGCCCGGAAAGAAAACTCAGAGGAAGGTCTTGATGAGGTCTGAAAGGTGTTGTCTCAACAAAGAAGTTTCCTGAGCAAGTTTATTTTTGGGCTACTCGTTTGTTGAGAGTTCCGATTTCGGTCTTGTGGGTTTCGAACCAATGAGAGACCTGGATTTTGAGTCAGGAAAGGCGGAAGAATTTCTTTGTCTCTTGTTTTATTGCTCATTTGCATGCTTTATGGCCGGTCTGGAACATCCGTAGTTTTAAACCAAAATATCGTGCGAGTCATATGATGTGTTTCACAATCACATACTGTAAGTCATTGTCCGAGAAATGAAGAACGGGTGACATTGATACCAAGAAACAATAATCTGGAAAAGATTAAACCAAAGATACACACATACCTGAATATAATTGTTTTATGGCTTTAACTAATACAAATAACGAGTGGTAACTCATCTAGTCTAACAAGGGAATGTACACACAACATGCATATACCAGATACAATTGTAACTGTTTAATTATAGTCTAAATAAAGAAATGGCTTTATGTGTGTGTGTGTGTTAGTTTGGGTGTGTGTGTTCGTTTGGCCATTCACATCTCTAAGTGGAATGTTTTTGAACTCAGATTCCAGGATTCTCGCGGGGGCTGGTTCTAACTTCTTTGACGGCGAAGATCCATTTGGCAATTTACAACCCCTATACAATTAACATCTCTGACCAGAACTGTAATTTTTATGCAAATGTCAAAAGGCTAAAAGGAGTCTTTAAGCCATAACAGTCCACTATATGCAGATCCTACGCAGACGCTACAAATGTATGCTCCAAAACCTTTTAAAATATTATAATATATAAAATACAATATTTTTGGGGAAAAAAAGCACAAACCTCATGGACCACATGCTGTGAGCTAATTATTTCCTTATGCCCCCCCTCAAAAAAAATGTGTCAGAACTAAGTTTGCTGTAGCACAATAATTAAGCAGCTTGTCTTAAAAATGCTGCTTCAGCAGGATCATATTGAGAGTGACATTTTGCTTTCCAAAAAAAAAAAAAGCCCCATTCATTACCTTTCCTGATGTAGCTTGCTGGTAGGCCTACGAGCTATTTTAGTCTCAAGTGGTTTGTCAGAACAGTCTAACGGCTGCACGGGAATTCTGGCCAGTGCTCTATGAATGAGCATGGAGCTAAATATAGTAAATATAGGCTGTAATAAGGCTCTGCAAGACTGCCAACAACACACTAAACACCACAATCCAAGAGAAAACAATCTAAACGTCTCTCTCTCTGTCTGTCTGTTCTTCAGATGGCTAAGTTCCGTAGCCTGTTGTTCACATCTGAAGGAGAGGCACCTTCCTGCATGGTTGACAACTTCAGACCCCCTCAACCTCTCAAGGGACGCAAAGTCCGTGCATCCTTCAAGTAAATAGCAGTATCGATGCCACAACCCTCCCACTGCCTTCTGATCATGGTGCTTTTAACTGGTTCACAAAAACATTACCAGTGAAATTGCTACTGAAATATCCCAATCCAGGCCCTTGCTTACATTGCAGTGTTGATAACAAGAAAGCTGGATCTGATCTTCTAAAACTCTATTTTTGTCATAAATGCTTATATTATTATTTAACATGAGAAATAGTATTAAAATGCTTATATACTCAGTGCTTAATAACAATGGCAGCCCTAGCTCTAGAAACAGTGGTTTGTTCTAGCCTTCGGTGCATGGTGGTTCGCGTGTGGTGCCCGTTTTTTGTAAATGTCCACTCATGCTCCTCGGTAAATTTGTTATGCTATGGCAGACTTGCTACTATACCCCTATGTCAGGTAGTGTGCCACGTGGGACACACGAGGCATGATTGTGTTTCTTACTGTTTTATGTGTGTTTATATTTTCTGGCAATGGGTGAATGTCGGTGAGTCTGAAATACCTGTCATGCGACCACCACGTTAATCTCACACGCCATAGTGTGTTGATTAAAGGTTTTTTCTTTATAAATAATATTATGTTCAGATCGAATTTATTCAAGAGATTAGCTTTTAAAATTGTTTCTAAGAATGTTGTACCATGATGTTCTCCTGTCATTACGTATACTACTTTACTCGTAATAGCCTTTTTTCAGAACGGATAAATTTCGCGAGTCATATTGATAGCAACGAAAATTTTACATCCGGACGCTCACTAAAAATGTTTGTTTAAACGATTCCCAGGTTATTGTCCTGTAGAGTTGCGCTTTTCGCCCTTACAGAAAAACTGAGACCCATATAACTGACCTCAGCGTTCTTGAATACAACGGATTAGTACCGTCTATCAAAAAAGGAAATTTTCCCCCATTGTTTTAAGCGATAAACTTCTGTAATAACACCACTATATCTGCAGTAGCCCATTTGTTACGTATGCTAACTAACATTAAACATGTACATCTTAAATACCCGTACTCTATACTTCTTTTATCGTACTCAGTTTCAAAATGTTAGGGTTAATCCCTAAGATTTTTGTTTTTTTAAATCGAAATACATACTGCCATTCTATAAGATGCATAAGGCACAGGAGTGTTGTAAGTTTTCGCCGCTAGAGGGGCCGTTTCAAAATAAACAAAAAAACAAAGGCGTAGTTTGATGACGCGTGACTGAGTGTGGGATCATGTGAGTTGTCGTCTTCATCCCCACAGCCGATGCAATCCGATGGGACTTGGGCAGAAATCATGTTCATGTATGAGCTAATGATTTATTAACGTAGTGAAGCAGGGTGAGGCTGAAAGCTGTTGAAGCGAAACGAGGTGCTGAACGAGCGTGACACACGGCTCGGAAGCAGCAGAGCTTTTATTATGCCACAGTCGAACGCATCCGCTGCTTCCGGTCGTGCGTATGTAGGGTAAAGCAGCGCTGTTTTATCATACTGATACATTTGAACGTTCTGTTATAAGGGCTACGCTGTGCGGTCCGTCCCCCTGTTATAACGCACAACATATTAAAGCGTCTTCGCGGAAATCGAAGGGTTATGACGTCATTAGCAGGCGACACAATGATACTATGGAAACGGTCCGTGTCACTAGTTAAAATTGCTTATTTCTCTGGATTTAACCATTCGGTATAATGTAAGTACACAAGTCAGCAAAATATATAACGCTGTTCTAGTGGTTTTTGGATATTTTAATAAAAATAATCTTACATATTGTGCCTTTAAATTGATCAAAAGTGACAGTAAAAAAAAAATTGAAAAAAATATATTTATTATGCTGTTCTCTATGCTTTTTTGCTTTATACATTAATAATAATATTTCACAATATTACTGTTATACTGTATTGACCCCAAACTTTTCAACGGTACTGTATAACATATTAACATTTCACATTGTATAAATCAAGATTAATGTATGAACAAACATAAACTAACAAAACAAGTGTAGTTATAAATTAACATTACATAAAATAATTACTGTATTATTCCTTAAGTATTGTTAGCTAAATCTTAACGTATAGAACTTTAATGTTACATTCAAGACATTTCACGCTTCTGTGTTCTTGACCAAAATGGAAAAGTCCAAGCTCAATATTAGTTATTTTCTTTTTTTCCCTCAATTTAACATTTTGGGTAATTTTACCCGTGTCCTAGGTCACGTAATTTTCGATAAACATTGAAGATCAGTTTCAAGCACTTTGTCCTGCGCAGGGAGCTAAAAACAGGTTCAACTGAGCCCTAGAAGCCATTCTGCTGTGTGACTATACTACCAAATAGTCCATATTTGGTTTTCTTACCACAATAACCCTGTTTCTCTTGTCTGCTTTTCACAAGGTCGTTTAACAAAAACGCAGATATGGAATAAACCTCTTTCGGCCGAGAACGGGGGATTCCTCATGCTAGTTTCTGCTAATTGAAGTTTGAAGTATTTTACAAGAACCATTTCAACCATTTTCTGAAGTCATATTTCAAAATGTTTTAATTACCCAAGTTCTGTTGTGAAATTTCAGCCGTAAAAGAGGAAATTTGTAATTCGAGACCATTCAAGATCAATATCTGTCAAACACTCTCCAGTCCATGTCAACTCTGTGCTCTGTTATCATGGAGAAATAATGAGATCATTACCCAGGGATCCTGTCATACAGGCTGAGAGAGGCCTTTATCTTGGAAGCTGGCACATCACCACAGATGAGCGCAGTTTTGGATGCCGGTCAGCGTCTCATTAACACATCTAATGCTCTTTGTGAGTGTCCAGCCTTACTTATGCAATCCATGCTTTGCTGAGGACACATTTTTATGGCTGTCTTGAATCTGGGTTGGCATCATCTGTGGTGGTTACAAAGCAGACAACATTTGGCTGTACAATCCACTGCTGCTGCCTTGTAGAAAACCCCTCGACATAAGAGCTTCTTGTAAGCTTGAGTGCCAAATTACTTACTATTATTAATAATTACTTTCCATCTACAGCTTTGTACAATTAGTCTAATGGCTGTTCTCACTAAAACTGGCCTTACTGGAAAAAAGAAAACATAGGAGTGCAGTGACAAAATGGAGAAGGAAAGTAGATGAATAGATTAAGCATGAGTTGGAGACGAGAGCACAACAAAATAATCAACAAAATCACTGAGATAAAGACAGAGGAGGTGAAGTACAGGTTTGAGATTAAAGCATACCGAGAGCAAATAGAGGAAGGGAGGAGGAGTCAGAAAAGCAGCAGATTAAATGGCAAGGAGGATGGCAAAAGCAGAAAGGTACTGAAATAAAAAGCAAAGAGTTAAGATATGTGCAACAACACTGCTTTTTGCCATGTAAATTTAACTGGTGACAGATGAATGACTGCATCACAAACTGAGTACAACACTCTCCACAAGAGGACATGAATCCATACGCGACTGCATACTATTAGTATCTAGCTTCTAGCACATCTTTAGACAAATAGTGAACCAAAATGTGAAATGCTTGATCAATACAGGGTTGTTGCACATATCACAGCAATGTGTTTTACATTATGCAGTTTATTTCTCTTCTGCATCACTTCAACCTCCATCAAATTGTAATCTGCTAATTTTAGTCTTTAAAAAAGAAAGAAAGAAAGAAAGAAAGAACCAGCAAACAGAGGGAAAGACTGAATCGGTGAGATCCTCTTTTTTAATTATCTTAATAGTCCTGCAGAAATGGACAGGACCATTAGGGGAACTGTGGATGAGTGGTCCAGAATAAAGACTCTTTATCCAAACAATAAAACCATTGAAGACAGGATTTCAGGGGACAGATCAGTTTCATTTTACCCCAGCTTTGAAGCACCACCTGAGAACTCCACCAGGACCCCACCAGAAAAAGTCAAGCAGAACAGGCCACTTTTTCTTCTCACATGCAGTAGCATCATACATATATTCATAGTTTACACTTTGTAGAAAATAAGACATCAAATTCTTTGGGGGAATGTTTGTTCAGAAACACTGGTCTTGGTTTGGCCAGAATGAAAACTGTAAGTAATTCATAATTTAGGTGCTGAACAGTCCACAATTTTGATGACATACAGAAGATGAAAATGCTCTCCAAGCCACAGAATTCACAAAACTAGCTTTATATGATTAGGATTGCCTAATGATCTGTTGCAACTTGCAGATTAAAGTGGAAGTTCAAAGTTGCATTTTCACAGTAATCATGGTCGCATTTTGAAAGAAGACTCATTCTTCTTGTACACCAAGGCTGCATTTGTCAGATAAGAAATACAGTAAAACAGTAATAATCTGGAATATTATTACAATTTAAAGTAGCTGTTTTCTATTTTAAAGTATTTTAAAATGTAATTTATTCTGTGATGGCAAAGTAGAATTTTCTGCAGGCCATTACTCTGGACTTCACATACTCATTCTAATTTACTTTAAATAAATTTTGTGCACAAAAAAAGTTGAAAACAGGTGTACTGCTTAATATTTTTTGGACAATTTAATGCATCCTGAAAAAAAGTATGAAATTGTAAAAAAATAAAATAAAACCCTGACCCAATCGTTTGAACAGCATGTAATCATATATATATATATATAGGAAACCCCACACTCATGGCTGTCAGTTAGAAGATAAGAGAGCAGGCAACAGTATGATAAACAGGGTGGGTCACTCTAACTTTACTCCAATGCAACTCTACCACAGCCAGCTGATCTACAAAAGATCGATCTGCAACTCATGGTACCACCTCCTATAGTGTATGATTACAGTATGGTAATGGATTCTGCATATATACAGATGATCTAATTCATTGAACATCTTCAATGGATTTGGAGGCATAAGCCCCCTAGCTGCAGGTCCCTCACATAAACACATTGCATTTGTGATCTTCTGAAGCTTCAGTGGTTACCAGGATAGCAGGGCTCCAGAGGAATTGAGAATATAATTCTTGGCCATTAATACACTAATAAAGCATTCAAAGCTGCTAAGACATCAGCTAAGTGGAATCAGTAATTGTCAGTTGTATACTGTAGATGCATGAGGGAAAACTGATATGTTGCTGCAATTAGACAGAGAACACTACATCTTTTTATCATGATAGCATAAGCGATTCTGCTCTCCCTGGGGATTCTGCCACTTATGTGGAAGTCATTTCTAATTGAGCCTGTAGCTTCCTTCGTATCACATGATGTATTTGTATTACGATGAAACGTAAAGGTTTAAAATTAGGGAAACATTTTTACGTATCTTGCTCAAAAATAGATGTTGACTATTCGGTAACTGTCTGATATCTTTGGAAGAGGTTGTGGAGTAAATATTGTGTCCACAAAACTACTTGATACATATTATTACCATTGTTTCATTTATGTATTACTATGATCTCTGCCCTCTCTCCCCTCCACATATTTCTTCACCTGAGAGAATGTATTTCATAACCGTTTCAGAGTGTCATTTCCCTTGTAAATGAAGATAAGAGAATTTAAACTCTAGTTTTTGTAATAACATTGACCTATTGACCCTCTCAAAGCATGGTTCATTACTTTCCCGTTATTTTCACTTCCCTTTTGTGATTCTGAGGAATGAGTGGATCAGGCATTTGGATGAATGTGGTTAAAGTTATCCCATGCTCTGTCCATGCAGGGTTTTGAAGGTGTATGAGGAGGTCTGGGCGTGTGCAGCCTCACTGAATGGGTGGGAGAGGGTGTGGTTTACTGTCGCTCTAATCAGACTCCATGCAGTAGTCTGGAGTCTGATTAGTACAGACTTGCTACTTTTCTGGTGTAAACATCCTTTATGGTTTTCAATACATGTTTAATAGTGATCCATATCTCAAACAAATAATGAGGAAAATACTCAATAAGGATGTGGTGTATATATATCACATGGTGTCTGCATATATATTTTAATGAGATCTCCTTAAAATCTTTCTTTCTTATTAAATAATTATTGTTTCTGTATTTTAAAATTAACAATTTAATGACATAATTTAATGAAATAAATTATTTTATTTATCAAAATAGCTTAAGTGATTGTTTAGAACAAGTATTAACTTACTGTAGATATTATTCAAAACATATTACCCTATCCCAAGGCATCGAATACTGCAGCTTATGCAAGAACCTGGTGCGTCGCTATGTAGGTGGCAAAAGCGGCCCTCAGCATCATTTAGCAACGTGGTTGGTAAACCCAGGGCAGTCTCATAAGGGAGGCGTCACATTAGCGTTTTCGTTCTACATCTCCTAACTAACTGTTAATATTGGTGGCATGGTGCCTTAAACCTCTTGACTATAATAATAATTACATTATACATACACTTTATGCAGCAAATGACACAATGCTGTAATTGAATTCAAATAGTGACAGTAAAAACATTTGTAATGTCACAAACAATTTCTATTTCAAATGCACACTTATCCTTTTGAGCTTTTCATTCGTCAAGGAAAAATATATATTACAATGTACACAAAAATTTTAAGCAGCATGGCCGGAGTAATGGCTGCTGAAAATTTAGCTTTGCCATCACAGGAATAAATTACATTTTAAAATATATTTAAATAGACAGCATTTAATTTAAATTGTTATAATATTTGACAATATAACTGTTTTTACTTGGTTTTCAAATAAATGCAGCTTTGGTGAGCATTCATTTAAAAAAAAAAAAAAAATACTAACTCTAAATTTGTGAATGGCAGTGTAATTAAGCAATATTTTAAAACCATGATATCTATCTCATATTTCATATTTCAGATCTCCTATCTTCAACTTTTCAGCAGTATAAAACACTAATATAGGCCAATATTTTAAGCACCTAATTACTTTTGAACCATGTAAAATATAAAACATACAGTACAAATACAGATATAATACTTTATTAAAAAAGAAAGGGGGGAAAATCACATTAAAATGATTCCAAACTGATAGTACAATATCAACTTGCACAAGTACAATATTGCCCCCTCTGACTCAGACAGTGTAATCTTACCCTCCACACCCAAACTACTACCAAAGATCATCTGTTAACTCTTTACAGTTGTAATTATAGGGCATAACTGTGCAAATTACCACCTGTTCACATCAATTTAGTCAGACATGTGTTGAATTCTACATGTTAGTTATATGGCCTCATCATGGAGGATTATTATCAGTGCAAGACTGAAAGTAGCTTTAATATACTCATAAAAACTGACAAAGAATATAGGTGATGAGTATAACTAATTAACAGGCGATATGGCTGGTTTTAAACACAGAAGACAGTGTGAGAAGAGAAATGCAGAACACTTTCACACAATGGTGAACCTAGCTTGAACTGCTTTACCACTGACAAATAATTATACATTTTATTTATTATTTTATTGGCCACTGAAATGAAGAGAGTCATTAAAACAGAGTGTGAGAAAACAGTGATAAAGTGTGAAAAAGCGTGGCTAATTCGTGGAGCTGTACTGATAAGAGTTTGTGTTTGTGTGTGAGGTGTGTTTACTCTGCAAAGCTTCTGTCCTTTGAGACTCTGGCTGCTCTTGATGCATTCATGCCTTTGATCATAAAAGTAATTTTCCAGGTACAATGAACCCAGCTGTGGCAAAGCTTTATCTTACACATTAATGGTGCCAGGCAACAACCAGTACCTTTCAAAGCTATTCCCACTGCACAAAAGGCACAGGCCCAGATCCGGGTGAAGGCAAACATAAACTAATACACTCATATTCACACACCCATTCAAAACACACATGAACACACTCATCTAAATGATCATTTATCTCTTTTAAATTCTTAAACTGGTAATTTTTGTGTTCAAGAAAGCATGTATTGTCATTTTCTAAAGAGTGTGTAATTGTTACCATTAATTTCACCTCAGAATGCATTGCCACTCAAATGTTGTAATGATTATACTGTGGTCAGGACACACCTCTAATCGTTTTTCTTTGAAAAACACTTTGATCTACACACAATGCCAGATAAATCTAATAATCCCAATTGTTTATTCAAGCATTTTCAATGACACAACAAGAAAACTTGATTAATGTGACAATAGAATAGAATAGAATGTCAATGGCATAGTACTAATATTGCCTGAATTGTGATGAAATTAAGATTTTAATGTTGTTTACATGTCTGTGTGGTATTTTATTCTTAAATGCAAAGCATGTGCAAAATATATCAGCATTTTCTACTTAAAATTTCAGCATACCAAATGTCTCAAACATGTAACCAATCCCATCAGCCTACGGAATGGGACTTTTAATATCATCAACTGTCTGAGATGGCAAACAAGAACTGGGTTTGTGTAACATTAGAAACACATTAGCTGTTTGATAATCAAGACAAAGGCTAATGACATCAGCTGCCGTTACATGTCCGACAGAGAGCAATAAATGAACATGCACTGCCATTCTGATACATTGACTTGTAGACAACCCTGTGTAATTCACTCTTTCTCTTCTTCTGAATCAGTTTCTGCTTCAAACAAATTTGGCTGAATTAATCGAAAATTGCCACTTCCCTTTGTGTAGCGTTTACTAGGCTACTTAAGTTAACCGAGTGAAAGTGGAGCAGGTCTGAGCTGGTTTGAGTGTAGGCGGGGAGTAATTTGCATATTCATGGAGTACGTAGCATTACGTATTCAAACCATTTTAAGGCATAAAGAGCCTTCTCACCAGAAAAATGGTTTAAAGGGGTCATATGATGCAATTTAAATTTTTCCTTTCTCTTTGGAGTGTTACAAGCTCTTGGTGCATAAAGAAGATCTGTAAAGTTGCAAAGACTAAAGTCTAAAATCCAAATAGATATTCTTTATAAAAGTTAAGAGTCAGCCACGCCTACCTAAAATGGCTCGTTCTAACACGCCCCCACATGTCTACGTCACTATGTGGGAAGATTTGCATAACGCCGCCCAAATGTTCACGCAAAGAAAGAAGGCATAACTTTTATTCTCGCTGTAGTATTGTTGTTACCGCCGCCATGTCGTGAAGGCGCTGTGTGTTTCGTTGTGAAAGAAAAACTTTGTTTGTCTTCCAAAAGAGGATGATATCCACTTCGTCATGCCTTGAGCTTATCTGTGCTGGTCGCTGAGGAAATACGACAACTTTGCGCTGTGGATCGCCGGAAAGGCTTTCACCGTGGACAAAGCGGAGTACAGCCCGGGGTCGTCACATGTGGTTACCGCAAGTCTGCCGGACGCTCCTTCGTCGAATCCGTTGCCTCTGCTCACTCTAGCCCTCCGGCCGTTCCTCACTCTAGCCCCCGGCCTCTGCTCACTCTAGGCCGCCACCGCTCACTCTAGGCCACCGTGTGTGACGCTGTGTTTCGTTGTGAAAGCGAAACTACTTTGTTTGGCCTTCCAAAAATGGACATGACTAGAAATCCCCCCCCCCGGGTTAAGTGTATTTACACCCTGTTCCAGAACAGTTTAACCCAAAAATTCAGATGTGTGCAGCGCATTTTATGTTTTGACTGTTTCCTGATCCTGGTAGAGTACTACAATGTGGCTGTTCTGACTCAAAGACTGCAAGTACGTTTTCTATATTTAAAGAGTTTTTATATTTTATATATTTAAAGCGAGTTTTTTTTGGGCAGTGTAGAGTAGGGCTTGTTGTTTGTCATTTCTCCGATCACAAATACAGACAGAGTTTTATGTTTACGTGGCGCGATGCAACGCAAAACACGTAAAAAGACATTATAAGTCATTATAATACGTAATTATGTCCCCACGGAGAAACGAATGACTCTTTAATAATAGGAGTCTTCACATGTTTTTGAATCATCGCTCGGCCGACAGGGAATCATCACAATATTAGGGGCGTAACATTTGGCCAATTCACAGCAACCGTGCTTTTCAGACCGTCGCTTTGTAAAAATCTGTGTGTTTCAGAAAGGCGGGGCATAGACGATAAACAATATTGTACAGTATGTGGAAATAATGTGTTTTTTAACCTTAAACCGCAATAACAACATTTCATTCCACCAAATACACAAAATAATGTTCTTTTTAGCACATCATATGACCCCTTTAACTACTTGTTTTAATTGATACATTAGTGACGCACGTGCACTTTAAAAACATTTTTGAACTTTAATTATTAGTGACTTCTTTAAATAAATAAATTAACCCTTCCAGGAGCTTGATTGCACAGGCGATCTGACCATTTATACGCAAATCCGCATTTGTCTGACAACAAATAGAAGGAGGACCAGATTAATGACGGTGGACTTAAACTTGGAAATGGTGTGTATTGACGTCTTTCCACTGCTGAAATAAAATACCTTCTGATGTTCATTCATGTTCATTTTATGCTTTAATTTGTAAATATGAAAAGATGATCGGTTCATGTGCCACTGAGGCGCTACAGCGATCTGTCACGATACATTAAAGAGCCACAAAATGGTATTTATTGTTTGAATTTCTTAAAAAAATTACAAAATTCAAAGCTGAGACTTTGTTTCATACCAGAAGTAACCTGCTTTGTCTTGTCTGTCATCACATTGTCAGTTTCCTCTTTGCACCGCAATGTATTTTTTACCGCGTGAGAACATGATGTGTAGTGTGAGAGCGGCAAGGTTTGTTGGACACAGCAATAAGGGGGCGGGTCTTTGCGAAGGGTAAATTTTTTACCTTTTTTATGAAAAGGTAAGTTTAGTTGAGGTTGTAAAATGTCATGTGGTCATAAACAACAACAACAAAAAGCTTTACCTTAAAATATTTGACTTGATTTTTAAAAAATGTGTACATATATAATATGCCAAGGTGTAAATACTTTTATTTAATTCAATGGATACACCACAAAACATTTTTAGACTTACTATATTTAAACTTAAAATGCACAAATATGTTGGCATCATGTTATTTTAAAAAACCAAGAGTAAGATTTATTCCAAAAGTATCCTTCTGTATGTTTTATTTTTTATTGTGGATGCACTTATTTGTCGTTGACAATAGAATAGAATAGAATAGGGTGGTCTAGCATTCATAACATGGTCAGTCAAGTGAAACCAATTAACCTCATTGTGGAGGTCACCGTGAAAAGCTGGAAAGGGTCAGTCCCTCCTCCACCTCCACCTCCAGCTGCACCTCTACAGACCCAACAGGAGAAAAGCAGAAGGATCCCTAATTAAAAAGTGTGTATATGCGTGTCCCTGTGTGCAAGTGTCTTCATCAGCGGAATAAAGGCAGATTGATAGTTTGTGTTTCATTAGCTCTGTTCCCCAGGCTGCTCTGGGTCAGACGTGCCGATTCAGCACCCACGCGGTCAACAGAGGCCTTCCAGACACAAGCCAAGACTCTGTAGACCTCTCTTTCTCTGTCCCATCCCACACCCTTCCCCCCTTTTCGCTTGACTGGAGATGGTCGTCATGGCAACTGACTGTTCATCATTTATCACGAGCTGGAAATACAGTGGGATTTAATGCAGAGGGTCTGGCGTAATGGTGTCATTGTTTAATATGCCAACACAGCATTTTTGATCGCCACAACATCTTCAAGCCATGTGCTTATCTTTCCTGTCTGCCAAAGCAGATTACATTTATTTTGGTTTGGGGTCAAATATAATTTTTCCAGCGTTTGCCGCATAACAAATCACAGCATCCCATGATGCAGTTTAGATGTTACATTTGAATACACCTCCCACGCTGACAGCACTTCTCAAGCCCATCATGAATGATTCAGGGCTTTATTAATTTTTCACATGCTGAATTTAAAGAAGTTATCATTACGTCTAAGGCTTTATTCTCCTGCTAGGCCCTTATATCAGAGGTGACCCGTGAAGAAGACAAGCATTCCCAGTGGTCTCCACATCTACAGTGATATACAGTGAGGTACAGTGAAGACTCAAGCAGGCCTGTCACGTCATGTTTTAGACTAGAGCTCCAGTCAGTCTAAATAATAGTGCAATTAGATGGAAGTCAAAATGAAAAGGAAGGAGGGCAATTTACAGATTGTCATATTCAGCTGGTAATAAACACGTCATTTTACATTAGATTCATTAATTAAGGAGATTACTGTGGTTTGATTAAAAATATGAACTACATTTCTTAACTATTCAAAAAAAATAAAAACAGACCCTTCACCATGGGTTGCTATTATTAACTAAAACGAATAAAAATCATTTAATTTAATTAAAATGGAGGTGAAATAAAATAAAATTAAGGATAAATTACACACAAAAACTTAAATGAAAATCAGAAATGTTGCCTTGACAACTAGCTGATTGTTTTAAATGACTAAATCCGAAATTAAAAATAGATCAGAGCTAAATAAAAATATTTTAGTGAAAATCAGGAACCAATGAAAATGTGTAAAAAAATTGTAAAAAAGGAAAATAAAAGCCAATTAAAAGTACATACTTTACATAAATAATTCTAAAACACTAAATGCTTCACTAACCTCACTGACCTTTAGTTACCATTGTCAGCTCATACACGCTTTACAGAACATCCCATAAGATAATAATGAACTTAAGACTTCTATAAATGTCTAAATGTTTCTAAGTCTAAAAATGGTTTTTCAATACAAAAATGTAATAAATGGTGTTTCATTTTTCTCTTTCTATATACTTGTTTTTTTTTGTGTGTGTGTTTGTGTGTGTGTCTGTGTGTGTGTGTGTGTGTGTGTATATATATCATAGATATATCTATATATATAAACTTGTATGTCTACTGCATTAGGCTAACCGAGACTTGTCGTTTGCACTTATATATTTTTGCTCTTTTGTTAGTTTTGATTGCTTCTATTGCACTCATTTGTACAGTAAGTCGCTTTGGAAAAAAGCGTCTGGTAAATGACTAAATGTAAATGATAAAAAGGTGACATGTTCATTTGGAAAAGTAAAAAACAAACTAATAATGCAACATTTATCATTGTAAAAATTGCATTTAAAACTATCCACAATCATAACACACAGATCCTCCACAGACTTCCATTAAAGAGCAAAAGCTTGTCTAAGAAAATGATGGACTGCAACGGCTGCTAAGGTAGGATTGGTCAGTAATGTTTTTAAGGCTGGTTTTAGCTAAGAGTCAATTTCATTCATACTAACATTACCATGTGTTTAACTCAAGTGACTCATTCTGTAATACATATCTTTTTCAATGTAATTTGGGGGATTTAAGTGCCTTACACTGACTCAACATTTCTGTAACTCTAAATCTCAAAGTCCTGTACATATTTACACGAAGGGTTGGGGTGAACTACAGGGGTTTGTTGTATCCTAGCAACAGCAGAGGACACTGGTGACGTTGGCAAAATACACACACACACACACACACAAAACATTTGACAACAGCAATCTCTGAAATGAGGACAATAAGTTGCTGTAAGCAATAACTACGAATTAAGTCAAGGATGACATTTCTTCAGGTTCAGGTTCAGGTTCCCTTTATTTGTACCCATAGGTAGACTAGGTTTGCAGTGTTATGAGTTCTCACATCTTTCACATTTTACAGACACCACAAACATTAACCAACATATATGATAAAAGTGCTTTAAGGTTCCCAGCATCACTAAAAAAACGCCTAGACTAAAAACAACAAATTACCAAAAAAATAAAAAAATAACAATGTTTCTAAGACCTATCCTTATTCAACTGAGTGATAGCTGCTGGCACAAAGCTGTTTTTATACCGCTTAGTTCTACAATACGGAAACACAAATCTTCGTCTAGATGGCAGAAGTTTAAATTCATTGTTCGAAGGATGAGAGTCATCATTTAGAATTGAGTTAGTCATCCGCTGTAACTGTCTGGTATACAGGGATGCTGGACTAAGCTGTGACTCCCCAATCAGCTTACTAGACCATCTAACAATTTGACTCTTTACAGACAAGTCTCCAAACCAAGACACCAGAGAAAATGTTAAGAGTGATTCAATAAAAGCACGATAAAATAACATCATCATGGTCCTGTCAATGTGAAAATGAGCCAATTTCCTTAAACAAAACAGACGCTGGTGCCCCTTTTTACACACTGCTTCACAATGTGCTTCAAAGTTCAACTTAGAGTCAATGATAGTCCCAAGGTATTTGTAAGATTGCACAGATTCTATTTTCTGACTTTTAATAGATGTAACTTCATGTGGGTAGGCTTGTTTCCTAAAATCGATAATCATATATTTTGTCTTAGATAAGTTTAATTGAAGGTAGGACTCCACACACCACTTTATAAAGTCATCAATAATCGGGACATGGCTGGTCTCATTGCCCTGAAGCTCACTAACAATAACTGCATAAGTATGCATAAGATAACTGTGTCATCTGCATACTTTAAAATAGTCCTGTTTTCCCACTTACTCCGACACATATTTGTGTAGAGAATAAATAATAGAGGTGAGAGCACACATCCTTGTGGGGAGCCCGTAGAGGAACAAACTTGGTCAGACAGGGTTCAATTTACCCTTACTCTCGGTGTCTTATTAGTTAAGAAATCAAGAATCCAGTCCACAATATTGTTACTCAATGTAAATTGTTCTAAAAGCCTATTAATTAGAACATGGGGTTGGATTGTGTTAAAAGCAGATGAAAAATCAACAAATAAAAGTCTAGCATGAGACCCATTACCCTCCAAGTGTTTAGCAAGTAAGTTCAACAACGTAACTGTAGCGTCCTCTTCTCCTCTATGTGGCCTATAAGCAAATTGCATAGGGTCAAGTGTATGTTCAGTTTTCCTTAGACTTTCTTCCCTTACCAGTTTTTCAAGGGTTTTATTCAAAATTGATGTAAGAGCAACTGGTCTAAAATCATTAAGTGTATTGGGACTACTGGACTTGAGAACCGGGACTACCACAGCATCTTTCCACACCTTAGGTACATGCTGTACCTGTAACGACTTATTAAAAATATAGGTAAAAACAGGACTCAACTCTTTTACACAGGCTTTAAGCGAACGTCCACAGATATTATCAGGCCCACAGCTTTTGTTTACCCGTATTGAAAGGAAAGCCTTTTCAACATCATTTTGATCTATATCAAAGTACTCATTATCCTTAAGTTTATCACTCAGCTCCTGAATTTCATTACTAAAATCAGAAATATCAAAACGATTATAAAAACAATTAAGAGCATTGGCAAATTCAGCATCTGAATTAAACCCTTCCAGTGTAACCTGGCTGCTATTCTGTAGGCCTGTTATAGTTTTCAAATTAGCCCAGGCTGAGCCAAGGTTATTTGCAGCCATTTTATTCTCCAATTCAGATTTGTAAGTCTGCTTTGCTTTTTGAATTTCTATTTTTAGTTCCTTAGTGGCTATATGCAGATCAGAGGGTACTCCCTGTTTAAAAGCAAGTTTCTTTTTCTGTATGCTGGACTTAACAGATTTGGTCACCCATGGTTTGTTATTAGGGTAAACCTTAACGCTTAACACGCTTACAGGGAATAATCATATGATCATGCAGAAAGCAACATATGAGCATGTTACATCAGCAAGATGATCCAAATCATCACCACAGGATTGTATAAACATGTTCCAGTCTGTACAGTCAAAGCATTCCTGAAGGCAGAACACTGATTCTGCACCCCAGACTTTAATGTCCTTTATCTGCACCTTCTCTCTCCTTAAAACAGTTTTGTATGTGGACAATAAATGCACACAATTATGATCCGCAGAGCCCCGCAGGTAATGGGAGTGATTTATAAGCGTCCTTTACTGACCCATAGCAAAGGTCCAATGTCTTGCCCCGTATTGAGAGACAGCTCTTTGAGAGATAGCTCTGCTTAGACATACCTAATCATGCACCTAAACCCTGAATAGAATATTTTGCCATGCAGACTTACACAGCCATCCATACACTGTATGACAATTTCATTTCTGTGTTCATTTCATGTTTTACACCAATAAAAACTAAATTCAAAATAAAAAATGATATAGTGCAAAAAAACATCATTATGCATTTTGTAATTCTACCAAGCTTCCTCAACATCGCAAGGGCAAGATAGAAATAACACTCATTTCTATTATTACTCATTACTCAAAAATAAATAAACTACTTAAATTTCAGTCCATTCCTCACATACACCACACATAATCACACACCTTCAGAAGACTTGTATTATAGTGCACAGGATAATTTTTGCAAAATCATCTGTCTCCAGTCATAATATCTCCACATTATTCAAAATGTCTCCTCTCATGTTCCATGGAAATACTAATCACTTTTATTTATTATTACAAATACAATTTTTCAAATTTGGTTAGATTTGCAAATAAGTTTGACAGTAGGTAGAGCTGCATTCTAAGAAAGACAGTTTTTAGACCTAAGGCAAGTGAGGAGAATAAAAAAAATCCCAGCAGGGATCATCAATCTTTTTCAGGGCAAGGATCCCTTGGCGGATAGAGAGAGAGATGTAGTTACTAATATTAACATCTAGGCAACAATACTTTGTTGTTGTTATATATGTTAATATGGGATGGACAATGAAACATTTAGCTGAACTTTAGCTTCTTAAATTTAGCTTTGCTTTAAGTTAAAGGGACAGTGCATGCCATTTTGTTTAAAGCATACTTCAAAAATGTAGTTAAGATGAAACAATATCTGGTAGACTGTACTACTGGAGACCCCCTGTTACAGACCCATGCTAATTGAATAATTTATTATTGTAAGTATGTTTTGAGCATATACATGTGCATAAACACATTTTAATAGCTTACAGTGTTTCTTCTATGGTTTTGAAGCCATCCTCACAACTCACAAATCTATGTAACAATGTTACCATTCTCATGTGACTTTCTGTCTGGTTGCAGCTTTTGGAAACACCTGTTCCCAAGGCTTCATTTGACCAGAAAAAAAAACACGAAAAAAAAAATCAGTGCTCAGTCTGAAACAGTGATTCTTTTTTTTTCCCAAAAAACAACCCCCCCACCCCACTGAAGATCATTTTCACTCTCTATTTGTAAAGAGACATTGTTAACAGGTTTGGACCACCAGTGCATAAAGGAATATGCAACAGAAACCAGCCAAGTTAGAAAATCTGCACTGAAATCTGCACGACTGCACCGAAATGTAATATATACAATTTGACCTGAAAGGAGATTTTACACATGGAAGAAGGAGAATTCCTACAGAACATACAAGATTTACAACATTAGGCCTTGCTAGTCACTATTTCAGACACCTTTGTAATATCAGTCACCTTAAATGTCTCTGATTACAGAACTTATCTCTTTATATGTTTGCTGCAAACAGTGGATGAAGGTTATTTCACTCTGGGGAAAAAAGACTGGTTAAAAATTGTCAGTAATATCACAAAAACAGTGAGAACAGTGAGAATTGAAGGTCATGGCAGATGTCATATGTACAAATAGCTATGTGACCCTGGACCACAAAACCAGCCATAAGGGTAAATTTTTTGAAATTAAGATTTATACATCATCTGAAAGCGGAATAAATAAGCTTTAAATTGACGTATGGTTTGGTAGGATAGGACAATATTTGACTGAGATACAACTATTTGAAAATATGGAATTTGAGGGTGCAAAAAATCTAAATACTGAGAAAATCGCCTTTAAGTTGTCTAAATTAAGTCCTTAGCAATGCATATTACTAATCAAAAATTAAGTTTTGATATATTTACAGTAGGAAATTTACAAAATATCTTAATGGAACATGATTTTTTACTCAATATCCTAATGATCTTTGGCATAAAAGAAAAATCTATCATTTTGACCCATACAATGTATTGTTGTCTATTGCTACAAATATACCTGTGCTACTTATGACTGGTTTTGTGGTCCAGGGTCACATATATAGCTATTAAATGCCTCACAATATTGCAAAATATTGTTATTTGTACATTTGTAATATGATTATACACAGCACTTGTATAAAGGAAAGAACATCAAGCATATTAAATTAAAGTTCCATAATAATAAGTACTAGAAACAATTATGCTGTTGACATCATGATTGCTGCCTTTTCTTTAGGGAATGATTTGTTGGAATAAGATGCTCTGATAGACGCACTAAATGTAACATTGTGCAAACAACCTGTCAATGACCTTAGCGTTTCCATTGAGGGCTGCACTGAACTTAGCTTTGTTCCATAATGATAAGTACACAAGAAAAGTAGCAAGATAAAGAATCACTCAGCACTTTTTGACAGTAGTATGAACAATCAACATAATGCTTTTTCACCACATTCAGGCCATAGTGATTAACAGACTGAAATTTCATGTACAGTATAAAAAGATACGTTTTTTAAAAAATTTAAATAAAAAAAGTATCATCAGCAGAAAATATGCTAAAACGTTCATTGCCATTATGTAACATCCTCTTTAGAGAGGAGCCGCCCAAGTTTATCTAGATGTGTCTGAGAGATACAAAAGAGATCTCTTCCATCAAAGTCCATCAACTATCTACAAAGAAAAGAACATGGAGTAATAAACTTGGAAGTTAGTTATAACTGACTGAGAAAAAAAGATAAAAGCTGGAACCAGGAAATACAAATACTGAGAGAGAGAGAGAGAGAGAGAGAACGAGGGGAGGAAGAGACGAGACTGTGCGAGCGCGAGAGAGAGAGAGAGAGAGAGATAAATTCCATTACTTCAAAAGCAGCATTAAAACTTATAATTCAGTTTCAGCTTAGAATTCAGGACAACTGAAAACAAGCTGTTTATAAACTATTTATAAAAAAAAAGGGCTAAATTATTCAGTAGAAAGTAGGAAGCAAAAGCTAAGGTTTAGGTAATAAAACATCTGTCTTAGGGGTAGGATTAGGATATAGTCTACATGAAGACCACAAGGTCACTCTCTGGCGACTCTGTGACTTATGCATTACCCATCCCCCAGTCCTCCGTCTCCCGTCTCTCTCTGCCCCCTCTTTGCTTGACACTGGCCTTTCTTGCAGTCTGCTGAGGCGAGACTGTTGTGCAACTATCATTCGTCAGACACCCACACCGTCGCTGAATGAAGTTGGCCTAAATGTCTTTAACTCTTTCACAGTCCACTGATGTCACCGTTCAGGCAAAAATCAAGACTTTCTGCAAACAAAAACGATTGGCTAATGGCTATAATATAATGCAAAGCAGAAAGAAAGTGTGAAATACAATCCAAGCTGTTCAGAGTCCACATTAACAAACAAACATTTTTTTTCTCATGTTTCCCCGGAGAAATAGATCCTCCGCTACAGTTCAAAAGTTTTTTGTTGTCTTTGAAAGAAGTTTCTTGTGCTCACCAAGGCTGCATATACAGTGGGTACGGAAAGTATTCAGACCCCCTTAAATTTTTCACTCTTTGTTATATTGCAGCCATTTGCTAAAATCATTTAAGTAAATTTTTTTCCCTCATTAATGTACACACAGCACCCCATATTGACAGAAAAACACAGAATTGTTGACATTTTTGCAGATTTATTATGTAGCGAATCAGCTCATGGGAAATATGAATAATTAACCATAACTAATTATGATTAATTATTAATATTTTAGATCCACTGTAGATATTTAGTTGACCACTCAGGGTCAACTGTCTTTCAATTCTAAGAACGTTAATTTCCTGATTAAAGGAAATAACCTTCTTACTGTAAAATTCTATAAGTTTGTAACGTAAATCAGCATGATTATTGACTCCGGTTATGAGAAAACAATGAACACGTCAAGTGTGATAAAAGTAAGGTTTTTATTAACTACATAAACACTTAAAGTAGTTTAACATACTACATAAACACATTAAGCTTGTCTAACATACACATACACACACACAGATATAGTTGGTATAGGAAAGGGTTAAAGTTAAGCACTAAAGAAAGAGACATAAGGAATGACATGTATGGAACCATTTTGCATATTCAGCAGATCTAAAACATGAGGGAAAAAGTCAGATTCTTAGTTCAAACACACCTTGTAAAAAGGTGTTACTGATACTTAATGCATCAATTAAATAGACTAAGTTTGATACTTGCGTATGTCTGAAAAAGATCCCTGATGCAATCTTAAGGCCCAAGATATTGCTGAAGTTGGCAGTTGGTTGATGAGGACAGAGCTAGTTTGAGTCAGAGTAACTTGATGAATGGAAAGGACAAGGCCGAAGAAAGGCCTGGCACGATGCTTTGGTATCCTGAAGCGTTTTTTCTCACATCTTCATCTTTGCTTCTGACTGAACCACCGACATGGGCGGGTCACCTGGAGTGTGGCCTTTAAAGCCTGCAGAGATTCAAGCCTCTCAAGATGGGTTCGTCCAATGAGGAAGGCGGAAATCCCAAGCGGGAGGTTGGAAATACTGGGGTTTTTTATGACTCTTTGTCTGTAAGCAAGGTATTTTGCATATGTAATTCGCTTGAGTGTTGATGCACAAACTAGTAAAGATTATTAGAACATTAATATGTTGCATAGGTATCAGCATATAATCTACACGCTTGTTTCGATCATAAGAAGGCGAATTCATAGATACTAGACATGAATTAGGTGAGGTTATATTAACTAGTGGTTTATGATAACATGAATAAAACAGCATATACTACAACAGACAATATACAAGACAGAAATGGTATACACAATGACCAAAGGATAGGGGTATTCAATCAAAGAAAGGTTTTCATATGAATTAATTAGAGAACAGTCCATATCTCTGGGCATTGTGTGTCTTTCTCAAGAGTAAAATGAGGGAGTTTCTCCCCTACATTCCTTTAGGCCATAAAACCAGTGATATCATGATTAGTTGTCATGGTGACCAAGGGTGGATGGTGTTCAGCAGAAATCCTGGCTTCCAGTTTATTGAGTGAGGGGACTGTTACGATTTGTTAACCTAATGAATAATTTATTTGTTAAATCCAAAATAAAAATTAGTATGTCAGATTGGTCGAGACGCTACATATTCCCCCCTTTCGAGCGTTGTTGTCCATAGAATAGACAACAAAGAGCGATGTCAAAGGTGCAGAACAATCGAACACACACCTGGCACTCACGGCTGGGAGACAGTGGTGGTTTTTGGCTGTTGGTGCCGTGTTGGATGCTGTCTGGTGGTGGGCTGTGGTGATGTAGGCTGTAGCAAGATGAGGGTCCTCGAGCTTGTGCAGCAGGTATCAAGGCTGTGTCACCTGTCATCCTGAAGTGAGTTAGACCGGGTAGGATGTTTTTGTTGATGCTGTAAGCCAGTAGGCTATCTGTGGTACCCAAGATGTGGAACAGCCGGGTTAGACTCTAACTGGTGAGAGTGCAGGTGATTCCAGGGATTGCAGGGAATTGTTATGGAGCTTTTGTAGTGTGCAGAGAGTTTCAGAATGACCTAGTGATGATGGCAGGAGAGCAACAGGTGGTTGTTAGCCCTCTGCTTTGCTCAACATCACTAGAAATCTGATGTTTGCGGTGTCGCTTGGATCTTGTGGCGGCACCGACTTGAGCTTGCCTGAGTAGTGTTGGTAGAGCTTTCGCTGTTGGGCATGCGGGCCCGCTGCTCAATCCAACGTTGTATGGCTGCTTCTGGGGGTGTCGACCGGATTCAAGGGATGCTCCTCCCTTGGAGGGGCCTGATGCTGCGTTGCAGCAGGCAAGGAGTCAGAGGTTTGTCCTTCTCAATACTCCTTAGTTGAGTTTTGTTAAAGGAGCTCTTTTGCAAGTGTCAGCAGCTCCTGTAACCCAGAGGTAGGCGTGTCCAGCTGTCCTGGTGTAGCCTCCGTTCAGCACCCGTGTTGAGGAGGATGTTGTGGTGGACTGCTGATGGACATACCGTGGTGTTTGCAGGATGAGGACGCCTTTTCCCAGTGGTTGGCCTGGAACCTGGGTCTGTTGCCATGGTAATGGCTCTGTCCTCCGCTGGCTAGTGGCTTTCTGCAGAAGGGCCTTGCATTGTGGCAATACTGGGTGCCTTCTGGTGCCCGCTTTGAATTCTGAGTTGTGAAGTTCAGACTCAGTGGGGTTTGACAAACACCTTAGTGGAGGCCTTGTGCTTGTTAAAAGCCTTCTGTGTCAGGTTACACAGCTGTTGATTAGGCATTGTGCTGCAGGCCCTAATGCCTAGATGACTTCTTGCAGCTGGTGTCCTCCGCAATCCCAGGGTAATTGTGAGCTTTGGATTAAGTTTGTCAAAGTCTGTGGTAGTAAACATGGGGAGTTTCACACCGGCCCTGCTTGGTGTCTGAGGCAGCGATCAGTCCGTGTTCAGACTATGGGTCTGAAAGTATTTAGGTTGCCAGATGTGTTGTCTCTGGCCAGCTCGTTGGGGTCTGTGGGGTCAAACGGTGTGTGTGTCTGCAGTGATCCTATGGAAAGGTCCCTGCCCCACCCCCTTATGGCTGCTGGTTGGTGACGTGTGAACAATGGCCCTCGCCCCCCCCTCACAGGTTCAGACCCTTGGCTGAGGGGGTGGGCCTGCTGGCCAGGGGAAGTTCTGTTTAGTGTTTTCCCTATCTGTTCGCCTTGTAGTCTGCAAGCATATTTCAGTTAATTTGTGACACTTAATTCACCTCGTTGCGTTTCTTCGGTTCGCCTGAAAAATTTTTTTTCTGTTGCAGCTGCAGAGGTTTTCAAGGAGCTGACTTGTAAAGTGTCAAGCAGAAGGCTTCGGCACCCTTTCCCCCCTTTCGTAGCTGTGCAAAGGCGTGGAGGGCTTGCACTGCTGGCAAAGTGATGTTCAGCCGGCTGTCTTTTGCATAAGTCTATGCGCAGTCGGTAGGACTATTTAAAATCTTTCTGAACCATGTCAAGCTCCTCATTAATTGCTGAGTCAGGGTTTGAACCTCAGCTCTGTCTGTATGCAGGTGCCCTTGTAAGGCCTAAGATGTGGTGTCACTCTCATTTAGTTCCACATATGCTGTTTTAAGAGTGACTTTGTGTGAAACAGTTCTCTTTTCAAGTCCTGTGTGATGGCTTTTCCAGCGGCGCCTGGTGTTGAGCAGCTGTTCGAGCCTCTGTGAAGACTGGTGATTTCTTTCTGTCGCACCATTCGGTGAGGTCCTTTGCATCCGTTCTGTGCTTTCTCTAGTTGAGCAGGTGTCAGTTCTCTGCAGAAATTCTGTGACTTGCAGTTTCAGCTCAAATACCTCCTGTCTGAGGCCCTTGAGGATGTGGGCCGAGGAGAGGATGATGCTGGTCAAGTGATCGCTTATGTCGCAGTCTCGCTGTTCATTTCTTTGCCATGGCAGGTCGTTGGCTGCTTTGAGCTGGAATGATGTCCATACAGTGCTCTACTGAGGTCCAGGTCCGGTCCTGGTTGAGCTGCCAGGGTGGATGTTGTGGAATGTCTCGAATACTGGCACATTGTTGGGAACACAGAGAGAGAGAGACACAAGGCCAATGCAGGTACGTACAGAGGTGTTAAACTATCTCTAAGGGAAACGGCTGTGTAGGCCGTGTAAGGTAGGACTAGCTGGTGGGAGGCAGCTAGTGAGGTAGGGTGCTATGTTTTTGTGTTCGTGAACACAAAGGGAGAGTTTGAGTAACTTTGTTGAGGGGCCGTAAGCAGGGGTCAGCTGATGACCGGGCAATACTACTGATGGTTCACGGGTTTGGTCACTATGACGAAACTGAAATAAAATAAGATGAACTCAAAAAAAAAAAAAAAAGGAACATTTTTACCTATTTTAGTTTTGTTTCTAAGAGATATGGCTAAGCAGGTTTCACTTGTGTGTGATGCTGCAATAGACTTCATAACCCTAGGGTTAGGCTGTTAGCTAAACTAGCAGGGACACACCAAAATACCTCGTCAAAAAAAAAAAGAAACAGTGGGAATTGTTTCTAGTTTTATCTTAGCCTACATTGTGTTGAATGGTTGCTGCCCTTCAATGTATTAGGCCTGGTACTGAGGTGTGAGGAGAAGTAGAGAGGAAACAGGTGATTATGCTACTAATAACCTGTATAAATCGCTAAGGAAACAACAGTTGCTCGAACTACTGTAATCCTATCCAAAAACGACGATGGTGATGGTGAAATAACTAAAATAAGGTAAAAGTAAAAACACAACAACAAAAACAAAAAAATTAAATAAATAAAATAAAAAAAAGGGGTCCTAAGAGCTGAAGGAAAATAAAAGGGGAAAGTAAAAAAAAAAAAAAAAAAAAAAAAAAAAAAAAAAATAAAATAAAAATAAATAAAAATTTGATTTAATAAAATCTCAAATTTAATAAAAATCAATCTAGCTGAATTGGTACATTTGTGCTAAACAAAAGTAAATAAATGCAATAAAATTAAAAAGAGGTAGAATAAAGTCAAAACAAATATAAGAGAGAGAGGCGGGAGAGAGATGAGGGAGGAGAAGGAGTGTGGGTTTGAAAGTTACACTTTACACACACGTATCTAAGTGTTTGTCGGATGCTAACAGCTAGCAGTTGAGGTAAAGGGCTTAGTTTAAGAGTTAGCGTTGGTTACACGCAATTCTTTGTTGACACAAAGGTCTGTGAAGTGAATGCTGTTGTCAAATTAACCGGAAGAGTCTGCTCACACTTCCGGGGTCAGGTGTTGCTAGGAGACCAATGCAAGCTAACAACAGGTGCAGGTGGAGCAGACTTTCTTTTTTTTTTTCCACTGCTTGAGCAGGCATGGGAAACTAGCATGTCCCGTAACAAATTCATTCATTACTCAAACAGCACATTCACTTCACAGGCAATGGGGGATTCGTAGTTAGCTACGCTAGAATAACAACATTAATTTTACGTAAATGTTTCAAATGAGCGAGTCATAATGAAATACAATGAAACGTAACACATAATAAGGCCTTAATTTAATGAAATGAGGAGTATCGCTCAGATCCCCTACACAGTGCTGAAAAAGGGGATTACTTCGCCCAAGATCAGACCGATTCATACTGGTACCATTTATATGAGCTGCTAAACCCGAGATTTCGTCGTCAGAAAATAGACTTATGATCCACTAACAACAGAGATTAGGATTTATTCGCTAAAATCAGGTTAGTTTCATATCGTACGATTTAAAAACATTACAGCACTGAAAACTCTCTACTGCTTGTAGGAAGGCACATTCAAGCTATAGTTTTATCTGATTATATTCAGACCCTGGTGCGCGCATGTATAAGAGTTAACGAAATGTTTCACATGAGTGGGTCGATAAGAATACAATGATACATAACACATAATAAAGCCTTAAATCAGTGAAATGAGGAACATCACTCAGATCACCTACAACAGTGCTGAAAAAGGGGATTTCTTCAACCAAGATCAGACCGATTTATTCTGGTAACATTTATATGAGCTGCTAATCCCGAGACTTCGTCGTCAGAAAATAGACTTGTGCTATACTAACACAGAAATTAGGATTTCTTCGCTAAAATCAGGTTAGTTCTTATCGTACGATTTAAACACATTATAGCACTGAAACTTCTTACTGCTTGAAGGAAGGCACATTCAAACTAGAATTGTATCTGGTTTTGATCAGGAACTGGTAAGCGCATGGAGAAGAAGTTACTAACTTAAGAAACAGACACATAAGATTGATTATTAGGTCTGCTTGCAAGCAATGTTTAAAACGACTCCACCGTTCTAAAATACTGCTCGTACTGCATAAAGTAGGAAACTATTGTTTTATGGTTAGCTTGTCAAAGTTTCTGGGGTCGCATCATGCGCTGCTGCAGGGAAGCTTGGAAGGGACCCCCTCCTCTCTGGGGTTGCTGGAGGTATTATGGTTCTGTCTGCTGAGTTGTTAAGCAGAAAGTGTTGGCTCCCCCCTTCGTAGTTTGGTGCATATGAGGGGGTTTGCACTGCTGAGTGAGGATGCCGGAGTAGGGTGTCTCTCCCACTGCGTCACTTTTCGCCGCCTGTAGGAGTCCCTGAATTCTCTTCGGAACATGTCAAGCTTGTATTGAGTGTTGTTCAGCTGCTGGATCAAAGTCTCAATTCTGGCAACTTTGTCTAAGAGCTCAGAATTTGATGACTGTAATAGAATTTTGTGTGGGGTTTGGTTTTTTTCCCCCCCCTTTTTTTTTCCAGGTCCTTTCTGGCTATCTTTTCCAGGTGCTCTTGCTGTTCAGGAGCTGTCAGAGCCTTTTGAAGTATTGATTTCCTCCTGTAACTTCATTTTGCTGGGGTCCTTGTGGGCTAACGCTGTGATCTGTTGCTTGAAACATTTACCTCATGTTTTCAGACCATGAGGTGTGGGCCACGGAGGGTGTACTTGGGCGCGGGCTTTTTGTAGCCAAAAACTCTCGCTTGAGTCCTGAGTCTGAGGTACGCTTCTCTCTCTGTGTCCAGTTGCTTTCTGCTCTGTAGGTGGTCGTCGGCCCTGGGTAAAGGGGGTGTTCCTCACGACGCCTGGCTAGCCCTCTCTGTTCTGCATTCTGGGCTGTTAGTCTGAGCATCTGCAACATTTTTGCAAATTTGTGTTGAGAGTAAGGGCTAGAGACTATTACAAGATCAAAACAGAGTGTGAATGGTAAAATAGTTTTGGGTCAGCATATGTTTTGCTGAAAAGGGCGTAAACAGGATTTTGATGGATGACTTAAGACTACTGTCAAATTAATGTCAAATTATCACTCAGAATTTACTAACGGTTCCCCAAACAGGCTTAATCTCAGAGGTATGAAGGAGAAAAGGGAAAAGAAGAAGGAAAAGGAGAGCANTGCTGTGGGGGTGTTTTTCAGCTGCAAGGACAGGACGACTGGTTGCAATTGAGGGAAATATGAATGCGGCCAAGTACAGGGCTATCCTGGACGAAAACCTTCTCCAGAGTGCGCAGGACCTCAGACTGGGCGAAGGTTTACCTTCCAACAAGACAAATACCCTAAGCACACAGCTAAAATAACAAAAGAGTGGCTTCACAACAACTCTGTGACGGTTCTTGAATGGCCCAGCCAGAGCCCTGAATAAACCCAATTGAGCATCTCTGGAGAGATTCAAAAATTAACTTGAATGATTTTAGCAAATGGATGCAATATAACAAAAGTGAAAAAAATTAAGGGGGTCTGAATACTTTCCGTGTTTAAAAAACCCCCCAAAAAAAACCATGGGGTGATGTGACCCTGGACCACAAAACCAGTCTTAAGTCGTTGGGGTATATTTGTAGCAATAGCCAAAAATATATTGTATGGGCCAAAATTATTGATTTTTCTTTTATGCCAAAAAAATCATTAGGATATTAAGTAAAGTCATGTTCCATGACGATTTTGTACATTTCCTACCATAAAGATATCAAAACGTAATTTTTTATTTGTAATATGCATTGCTAACAACTTCATTTGAACAACTTTAAAGGCGATTTTCTCAATATTTTCATTTTTTGCACCCTCAGATTCCAGATTTTCAGATAGTGGTATCTCGGCCAAATATTGTCCTATCCTAAAAATACATTAATGGAAAGCTTATTTATTAAACTTGAATGGTGTATAAATCTCAATTTCAAAAAATTGACCCTTATGACTGGTTTTGTGGTCCAGGGTCACATATACAGTACAAAAACAGCTATACTGTGAAATTTTATTACAAATTAAAATTGACATTTGAATATATTTTAAACTTTATTCCTGTGATGGCAAATCTGAATTTTCATCAACCATTACTCCAGTCTTCAGTGTCATATGATCCTTCAGAAATCATTCTAATATACTGATTTTCCGCTTTAAAAAGCATTTCTTATAAATACAAGTGTGGAAAACATGTTGTGCTGGTTAATATTGTTGTGAAAAAATATACCTTTTTCAAGATTCTTCGATGAATATTAAGTTGTATGCATTTAAAGCAAAAATATTTTGTAAAAATACTGTCACTTTTAATTAATTTGGTGTGCATAAGTAGTCGGCAGGTGCGCACGCGCGACCAAAATAAAAATGGCTGTATAAATAAGTTCTGACAGAGCATTTGCTTACCGACATGGTTGACAGCTGTTAATGCATAATTACTATTTTAGATCGACAAACTGTACTGTATAAGATTTCTATTCAAAAGCATAAATCTAGGCTACCTGCTGCCGTTTTCAAAGCACAATGCAAAACTGTGACATTTCATTCACTGACGCTCTTCAGTCGGCTGCGCTAAACCCGGAAGCGCATATACTTACTTGCTGACAACCCGCCAAAATAAAAGCCTGCTGATTTAAGGTTGAAAATGATTAAAATTTATATAAAAGAAGAAGTAAATATTATCATTTTATTTTTAAGTTTACTATAAAATAATTGTATTTGTATTTAATACTCCCTTTTTATTTTAAAATGTAATAGTATTATCACACTTTATTATTTTAAAACTAACGAAATAAAGTGCAATAATAGTACTACTATTATTAATGAATTTTTTATAGTTATATTTAATGAGTCACACTATGTGCAGTGTGAGGACCAAACCAAATCTCCAGGTTCTCTTATGAGAATCAGGCTGAACAACTTATGTGCACCTCTGTGAATAATAGTATTAAAGGGTTAGTTCACCCAAAAATGAAATTAGTTTGTGTTTTACTCACCCTGCCGGAACGTCTTCCGCGTACCACAGTCAGCAAAAGTGAGAAAAAAGTATTTATAACATTATAAATATGGATATTTTTCTTACAAAAAAAAACGCATGGATTCACTACAGGAGGCCTTTATTCACCCTCCGGAGCCATGTGAGACACTTTTTGTTATGGATGCGCGCACTTTATTTTCACATTTGAATGTTGACAACAACACCAGATACCCCCATTGTAAGGCTTGGAGGGGCCAGGACAATTTTAATATAACTCTGATTGGATTGTCCACAGTGTTGTTGTGGTGTGGACGAATGGTCATGCGGGCGAATATTATGTTTACTTGTTGTGAAACTCCATTTCCCATAGTCCCATTGCTCACTAATCATGGTCTGATCGGTAACACCTGTTTCATCATTATCCCAGCGATATATATCATGCCTTCTCTGTCTGTTATTTGCGTCTTGATTGTATTGTCTTCTTGGTTGGTGTTGTCGGTGTCAGGTTTTTGGATTACCTTTTGCAACGTTTTTGCTCTGTTTTGTTCTGTTTTATTTCAAATAAACTGCACTTGGAACTTACCTTGTTTCCTCCTGGCATTCCGTGACAGAATCAAGACGCCACTACTAGTTCCAGCAGTTTGTTTTTGTTTCCTTTTTGTGGATCATGGACGTTCGGATTATTCCTCCTCCTTCGAAGGACCGCAGGGCTCGGCTCCGGATGTTAGCGGATCTTCGCCAACGGGGGATGGAGATAGGAGGTTTCGCTCAGTCCTTTTGGAACCTTGCGGTACGGATGGGACTTCATGACTCAGACTTGAAGAAGATCTTTAATTGTGGTTTAGACAATCCCGTGCCTCCTCGGGAGATGGATGGTCTTAAAATGCTTGACTTTTGGGGCCTCATTGATTATCTTGGTTACCGCAACTTGGTGATCTCATGTCAGTCTGAGTCCCTTGCAGTGCCCCCGGAGATGCCAGAGCCCGCTCCAGTCCGGGAGCCCTCAGAGTCCACTCAAGAACCTGCTCCAGTCCAGGAGCCTTCAGAATCCACTCCAGAGCCTGCTCCAGTCCGGGAGCTCAAAGAGTGTAACAATCTGTCCTTTCAGACTCAACAAGAGGCGGAGGGTGAGAAGGAGACAGGAAAACATTTCACGGAGCCCGCTCCAGGCCCGGAGCTCACAGAGCCCGCTCCAGACCCGGAGCTCACAGAGCCCGCTCCAGTCCCGGAGCTCACAGAGCCCGCTCCAGTCCCGGAGCTCACAGAGCCCGCTCCAGTCCGGAAGCTCACAGAGACGTTACAGTCCCGGAGCTCACCAGAGCCGAGACAGGTCACGGAGTCCAGAGCCTGCTCCAGTCCAGGAGCTCACAGAGCCCGCTCCAGTCCGGGAGCTCACAGAGCCCGCCCCAGTCCCGGAGCTCACAGAGCCGCTCCAGTCCCGGAGCCCAGTCCAGAGCCCGCTCCAGTCAGGGAGCTTACCACCTCTGTCCTTCAGACTCCCACTAAGCGGCGGAGGGGGAGAAGGAGGACAGGAAAACACACTCCACAGCCCACTCCAGTCCCGGATTTCACGGAGCCCAATCCAGAGCCCAGTCCAGTCCCGGATTTCACAGAGCCCACTCCAGTCCCGGAGCTCACCGAGCCCAGTCCAGTCCCGGAGCTCACCGAGCCCGCTCCAGTCCCGGAGCTCAATCCAGAGCCCAGTCCAGTCCCGGATTTCACAGAGCCCACTCCAGTCCCGGAGCTCTCAGAGCCCGCTCCAGTCCCGGAGCTCAGAGAGCCCGCTCCAGTCCCGGAGCTCAATCCAGAGCCCAGTCCAGTCCCGGAGCTCAATCCAGAGCCCAGTCCAGTCCCGGAGCTCACCGAAGAGGGCCCAGTCAGTACCGGCGCCCAGTCCAGAGGCCGCTCCAGTCCCGGAGCTCACAGAGCCCATTCCAGAGCCCGCTCCGTTCCGGGAGCTCGCAGAGCCCGCTCCGTTCCGGGAGCCCGCTCCGTTCCGGGAGCCCACACCAGAGCCCGCTCCGTTCCGGGAGCCCAAATTCTCTCTGCTCTTGTTTTCAGGTAATCCTGAGTTGCTGAGGGGGATTTCGGTCCCACCAATGTTGCCCGACAGGATTCTGGCTCTGTCCTGGTTGCCCGCCTGGGTTCTGGTGTGGCAGGAGCCTCACTGGCTCACTCCTCCGGCTCCGTCCTGGCCATCTGCTGGGGTTCCTGTATGGTTGGGTCCTTGCTGGTTCATCCTGCCGGCCCCACCTTGGCCTTTCACCCTGCCGGTTCTGTGCTCATGCCTTGGTCTAGCTCTGTCCTCTTCTGTTGGTTGGTCCTGGCCCGCCATCCCTCCCCCTGGTCTGCCTCTATTCCACCTCCCTCCTGAACTTTGGTGTGTCTGGTGGAGCGTCTGGTATCCACTCCGTAGAGGGGGGGTAATGTCACAGTGTTTGTGGTGACCTGGACTGGTCACTTGAGGGCGCTTTTCTGTTTTACGTTGTTTGTGTTAAACTCCATTTCCCCTAGTCCCCTGCTCACTAATCCTGGTCTGATCGGTAACACCTGTTCATCATTATCCCAGCTATATATATATCATGCCTTCTCTGTCTGTCATTGCGTCTTGATTGTATTGTCTTAGTTGGTGTTGTCGGTGTCAGATTTTGGATTACCTTTTGCAACGTTTTTGCTCTGTTTTGTTCTGTTTAATTTCAAATAAACTGCACTTGGAACTTACCTTGTTTCCTCCTGGCATTCCGTGACAGAATCCAGACGTCACTACTAGTTCCAGCAGTTTGTTTTTTTTTCCTTTTTGTGGATTATGGACGGTCGGATTGTTCCTCCTCCTTCGAAGGAGCGCAGGGTTCGGCTCCGGATGTTGGCGGATCTTCGCCAACGAGGGATGGAGATTGGAGGTTTCGCTCCGTCCTTTTGGAACCTTGCGGTAGGGATGGAACTTTATGACTCCGATTTAAAGAAGATTTTTAATGATTGTTTAGACAACCCCGTGCCTCCTCGGGAGATGGATGGTCTTAAAATGCTTGACTTTTGGGGCCTCATTGATTATCTTGGTTACCGCAACTTGGTGATCTCATGTCGGTCTGAGTCCCTTGTAGGGCCCCGGGAGAGGCAGAGGAACGCTCCAGTCGGGCGAGCTCGATGAGACCATCCGGAGCATTTTCCAGTCCAGGAGCTTGCAGAACCCGGTCCTGAGCCCGCTCCAGTCGGGGAGTTCACAGAGTTTACCACTTATGTCCTTCAGACTCCCCCTAAGCGGCGGAGGGTGAGAAGGAGGACAAGAAAACACCCTCCTCAGCCCGCTCCAGTCCCGGAGCTCACACAGAGCCCGCTCCAGTCCCGGATCTCACAGAGCCCACTCCAGTCCCGGAGCCCACAGAGCCCAGTCCAGTCCCGGAGCCCACCGAGCCCGCTCCAGTCCCGGAGCTCACAGAGCCCGCTCCAGTCCGGAAGCTCACAGGGAGCCCCGTCCAGTCCCGGAGCTCACAGAGCCCGCTCCAGTCCGGAAGCTCACAGAGCCCACTCCAGAGCCCACTCCAGAGCCCGCTCCAGTCCGGGAAGGCTCACAGAGCCCGCTCCGTCCGGGAGCTTACAGAGCCCGCTCCAGTCCGGGAGCTCACAGAGCCCGCTCCAGTCCGGGAACCCACAGAGCCCACTCCAGTCCGGGAGCCACAGAGCCCGCTCCAGTCAGGGAGCTTACCACCTCTGTCCTTCAGACTCCCACTAAGCGGCGGAGGGGGAGAAGGAGGACAGGAAAACACACTCCACAGCCCGCTCCAGTCCCGGATCTCACACAGAGCCCAGTCCAGAGCTCGCTCATACGGGAGATCACCGAGCCCAGTCCAGTCCCGGAAGCTCACCGAGCCCAGTCCAGTCCCGGAGATCACGAGACGCTCCACTCCCGGAGCTCAATCCAGAGCCCGCTCCAGTCCCGGCGCCCACCGAGCCCACTCCAGTCCCGGAGCCCACAGAGCCCACTCCAGAGCCCGCTCCAATCCAGGAGCCGCTCCAGTCCCGGAGCTCACGGAGCCCAGTCCAGAGCCTGCAAGGTCCACTTCAGAGCCCGCTCCAGTCCGGGAGTTCGCAGAGCCCAATCCAGAGCCCGCTCCAGTCCGGGAGCTCGCAGAGCCCAGTCCAGAGCCCGCTCCGTTCCGGGAGCCCACTCCAGAGCCCGCTCCGTTCCGGGAGCCCACAGAGTCCGCGAGACTAACTCTCTCTGCTCGTGTTTTAAGGTACTCCTGAGTTGCTGAGAGGGATTTCGGTCCCACCCATGTTGCCTGACAGGATTCTGGCTCTGTCCTGGTTGTCCGCCTGGGTTCTGGTGTGGCAGGAGCCTTATTGGCTCATTCCTCCGGCTCCGTCCTGGTCATCTGCTGGGAGTCCTGTGTGGTTGGGGTCTTGATGGTCCATCCTGCCGGTCCCGCCTTGGCCTTTCACCCTGCAGGTTCTGTGCTCATGCCTTGGTCTAGCTCTGTCCCCTGGTCCTCTTCCGTTGTTCGGTCCTGGCCCGCCATCCCTCCCCCTTGTCCGCCTCTATTCCACCTCCCTCCTAAACTTTTGTGTTTCTGGTGGAGCGTCTGGTATCCACTCCGTAGAGGGAGGGTAATGTCACAGTGTTTGTTGTGGTGACCTGGACTGGTCACTTGAGGGCGCTCTTCTGTTTTACGTTGTTTGTGTTAAACTCCATTTCCCATAGTCCCCTGCTCACTAATCCTGGTCTGATCGGTAACACCTGTTCATCATTATCCCAGCTATATATATCATGCCTTCTCTGTCTGTCATTTGCGTCTTGATTGTATTGTCTTCTCAGTTTGTGTTTTCTGTGGTCAGGTTGGATTACCTTTTGCAACGTTTTTGCTCTGTTTTGTTCTGTTTTATTTCATATAAACTGCACTTGGAACTTACCTTGTTTCCTCCTGGCATTCCGTGACAGGATTTGTCTGAAAGAAGAAAGTCACATACACCTGGATGCTTTGAGGGTGATTAAAACACAGGCTAATTTTCATTTTTGGGTGAACCAACCCTTAAATGTATTTCAAATAAACTTTTTTTTAAGCTACACTAGCCCAGCTCCCAAACGCTTATATAAAATGTATTCAAAACTTCTCTGAGCAGATCCAAAGTTTCTTCAGAGCACAGCTCAAACAGTTACTGAATAACAGCCTGTCAGAAACCTTTGGAATAGCTTTTAAATAAGAAGATACTTTGCTGAGTGGACTAAACTTCTTTGAAAAACAGAGGCAATACAGTATAAATCAGAAACAAGAAAAAGAAGGAAAATAAAAACACCAGTTAGCCTTGAGCACATGTAAAAAAAGGAGGTTGTCCTTGCACTTGGCAAGCATGCACCTTACAGCACTAACTGAATAAAAATCAGCTGGCTTGAATAGCACAAACAAAGTCAGACAGCATGGAGTAGTTGATATGGCAGCATATTCAAAGAAGGTCACACAATGATGTAAGGTCATAGACACAGCCAGAGCTTTATAAATAAATCCTGTTTGCAGGTAAAATATTTGTGTAATATGGGACGGGTCAGGAGCAGGACACAATCAAAGATTAGCATGTAAGCTACAAGTTCAAAAGGTAACAGACATCAAGTCATGACTCAGTAATTGATGCTATCGTTACAGGAAAGGCTATCCATACTAAAGCCTTGGGGAAAAAAACAACATAATTAGTAATAAATAATTAAAATGATTCTCATTTATCTGGATTAATAACTGCTGCTGTTTTACTGTTCTCAGTGTCAAAGATAAAACAAAAATTACTCATTTCATATGACTGGAAATCACTGGCTTAATGCTTATATCAACATGCTTTTGTAGTCTTGAAAGCACACATCAATTGCATTCTTGTAAAGTGAGAAAAGAAGTGCAAACTACAGAAATGGTTTGTGTTTTTTTTTTTCTTCTATTATTGTTATAAGTGATGCCAAAACAATCAAAAGTCAAGGTACAGTAAAGGTACAGTAATAATGCCACTATAAATTGACATCATAAGATTATAAATCTTTCCAGCCTGTTAACAGGAATGGTCAGTTCAGCAATATGCAATTTAAATGTTAAACCAAATATTTTCATCAGTACTGTATCTTTATGAGAGATATAAGAAGGACAAAATAGTTACAATTGAATTAGTCAGAACTTTTCCATTCAGTTTAGTTTGCTTTTCAGCTTTAAGCCTGAATAAATCAACTTAACTTGGCTCACTCTCCCATGGTTATTTTCATCATAATCATGTTCAACACCACCATCTGGTGGAGGTCTTATTGTTATAGGCACCACTCTCCAGAACCAGTCTTAAATGTAGACTTTTAGAAATATTATGGACTTAAACTTGTCAAATAAAAAGAATAATCAGCTTATGCTTAAATATAGTTGTATAATGAGCAATAAAATGTTGGCACTCCTGGCAACTACATTGCTGCTTATTTCATGTTTTTCAATATCACTTTATGGTCTCTTTCTACTCGCGTATAAGTAATTTAATAAATAAATATGTGATGTCCATGTATTGGTGTGTTAAGTGGGATACCAGTCAGCTGGTTATTATTGTTAAATGAACCCCTTCAGGTTTATTCACTTTGTGTCCATTTATTTTGCGATAATAATAGATTGAAATTAAAAAAGTTATATATAACACTCATTGTGCATTCTAATGGAAAATAGAAACTACATTCAAATGTATAAAATCAGCATAATTTAAATGAAGACAACAAAAATAAACAGTTTATTTACAAACTAAATAACCAGTTTTCATAATCATTTTACAAAAGCAAAAAATTCTTAAACATCTGAAACAATCAATCTGATTTAAAAGTGTAACTGAATTCATAGACTGAATTTCATAAATACACAGTGTACATTTAAGAATTTCCAAAGAGAAACATAGAAATAGCTCAAAATCGTAAACGTTTCTTCTTCTTTTTAGTTTTGTTTCTCTGTTGTACTTTTTGTGAAAGGAATGCCATATTTTCAATGTGGTCTCAGACTTTTGGATCTCACGTATGATTATGCTGTCAGGAGGCCCGGGTATAATGAAGTGGATAGCAGCTGCACTGCTGAGATATGTGTGTGTGTGTGTGTGTGTGTGTTTATCAGGAAAGCCTGTGGGGAACTGGGATACAGTTACAGTGCTCTGAAGCCATCTATTCTGTAAAGCAGCTATCGACCTCCAGCTGCGAGAGTAGAACTGGGCAATTTTGGTGAAAAGACCTCTGAAGATAGAGAGCATAGTCTTTATGTGCACTGGGCAATCTCATCGTCTCCTGCTACACACAGTAATGCTAATGAAACCCATAGGACCATTAACACAGGTTTACCTGATTACAAATGTTCTGACTGGGACAGTTTTATTCTTGCCAAAAATCCATAAATTATTCATTGATATTTATGAAAGAGGAAACACAAAAGTGAGAGACAGGTTTGTACAACTTATACTTGATATCACATATGAGCAGGATACAAGACTTCCTTCTGAGTAAGAGCTGGAATATTCTCTTATGTAGATTAAACACTGTATACTGTCTGCATTAAAAAGTTATGATCTAAGCTTGTGGAATGCCAATAAATTCATTTTATACCACCAGAGGGCAGACTGAACAAACAAAAAGATTAACAAGCAATTGGCACTGAGATTCTTGGGAAGTACATGATAATTATTTTCATTATATTTTAGGTAGTAATTAAACTGTTTTCCATAGTTTCAGTAGTTTTACGATGCTTTTTAAAAAAAATAAATGTAAAAAATATGACTGTTTACGAGTTATATTTACTAGAAACAGCACATTTTCTGTCAATACGCATTATAAAGGCATTGTTCTCAAACAATAGGTAAACTAATCCCATAAAATGATGATTTCAAGGTTCCCAAGCAGTCATTTTAAGTCAGAATGAGGTTATTTGTCACAAACGGACAATGTCACATACAGTACAAAAAAGATTCCTTCAAAAAGGAAGGGAAAGAAAAGATTATGAATAATGCTGAAGCCACTTGCAATCCAGATTGTAATGATCACCTGGTGTAGGGCAGCCAGGTATCTCATTCCTCCATATAAAGAAGAGGTCTGCTGAAGGCTGATAAGCTTTATTTTGCAGGGACTTGGGGGACAGATTGAATAGAGATGTGCTGATCCATCTCAGAGATTGAATCAGGTAGAAGGACGTAGGCAAAGCCTCTGAAAGGCCATGCTCTCAAAGACAACATCTCATCCTCTGCATATCACAAAAAATATGCAGCATTTAATGAGTGTTTAGCTTATTTACATAGCAGCTAAGGCCAGTAATGGCAGAATAGTGATGCACCTGAAAGAATTCAGGTAAATTGACTCGCTTTGTCTGCATCTGAATATCTTGCAGTTTTGAATAAAAAGCGTATAAAAAACCTTCTCTGGCAGCCTTGCTAAACTCGAGACAGTCAATGTGGTGGATAAAAAGCGAGGCATGTGGTTCAAGGCATTTCACAAGTCACTAATTTACAGATATATTGTATGTCTGGATGGAATAACTGACCATTTCTGACATCCTGCTATACCACAATTTCTGTAACATTACCACTTTAGCTCAAGGTGGCAGTTTCATGGTTGAAAACATATCACTGGAGTCATCACACCATTATAAGAGACATTTACTGTTATTTCAAACCATTTTCGTTGTTATATATCAACCTGCTGTTTGTTGCAGTTACTTAGAGCCACTTTATTGGTGATTTGTTATCATATTTGTGCTGTCTTTACAAAAAGAGAAACAGACAAGCTGTAGATTTTGAGATTGAAACATTATCAAAAGACTCAACATGATGTATGATCTTTGCTTTAAAGCAGAGGCTTTAAACCTTCTCAATTTAGAGCTTATGACGATTCTCTTATTAGGGACATCCTTACTAAAATATAGCGGTAGCTATTTATATTCCATGCATACAAACTAATATAAACTCCTGTGTGAGAAAATGTTTAAGTGTGATATTATAAAGACAACAAAATTACTTAATATTTGCTTGTCATTGTACAAAAGCACCGATTTTATTGTATCTACACGCTAATAAAATGCGGGTGTGGTTCAACCAATGTTGGGCCAATATGGACACCACTTTGGGTAATTTTGGTTAAATTTTTAAATTAGCTTTTTAACCCAACGGTTGGGGTAGTCCATATTTGACCCAACATTGGGTAGAAACAACCCAGCATTTTTAGTGTACTTATTCATCTAGTACGTGAACTTTTGTCACTATGTATAACAATATATACATTTGAGAGCCCTAAAAACAAACAAACAAAAAAAATTCCCCTCAATTTTATTATGGACAGACTTGGAGCATATTTTCAATTCAATATCTTTGTGTTGCATTTTTGTTCATTGAAACATAGAGTGAACTTAAATTATTTAAATGTATTAAAGTTTTTTTTAAGCATTGATGGTCCCATGAAGACCCTTGGAACCTTTCCATGGAAACTTTCTATTCCACAAAAGGTTCTTTAGAAAAAGGTTCTCTAGATTTTTAAAATGTTCTTCACAGTAAGAAAAATGGTTCTTTGAAGGACTAGTCCCTGAAAGTTTCTTTGGGGAACCAAAAAATGTTTCTTCTAAGGCATTGCTGTGAAAACCCCCTTTTGGAACATTCCTTTTAAGAATGTATTGTGAAAAGAAGGGTTCGTAAATTTTAAAAAAAGTGCTTTGCACTAAAAAACTCCCTTTTGGAACATTTATTTTTAAGAGTGTGCTTTTTGTGCCACAGACTTCAATCAAGTTAGATTGTTGGCCCTTAAAAGGTTTGGGCACCTTTATTTTAAATCACATGAACTGATGCTTGATTGTACTTTAGTTTTACAACAAGAAAATCAATTACATAACAATATCATTCCAGAAGCTTAATGTACATCCTTGCTGGTCCTGGAACAATACAGACCCTTGTGCCACTTTTGTGTTATTTATAAAGTTTTCTCTTGAACGGGGAAACCCGTAAGAGCATTCAGCTCTATTAACCCTTATTAATCCTATTTGTGATTGTTTTCTATGTAACTTTGGCAGGCTAAAATGAGGCTGATATCATCATGTAGAGTTAGAGGAGCATCTAAAAGTAGGCAGTCGCCTGGGGAGGTCATGTGCTCAGGCCCACACAGTGATACATCTTTCTTGTTGACTGTGGTAACTACTGTTCCACTAAAACATCATAAATTACACGTTGTTTGAAGGTGTTTCAACCTTGCACACCAGTATTCTGAGCTAGTTTAAGGAAGCATTAATCACGTTCAGCTGGATGGCGAGAATGCTTCACAGCCATTGCCGCACAACAGAAAAATGAAATCAAATATCAGTGTGTTATAAAAACACCCAACTAATTTAAAAAAACAATCTAACTGCTGGGGTTGTTGTTGATCAATTCTCTTAATGATCAGCGCTTCTCTTTGTTCATTTCTTCGTCTTCTGACTTGCTGCAGTCCTCACAGAAAACACATTACAGAATATGTTCACAGAATACGATCCTCAAAGCAAGCCGGCATTTTTAAGCGGAACTGAGCGACCGTACAGAGTTTCCTATTGATTTGTAAGAGTAATACACCCTTGTGGTATTTTCATTGAAATTTCTTTGCGATTTTATGCCTAAAGTGTGACCATAGAGAAAATATCATATAGGTTAAAGTTTATGAGACAAAACTTTAAGCCTGACAAATCAATTCTTCTGTAACATTTGCGAAGGTTGCACATTTCCCACATCGAAGAAGAGATTGAAAAAAGCTCCAGGTCGTTTTGTGCACACCACTGTGAAAGTATAAAGTAACTTCATAGTTTGTAAAGTACCTTTAAAAGTTTGATTCCATATCAAGCATCTATATTTGTGAAACATTTGGTGTAAGATTAGGCATAACATTTTGAGTAAAGAATGAATAGGGCATTGGAACAATGATGCAGTGCTGCTCGAAGAGGGATGTGGGTATAAATCTAGCCCGTGTCCTTTCACGATCCTATTCCACCGTCTCTCTTCCAGTGCTTTCCTGTCACTCTCCATTGTACGAGCCCATAAAGGTAAAGTGCCCATCAATGAAATAATTGAGCAATATCATGAGCAAGAGTGCTTTTGTATTTATACTTGCGGCCCTGTATTCAGTACAATAGCACAACCTCAAGTGTGATAATGCTTTTATACATTAGTTGTACAGTATAAACAAGAACTTAAAAGCATAGTTCAGACTGTCTTTGACAGTTGATCTGATTTGCACACTCTTGTTCAACAGTTTGGGTTTAGATGTTTTTAAAGAAATAATACTCTTCAACAAGGATGCATCAAATTGATCAAAAGTGACAAAGACCTGCAAAAAACAACAACTACTTTTTCTAATTTCTATTCATCAAAAATATCAACATTGCTAATAATAAGCAAAATGTTTAAGCACCAAATCAGCATATTAGAACGATTTCTGCAGGATCATGTGACACTGAAGACTATTGACTGCTGTTAAAAATTCAGCAGCAAACAAAACTAAAACACTTAAATAAATAAATAGAACCAGTTATTTTAAAGGGGTCATCGGATGCTACATGCACTTTTACAAGTTGTTTGAACTGAAATGTGTGTTGGCAGTGTGTGTACAGCAATCTATAGAAAAGATACCATAAGTTCCCTTTCTCAAAGAGAGCGATCCACGATGCCTGTATGGTGACGTAACACAGACCAGGATGTTGATGAAACTGCAGTCTACCTTAGACTGGCCTGAGTTGAGATGTCATCAGTCGCCCGGTTTCCACCGCGGAGCAGATTGAGGTGTTTTTTTGTGGAGAATAATGACATGTGCAGTTGTCATGTACCAGGGAATCTGAGCAACTGAAGACAGAGTGGACTACCTTTGTTTTTGAAGGGAATGCACCCCTGATCTACCCAAATGCTTTTATGTTCGCACGAATCATTCGTGATCCAGCTTCACCTACAGAAGAAGAGAGTATAAGGTCTGTATTGCTTTACATTACCACGTGAGAAATTTTAACATAAAACGAATGTTATAGACTTTCTGACATATATGTCAACCTAAGACTCATATGGGGGGCCCCGATGACCCCTTTCAATTGTAATACATATCACATGTGATGATTTTTTCCCTAATATATATATATATATTATATATATAATATATATATATATAAATATTTTTTTTAATTAATAGATATACTGTTATATACTATATATATTATATATATAATATGATATATCTGTCTATAATACCAACTCCAAAGCATGAATGGCTATCGTGTATACATACTGTGTGGGTGTGTGTGGTGGTGGTATTATGATTACTATATATATATATGATGTCTGTATGTGTTCATATATAAATACAGGGTGCGAACTACTGGGAGCTAGGGAGAGCTTGGCTCCCCTTAATAAGACTTGGGTTCCCCTGAAAACGTGATTTGTGAAATATTGGGGGGTCTAAAAAAATATTGACAATGTTTTATTTTGACGTGCAATTTCAGTTTTATGTAATGTGATCATCATAGATTATTATGTGTAAAATTGCAAAAAAATATGAATTCATGCATGACGGCGATTTAAACCTAATTCACTCCAATAAAGATAACTATACATGCTATTCTTGTCATGAGCATCAAGTTGTGGGGGCGCTGCGGTGCAAATTCCAAATTGTTTAGTACATGTTAACTTAAAGATTTGTAGAAAAAATATAAACGCTGGACTTTGTGGTCGATTCTGTGTTAAGGTAAGTATTGTTATTCGCAATTATGTGTTGTGGCGGGGTTGTTATAGGTCTGCGTGACTCTCGATGTGTTAGGCCTAATTGAACGGAGGAATTACGGTATTCTTCTGTAGCCTGACGACGAATAACTTTAACAGTTGTTCATGTGAACTCAAAGACAGCCTGATGCTTTTGTTTATAGTCTATTTGTGGGTGGCTGTTTGTTGTTTCACCTATCAATTCGTGTCGAAAAAGTATAATAGGGTAAATCCTGTACAGTGACTTATCCTATATAGTGCTTGCATAAAGAAAGTAGTGCATACACTAGCTGTTATGCATCTTTGTAAGTCATTGTAAGCCCTTCTGAGGCGTGCACAAGCGCACGAACCCCCCCCCCTTGTTATAAAAAAAAAACAAGCGGGCTCCCCAAAAGTCCACGGTATAGTTCGAACACTGATGATATCAGTGTGGCAAAAAGGATTTAGTCCGCACATATTGTGATAGAAGCTTTTTTTCCCCACTTAAAAAGATGAGAGAGGCCTGGAATTTTCATCATAGGTATACCTCAACAATGAGAGACAAAATGAGAAAAAAAAATCAAGAAAATAACATTGTATGATTTTTTAAAATAAGGGTAATATTCCTCGGTAAAATAAGTACTTTGGGCACCTACAAACAAGCAAGATTTCTGGCTCTCACATACCTGTAACTTCTTCTTTAAGAGGCTGCTCTGTCCTCCACTGGTTACCTGTATTAATGGCATCTTTTTGAACTTGTTATCAGTATAAAAGACATTTGTCCACAACCTCAAACAGTCACACTCAAAACTCCACCGTGGCCAAGACCAAAGAGCTGTCAAAGGACACCAGAAACAAAATTGTAGACCGGCACCAGGCTGGGAAGACTGAATCTGAAATAGGTAAGCAGCTTGGTGTGAAGAAATCAACTGTGTGAGCAATTATTAGAAAATGGAAGACATACAAAACCACTGATAATCTCCCTCGATCTGGGGCTCCACGGCAAGATCTCACCCCGTGGGGTCAAAATGTTCACAAGAACTGTGAGCAAAAATCCCAAAACCACACGGGGGGACCTAGTGATAGACCTGCAGAGAGCTGGGACCAGAGTAACAAAGGCTACCATCAGTATCACACTGCGCCGCCAGGGACTCAAATCATGCAGTGCCAGACGTGTCTCCCTGCTTAAGCCAGTACATGTTCAGGCCCGTCTGAAGTTTGCTAGAGATCATTTGGATTATCCAGAAGAGGATTGGGAGAATGTCTATGGTCAGATGAAACCAAAATAGAAATTTTTGTTAAAAACTCAACTTGTTGTGTTTGGAGAAGAAAGAATGCTGAGTTGCATCCAAAGCACATACCTACTGTGAAGCATGGGGGTGGTAACATCATGCTTTGGGGCTGTTTTTCCGCAAAGGGACCAGGACGACTGATCCGTGTAAACGAACGAATGAATGGGGCCATGTATCGTGAGAATTTGAGTGAAAACCTCCTTCCATCAGAAAGGGCATTGAAGATGAAACGTGGCTAGGTCTTTCAGCATGACAATGATCCCAAAACACACCGCCCGGGCAACGAAGGAGTGGTTTCGTAAGAAGCATTTCAAGGTCCTGTAGTGGCCTAGCCAGTCTCCAGATCTCTACCCCATAGAAAATCTTTGGAGGGAGGTGAAAATCCGTGTTGCCCAGCGACAGCCCAAAACATTACTGCTCTAGAGGAGATATGCATGGAGGAATGGGCCAAAATACCAACAACAGTGTGAAAACCTTGTGAAGACTTACAAAAAACGTTTTAGACCTCTGTCATTGCCAACAAAGGGTAGAAGAAAATATGGGGGACTACCTGTCAAAAGTGATTAATTTATGACCCCAGGTGTCAAATTTATCCTTTGATGTCCTGTTCCTGTTGCTGTTTATGACCCACAGAATTGAAACCTCTGACCACCTGTGTCGATCTGACACCTCTGACCTCCTGTTCCTGTTTCTCGATGTGATTCAACCATTTTTGTTTTACCATGTGTTATGAAGTGTTACAGTGATCTCAGATTGGGGTTGGTCCTTCAAGTGTTCTAGTTGATCTTTAAATAAGGTTTAGGACACAGTGGTTAACACACAGAATACGTTCTTCATTCTACTGTTATTTTTTTTTTGATTTTTTTTTTTTTTTTTGTTGTTTTTTTTTTTTTTTTTTTTTTTTTTTTTTTTTTTTTTTTTTTTTCAAGGAAGCTGCGTCTCCAATAAACACCCTAAAAGCCGTCAGCAAGATGATGCGTATTTCTCCAACTCGAGGACCTGTTGAAATGAGAGAAGAGCTGACTTATGCACCAAGGAAAAAACAAGGAGTTAGCTTGATTAATTTTCTCAATGAAGATATGGATGTTGTGAAACGTAATTTCTCCATGTCTGATGGCCGTGTGGGGAAGTTTGTGTTTGACAAAGTATTGCGGACTGTGAAACTCTACACAGGGGATGTTGAAGATGATTCTACATCACAGGATCCCTGTCTGCTTTTCCCAGCCAAAGACTGGTTGTTGTTCTACAATTGCATTTGGAGAGATTTGAATGACTGCGGTGATGACCCGTTGTACATTGCAGAGTGGGATGGTCTGAATCCTGACACAAGGTTTCGCGTGGTTGGGGATCACAGTAAAAAACTGCCTGACGACTGTGTTTATATTTTTTGTTGCAATGACAAGACAAAGCTCCAAGAGCGTGTATGGCCTATCCCTGAGTCTGAGCATTACAGACACTATGATATGAGGTTTTTCTTTCAGTGGAAAGATGCTCGTATAATCGACAATGTTTTTACAAGTATTCACAAGATGTTTAGATGGTGTACCATGTTTGATCGTTACAGCTCTGTAAAGGTGAAATTATTCCACCCTGAACGGGGCGTTCCAGAGACCCCAAAACACCTCTTATCTCCACCCACATATTATAGCCATTAAATACGTACAGAACACAACGCTCACAGCATTCAGCTCCCCAATGGCTCAAGATTCTTCACCGATTTACTACTACAGCTCCACCATGTCTCAAGATTCTTCACAGGCCTACCACTACAGCAACACCCCCGAGCCCATACCAGTATTAGCTGATGACAACGCTACAGCTATAATGATTGTACCAGAGATGGCTGATGACAACACTACAGCTATGGAGATCGTACCAACAATGCTGGATGACAGCGCTAAGCCTATGGAGACCCCCCACAAGCATGTGACAACAGCTGGCTGGATAAATATTGCATGGAACTGGGGTATCACAACCTGACCTTCCTCACAACATCGGGCAGCAGTGCCGGAGCGATAGCTAGAGCCGTTGCATGTGCTGGGGTGAAAGACTCTTCCAAACATTTGTCGTTATTGTCATCAATGGTTGCTCAGGTGGCTCAACAGATCAAAATGGCAAACAGTTATCTAAGTCAGCAACTATCTAATCCATCCATGCTTCTGAAAAAGTGTTATGTCTGGACATGTTCTTTTAGACCCTAAGAGCTGCAGTACATTTTTCCACTCATGAATGCAAATGAAGAAACAAAATATAGTTTAAGAAATAAAACAAGAAAGTTCTAAGATAACTTACATGATATAAAGTGAGATCCATGCAGTCCAGGTGCCTATCTGTGAATTAAGTTGTTCCCAGACTTACATGCTTAGCCCTCCTGTCTGTGGACTGTGTTGCTGTGTGTATTTGGATTGTGATGTGTTACCCTGACTGGTAGTATCAAACATGCATTGAAAGTTAGTTAGGATGTAACTTTTCACATGAATGTCCTAAATAGTCTGAAGTAATCCTTTCTTCAAATGTCTCCTTCCTGACTTTTGGGTCTGTACAGCAGTGTTTATGTCAACACCTCACTATGTACTGATCTATAGGCTATATGTTAATGTCTCTTACCTTCTGAGCAGGAAGGGGCCCGCTACCTTTCAGTGGTGGAAGAAAAAACTGTCATGTTTGGGGGTTGTACTTTGTTTTAGGTTGAAAGGCATCCAAACACATGTCTACCTGATATACGGGCTAAATCTTAATGGGAAAGAAAAAAAAAATCAGAGCATTCGCAAAGACCATTACTCTCCATAGTCGTAATGGTTTTTATACTGTACAAATTTCTATCACCATACCCCACCAATGCTGTACCTAAACCTACCTCATAGGAAACCTTTGGCAGTTTCTGAAATTCATAAAACAACATTACAGGCAAAATTGTATACATTGTTGAATTTTTGTTGTTATTTAAGAAATGTATTCATTTTAATCCAGCCCACAGATAGTATGTGAAATGCAAAGTACAAATATACTTTATCACTTAAAGCTTCTCAGTAAAATAATTACACCCACACATTTTAAACATGTTTAAAATGTTAAACACATTGTGTGTCACTAAAGCAAGGCACGCGGTCTATTGCCTTTAAATGAAACTGGTTTTATTCTGTAATTTCTTTCAAATAGCCTGATGACCAGCATTGTTTTTTTTTTTTGTTTTTTTTGCAGATCATTATGCGGGCCAAATGTGTCTCATAGAACAGAAAACTCTGTGGGATTGTGGGTTTGTGACAAACACATCTTTTATCATTTGTTTTTTTTTACTTCAGAAAACGTTTTAAATGTATTGCTGAACTTTTCTCATTTGACAGATCTACTTTTCAAATTATTTACCCGAGGTGTTTACAATCACACGGATTGCATGTTGTTTTCTAATGTTCATGAAACCTTTATCTGTGTAAATTTTCATACCTTGAACACAAAACTTTGCTTTTGGGATCCAGATGAAGATTCATGCCAACCAAGTAGCTTTATACATTCTGACTATTTGTAGGTATCATGTAATTTTTAATGATTTACTAAAAGATTAAAGGCACCAGAATCTGGGATTTTCAACATGAAAGAGATGTACAAGCAAAGGATATTTCAACTATTATCATCATTTCCTTTTGACCCTAATAAACTGGTAATGAATTCTATGGCAAGTGACACAGTATACAGTTCTCATACTACCTGTAAATAGCTGTGCTAAAACATTTGTGAGTATTTTTGCATGCCAACATATTTTTTCATCTAAAAATCACAATATTTTTTGACAGACATTTTTCATATACCCCAGTAGATTTAGTCATATTATCACGATTACGGATGGCCGTTCACAGTTTTGTTTGTTGGACTGTGTATGTTTTTAGGTGAAGACTCTTAGTAGAAGAAATTTAGTAGCAATCTTTCTCTTTGAGATATTTCTTTTATTGCAACTTCACGAAGTGCGATCACATGAAGCATCAACACAAAAATTAAGTCTAGCTGTTTTACCCTTAAAACTATTACAACTGAAACAAATCAAACTATTGCACTGAAAGCTGCACATTCATTTAAGTTTGAGCATGTTAAAGTTTCCAGACTCTTGTAAAGAGTATAGATAAATTTCATCTATAACCTTTTGTACATTCAAGAGACCAAATCACATAGAAAGAGAGTACAGCAAGAAAATAAATGTTCATAATGCATATAGAATTCAGAAATCTGTTTCGTAAACAATTGTGAAAGGTTTTAAATGTGGATTTGTAAATTATATTTGTATTACTCCACTAGATGTAGTCATCTTATTGAGATAGCAGATGACACAATTCACATTAAGTTTGTTTGGCTGTATTTGTTTTAAGACTCCTCCGCAAGTTCATGCTAATCTTTGCATGGGATAGAGAGCATGACGAGCACATACCTATACATTTAAGAAAATTGTTAAACATTTGACTGAACTTTTTATTATCTTGACAAACCACCATTTCAAATTATTTCCCCTAAGGTGTTTATCCACAAAATCTTTTTTCAACACAACGACATTAAACATTAAAGAATGTTATCAGTTACTATAGCCATCTTCTTTGACTCAAATAAAGCAACATCTCTGGTGTACATATGCTAAACATCTTTGTTTCTCAACTTCAGTCATATTTGTTAGATGTAATGCAAACACATTTGAGAACTATGATGTTCCACAATTTTGTAAATGTTATAGGAAAAAAAAAATCTAATATAATATTTACATAGGAATTATCTTAGCGCAAAACAAATTGACTAAAATCACTGAATTACGAAATGCAAAATAGTGTACGGCATTTGGCCAAAGATAATTTTAGCTATAATGAGCACATAAGAGAAAACTTCTCCTTGTATTGATAATCGATCTGTTTGCATTCTGTTTTTGCATAGCTTTCAGGTGATGAGTTCTTTCTGATTGTCGTCAAACATGCAGTGTATGTTAATAGGAATTTATGAACAACTACAGCATAAAAATAAAAGGATAGTCCTTCTAGATGAGTGTTTAAAACTAAAAGTGTGATATCCTTTTTTGGTTGTCTTTTCCGACCTGCCTATGATCATGTCTACCTGTGTCACAAAGACACATAATAGCCCCTACCTCAACTTGAAAATGGGTCTTGCCATTTTCTGTTATGACTGTTACACTTAATACAAACCCATCTATTACACTTAAAGTTAGACATTAAAAGCCAAGGATGCCACAGACACTATTTCCTGTGTCTGCGTCTCTAAACATCACTCCAGTAAATAAATCGCAGATGATACGTAGCTAATTCATTGAAAGGGGCATGTTTTCTACCATTTTAGATGGTCTGCACCAACACACAGACACGTTTTAGGTATTGATCTGACCAAAAGGTTTGATCCGGGACACACGCACG